>CM035169.1:32711080-33135280 GCA_020205615.1 Panax quinquefolius
TACATGCACATACACTGGCTTTGATAGTAAAATAGGCATGCTTACTATTATAGAAGTTTGGAATTGTTTGTTATTTCTAAGCTAGTGTTTCTGCTTTGACCTAATATGGGTCATTTATTTTCTCGGGAAGTTAAGAAAAGACAAACTGTTGTATGTTGACTTTTAATATTCGTATGGGAGTGTATTTCAGTACACCCATTGAAAGTGATTCACAAGACAATACCTATTTGTCTGTTTATTTAGTTCATATGGGACATGTGCATCATTTCTTGCTTTACTATAATTCTACGCCTCTTTGTTGGCACCACTAAAATCTTCATCAATAGTCCAATACTTCAGTAGTTCAGTTTGTATAATGAAATATATTCTACAAAGTGTTGGTTGCTGCTGAGCCTGATGTCAACAGTCTATATTGGTTTAGGTAGTGTTATCTGGTAGCCGTAGGGTTAAATTAAGTGGTTTAAAGTGAATGCTAGAAGGGGTAATAGGGTGAAGATGTTGACATACCCTCCCCAACCCCAACCCCTCCCCCGACTTGTGGAATTGCCTACCTGCCGAAACCCTTTACATCTCTTGGTTGACGGATTCTAGAATTAAAGACAGCACATCAAGTAGATGCTCCCATTTTATTTTCTATCTGTTTTTCATATAAGCTGGTATGCTAGCAGTTGGTCATTTCCACTAATCTTTTAATTTTCTTTTCAGGTAAAAATTATTTAATAAAACTCATATTTCTAGATTTATTTAAGAAATTCTACTTCCTATGCAGGATCGGTTTGGTTTGCTTCAGAAATGAAAGCCTTAAGTGATGATTGTGAACGATTCATGTCTTTCCTTCCTGGGCATATATATTCGAGCAAAACTGGTATGCATATGTTGGCGTACATACTACTGAAGTTTTGTTGTGTTTACTGTTTAGGTATAAAATTGAATGTGTTTCTCGCCTAATTTTTAGTTGGGATTTATGGATTCTCATTCTACTCTTCTCCACCTATTATGTTGGGAGCTTGTTTTCCAGCTGAATACCTTTATAATGGTAATGAACATAATTAACTTTTGTAACCGAAAGAAATCTAGAAGACCACTTTGAAAGGTTTATATCAAATAATTCTTCTTAAAGTTCCTGGTATGATACTTATCACCTCAAGTCCTTTATTTCCATATAACTATTAAAGACTATGATGCTTAGACTTTTACTAACATGATCAGTGATCACCTCAAGTCCATTGCTCAAACTGTTCAAGTGTTTATGATGTTCAAGAATGTTGTTTACATATTTGTCAATATTTAATATCAACAGGTGAACTAAGAAGGTGGTATAACCCCCCATGGTTTTCAGAAGAAATCCCGTCAACTCCATATGATCCCAAAGTATTACGTCAGGCTTTTGAGAAGGTTTGTTTACTCAAATTTCCTTGAGAAAGCTTTGTTTCTCTCTTGCACCTTATATAACTAGGTTAATGCAGACAGATAAGAGAAACTTTGGTTATGAGACCTATTGCAGCATGCAGATCTGTATCATAGATAGATAATCCCATTTTCTTAGTCAACCAAAACTCAGTCTTATGCTGGACCTAGTAATTATTATTCTCTTAAAAAAAACATATGGCTGTTGGAAAAACTGAAATTTTGAAAAACTAACATGGTTTATATGCTCTTTCTTGAAATTTCGAATTGATATTTCTACAAATTATCACTTTTACTTGTGGAAATATCAATTCCCATAATGAGTTCAAAGGATTTTTCATTATATAAAGAAGTATGTGTTTAAGGTTACATTTTCTGTCAGTGATACGTGCAACTTGCTTACAATTTGATCAAATATCTTGCTGTTAAGCTATCTTTCTATGTGTTTTTTTCAACATGGTTTTATGTTTTGTGTGGAGTATACACTAATCAGCAATAATTTAGCCAAAAAAAAGAAGGCAGATGAAGGAATCAACATTTTCTTTACTTCATCTATCTCTTTGAATGTTTAAGGACAAGGGCCATCAAGATAAATAAAGTTAGAGACATACAGTAATGATATGGACACAAATTATACACAAAAATTGTGCTCAAATAGTATAATAAAGAGAGAAAATAAGAAGTGGGACTTAGCATTAGATGTTTTACGCATTTTCATTGGTATGCAAATACATATGTCCTCTTGGTGCACAATTTTGTGTGTATAGTTTGTGCACAAAGTATTATTCTTAAAGTTAAGGTAAGGACTTATTAAGTAGTTGATAGTTTCTTGAAATGGTAGGCACATGGGTGGTAGTTTCCAGCATTGCATTATAACATATTTGGTTCATGAAAGTAGTCTCAATATAAGCGACTTAGCATATAATGTTTATCCTTATGAATGAAATGGATTAAAAGGGTGGTTTATCCATTCCATAGCTCTCAAGCTTTCTTCTCCTCCAAGTTTTTCCTAAAGGCTTATTTTCTCATAAAACCTTAACTCAAAGTGCATTAGTCGAGCTTGACTAGGTTTGAGCTTGACATAATGTCTTTAATTTTCAAATGCTTGAATTTCTGAACACTTCCCTGCAAGTTGTTCTGTATGTTTCTAGTATGTCATATATAAAATTTTATCGTTTTTAAGAGGCTGCAGACTGCCATATTGTCTTCAATTAAATTTCTCATGTGACTCTTATACTAATTGTAAACAGGCTGTGGTTAAGAGACTTATGACAGATGTACCATTTGGTGTACTTCTGTCAGGAGGACTGGATTGGCTACTTGTCGCTGCAGTGGCTTCACGCTATTTGATCGATTCGAAGCTGCTTGCCAATGGGGGTCACAGTTGCATACCTTTTTGCATTGGCTTGAAGGTGCTAATGCTTCTTTTTGTTAAACTTCTTTGTTGCATCTGTGCTTATATATTTTAGTTTTTTTTTGTAGTGGAATGATACTTTCCAATTAGTATCTGCTAATGATGTCTCACCCCAATAATGCCAATAATCTATGGATGTGAATGATAAAGTATCTATTAAAATCTTTGGTAACTCTTGTTATTTGTGTGTGTGTGTGAATCTGTAAATTATATAGTCCTTTTAATGGTCATAAATGAAAGAGTCTGAAACATCTTTTTTTTTTTTTTGATGTATTCGATTGAAATTTAACAGTTTTGCCTTTGGCAAGAATGGATCCCATGACCTCATGCACCCAAGCCTTATGAGTAGTTTTTTTACCATTGAGCCATTGGTGAGTCTGAAACATCTTTGATAACTCTTTTTGTTTGTGTTTGGAACATGCATGTCATGTGCCTGAGTAATTGTATTAACAAATTTACATTCTTGATTCAGAAGCAAGTTGTTTACTGGCCACCCACAACTAATTGATCTGGAGTTGAATCTGTGTCCAGATCAATTTAGATCTCCTGATTGTTTATTTTCTGATTTACTAAATAAAGTTAAGGAATCAGGGTGTTAGAAAATTTTGGCCCTGTTGATAATTCTTTCATATGTACTCTTTTGACTTTTTTGCCTTTATACTATGTTGTTTATAATAAAAATTACTCATAGCAAAAAAAGTTGAAAAGAAGAAGAGAAAAATTATTATTCTCATGCGCCGTCCCTGTTGTGTAGTGTTTATACTATTTATTCCTGAATTAAATCTCTGTATAATCTTCTGCTTCTCGTAGTTTATTTTCATTTTTTCTTTCAGGGTTCTCCTGATCTGAAAGCTGCCAGAGAAGTAGCAGATTATCTTCACACTCGCCACCATGAGTTTCACTTTTACTGTTCAGGCAAGATTTTGTCCAACATACAAAAAAAAGAAAGAAAAGAAAACCTTTGTAAATCTGTGTATCTTCAAATTTAAAATTGTTGAGGCTTGCTATATCAGGAAGGAATTGATGCACTTGAGGAGGTCATTTATCATATTGAAACGTACGATGTGACCACTATCAGAGCCAGTACACCAATGTTTCTTATGTCTCGAAAGATCAAATCTTTGGGAGTGAAAATGGTTATTTCTGGTGAAGGTTCAGATGAAATTTTTGGTGGTTACTTGTATTTCCACAAGGCACCTAACAAGGAGGAATTTCATCAGGAAACATGTCGAAAGGTATGACATGTAAGCTGCTATTTTTCTTTTTTGACATGCAAATCCAAGTAATTAATGTTTATCATTATAGATTGGTTTTTTTATGTGTAATCAATAAGTTGAGTTCTAATGGTTTGTGTTTGATTTTCGATCAGATTAAAGCTCTGCATTTGTATGACTGCTTGAGGGCAAACAAGTCGACTTCAGCTTGGGGTGTTGAGGCTCGTGTACCCTTTCTAGACAAGGAATTCATTAATGTCGCAATGAGTATTGATCCAGACTGGAAAATGGTCCGTGTATATATTTGATAATGTGTGATTGTCATCTCTTTTGAATTTCATAGATGCTGAGTGGTAGGGCCCTATTTGCCGTATTTGATGATTGCTACTAGTCCTGCTGAAATGATCTCCGAAGTGTCTTTAGGGGGTTGAGTTTGTTGGTCAAATTACAATGTGCGTCTTGCTTTTAGCTTGGGGTCAGATCGGTTAAATTTTTTCCTGTTGGCATCACATAAGCTTTTGGTCACCTCAAGTCATATAAACCAACTACTTCTTGACAACTAGGTCTGTCCCCAACTTGGACTGTTCCAAAGAGCGATTCTATGGAATGACTGTTTGGTTTGACAACTAGGTCTGTCCTTAACTCATCCTTTCCAAAGAGTGATTCTGTGAAATGTCTGTTTACTTTTCTTTATGTCCATGACTCCATTGTATGTTCCATCTTATTAATGGAACAACTAAGAGAATAATAATCATATGGTATTTCCGAGAAGGAGAGACATCTCCATATTTTTATGGATGCCTAGATTATAGTGTACATGGGCTAAAGAAAACTAATGGAATGAAGTAAAACCAAGAAGAATGTCAAAAAAAGAAAGTTGATGATTAGGAAGAGGATGGAGATGCAGTTATCTAATGAAATTAGTTCAAATCCATGGATGAATAATACTTAAAACCACAGAAGCGTGTTTTGTTTCCCTTAAATCTTAGTACTCCAGAATTTCCTCACCACTCCTTTTTAGTCAACTCTTTGTTGTGTGATCGCATGATTTGCTGGTTAACACTGTCTTTACTGTGATTATGATCATTGTACGGCATTTTGGTGCTTGCTCTTGTATGCTATTGTGGTATAAAATGTCTTCTTTCCACCATTTAAATTTAAGGTCCATGCGCTGCATGATCGTTGTTGATTGTTTGTACAATTTGCTCCCTGTAAGTTTGTATATATAAATCTCCCGCTTGATGTATTGTAAATGGGGTATCGTACTCTTCTCCAACTAATTATTGTCTTAGCGTGTAAACTGAAGCAGCTATCAAATTCTAAAATTTGTATATGTATTTTCAAAGACTTTGTTTATCAAACATTACAGATTCGGCCTGATCTTAAAAGAATTGAGAAGTGGGTATTACGCAATGCATTTGATGATGATGAGAATCCTTATCTGCCAAAGGTTTGTGTTTTATTTCTTTAATGCGGTGAACACTGTTTGATATCACTTGAATAAAGTGGCTACATATTGTGATGGAGTTGTTGAGAGGCTTTCTTTTTTGTTTTAGCACATTCTGTACAGACAGAAGGAACAGTTTAGCGATGGAGTTGGGTACAGTTGGATTGATGGATTGAAGGATCATGCAAACCAACAGGTATTCCACTTAATCAGTGCAAATAGTTATATGTTTGTATTTATCTGCATTAGTTTCGACAGTGATCTCTCCTGTTCTACAAATACTTAATAATTATATAATGTTATTTCAGGTTACAGATGCAATGTTAATGAACGCAAGCTTTATTTACCCTGAAAATACTCCTACGACTAAAGAGGCATACTATTACCGGACTATTTTTGAGAGGTTTTTTCCCAAGGTGGGTCATACTTGATTTACTCATCTTACAATTCCTTAATTCGCCTCTTCTTGCCATCAGTTTCTTCTTCAAACTCTTTGAAAAATCTTTATATCAAATAACTACATAATTTTGTGAAAATTTTCATCTGGGATTTATTTGAATACAAATGTTACATCTAGAGAGATATAAACTTGGATCAATCATTTATAGTAATTCGAGTTTTCTTTTTCTTAAAGAGAATTTTTTTTGGGAACTGCTCTCTCACTGTGAGCTTTTTCAGTCTTTGGATGCAACTGGGTGACCATGCTGCCAACCCTCCAATGGCTGAAAATGAAGCTCAATGTGTCACTGTTCCCTTCGTAGACTTGGTGTTATTTAATTAACATTCTTCTAGCGGATAATTGGAGCATTTGTCCATTACACTGCAGCCTGATTACACTAGTAATCAATTGCTTAGTTCCTTATTTCCTTACATCTAGACAATTTCTTACCATGCAATTTTGAGCAGAATGCTGCAAAGTCAACAGTTCCAGGAGGTCCAAGTGTGGCATGCAGTACAGCAAAAGCATTGGAATGGGATGCGGCCTGGTTGAAAAACCCTGATCCATCTGGCCGAGCTGCTCTTGGTGTTCATGAATCTGCTTATGAGGACATACCGGAGCCTAATAAGAGTGCAACTAATGGCTCCATTTAATTTCCCAAAGCAGAAGTAGAGAAGATAGGCAGCAGTTTTCTTTCTATTGCATAAATTCAATGTTAGTACAAGTTGGTTGACTGCAAACCAGGTTTTTGCTCTCAAACTGAAAGGTATTTGATTTCTTTAGAAATTGGTTTTCTGCCATCTTTTTTTTTTCCCTGGTGTGTTGTAAGGTTGTCGCCTCAGGGGTTATTATAATAAATTTAATAATTATAATCAATTATTATAATATTTATTATTTTATATGATACAATATTTATCAATTATAATCGGACACATTATTTTGTATACCGTAACAGTGCTGTTTAATCTGATGCTTCAGCTTCATATCATATGGCGATTCTTTTTATTGTTTTATACTTGCAGCATGCTCAAAATAAACAGAATGGAGCATAGGAGGATACAAGCTTGGAAATCCTTGAATCATCTCTTTTTCTTCCATTCTCTTGAGAAAAGTGGGTTTTCAACGAGTGTTCAGACCAAAAACACCAGCAGCATGCATAATAAATGAGGAACGTCCCGCTCCTTTTAACCTAAAATAATGCTACTATCACATAAAAGTATCATATATCGCTCACATACTGCATGAGATGACATCCATAGATTTGTTGTTGACATGATCCATTTAACTCAACAACAAATCACCCATGCAATATCGCGAAATGTGTGTGAAGATAAGTAACATTATTACTTAACCTACTACGGAAAATTGAATATCTGTTTTTATTTTTCACAAAACGAGTTCCATTTGCCCTCCATAATACGAGTCTTCCTTCTTTTTATTGATAGTAATAGTAATATATCTATTACTAGTAATATAGATGGACACAATGTAGTCAAGTTTTTTATATTATAATTTTGCCACCACTACAACATCACCAAGTTATCATTTTTAAGGGTAAGCATGCACCAAATACATTTTTAATACTTAAAAATTTACAAATGGGACACATTTTGTGAAAGAGAGTAATACTCTTTAAATTGTCTTCTAAACAAGTTTTTTCTTCGTAGTTTGAATTTTTTTCAAAGAATCTTAATTACTTTGTTTTCCATGTTTCCCAAACCAAATAGTCAAAATAATCTTAAAAACCTTCAAAATATACCAACAAATACTTTTTATCTTTCCGACTCTCTATTAAAAAACTTTTCTTTGTTCAAAATTCTATCTAATTTATATTATTTGATGCAAAATCAATTAGTTGACTCTGTGGCCCAATGGATAAGGCGCTGGTCTACGAAACCAGAGATTCTGGGTTCGATCCCCAGCAGAGTCGTCTCTTTTCTAACTATCTTTTTCTCAATTTTTTGCCTTTCAAATTAAAGTAGGTAAACTGAAAACAATAATAAATACCAGACCAACAAATTAATAATCTGAATTTTCAGCATCATCCATTATGTATCTATCTATAGACTATAATTAATTAATGGAAACAAAAACACTTGTTTGTGCATGAAGTCTGCTTTGAAAAATATATATGTCTAATGTCTTCTTGCATGAAGTACAGAATAGGGTTATTATTATTAATTATCATGCATGCCTTGGACAAAACACTTGTTTGTGCTGCTTCCCTTCCCTTACGGAAAAGAATTAAAGACATTATAGCAGCATATATCAATCAATGATAATATAATAATAATATAATATGATATATATTTATATATATTATATTTATATGATTATATCCTATTCTAAGAATGATGATTATAATGTTTGATCTAATTTTTGATTAAACTATTTAGACTCTTAGAGAAGACATTTTTGGTATTTATTTAACTGTTTTTTGTTTCAGAGTTCTAAGTTTATATTCGCGAACAAGTTTGTGATCGTGAACAAGTTTGTGTTCGTGAACGTTCGCTAACTGTTTATGTTTGCAAATAAACTTGTGCGTTCGACTTGTTCGCAAACACCAAACGATCCGAACTCGTACCTAGCTGTTGGTTCGATCAAGTTACTTGAACATGTTCGAGTTCGACTAAAAGTGTCCGAGTTCGGTTCGAATTCGACAAAGTTCGGTTGGATTCGTTTGGAGCACTATAAGTAGCTAAGTTTTTGTGCACTGCAGCATGTAGGCGGAACGTCTCGATATGCGTGTTGGGCTCTTGCTATCTTGACAACGTTTGATCCACAAAATTGACAAATCCTAAAGAGTTTATATCATGCACTTAGCCATGCCTTGGACAAAACACTTGTTTGTGCTGCTTCCCCTCCTTTGGGGAGAGGAAAGACCGTATACTATGAATAATGCCTTCCGGCAATACTGATATTGGGTCGGTGGCCATGACACCAAGAGCATGTTCCTCATACTGATCCCACAGGCCACAGGCTGCATTTGTGATGGGATGAAATAAGAATATTTGTATTAATTTATTATCACTATCAACTATTTTATCTCATAATAAATTTAATATTTAATCACATAAATTATATTGCAATAATAGATAACAAGATTCTTTTTACAGACAAACGTAGAACCTTATTAGCCAGTGTTCTCTTCTTCTTTTCGGACATACAAATCAAATTGGGGCTTGATATTTTATTTATTTAAATATATTTTTTGGGGAGGGGGGGGGGGAGGGGTAGAAAAGGGAAAAAAAATAAATAAAATGTCCCAATCGTTCTCTTCTTCCAATTCAAACTGGAAAGTTGACAAGGCGTGCTTCTAGTTCTCAATCCCCTAGTCAAAAATGGGATTTAAGTGGAGTATTTCTAAATCAACCAGAAAGGACTCCAAGAGCATAATCTGCACCAGACTTTAAAGTTTGAGCTGAATGTTAAATTCTAAAAGCTGTATTTATTCCAAAATCCGCACCCAAGAAAAAAAAAACTTGCAAGGTAGACAATTTTAAGCATGAATGTGCCTTAATTTAAACATAGAACTAATACCATAATGCAAAGCGACAAGTAAACTAGTAGCGGTAATAGTGTCTCATATCAGTTGCACGACTAACTAAACCAAGGCTATGCTGCTCTCACCACCTGGGGGCTGGCGGACACCACCCAGGTAATCTCTTGCTTCCACCTTCCCATCAGAAAAAATATCACTACCACTCATTTCTTTCATCTTAGCAACGCTCAGTGGCTTCTCAGCAGATCCTGGAGGAACATCTCCTTTGAAGATATCATTGCCAGTCAGCTCTGCAAACTTCTGGTTATGTATTTTCTTTGTTGTCTTGGTTACAGGTTCGTCACCGAACAGTATGTTACTCTGGCCACCAGCAGGCTACATATACATAATCAAGTTTTCTAGTTTAGTACAAGCAGTATATTTTTAAATTTGCCGCAAATGAATCAAATCTGGGTAGCAGGACTGGAGTAGATAAGCCAACTACTCCTCGGTTCCAAAATATAAGATCAATACAGACTTTCTATAAGTCGATTTGACACATTCTCATATAAAATTGGCATGATACGCTTAAGTTTTGAAAGCAATAAATCTCATAATTAGTAGTACTTTCTACAATTTATGATATTCATAACTGTAATAATGAAATTTAAATGGATTCATATTGATTTTAAATTCGAAATGTTTCATGTTGACTTCTAAAAAGTCCTACAATTTGAATGGAGAGTATTATTTTATCTAAACTATCAAGTGTTAAATAAACCCCAAGGCATTATGGACAGAGAAAATTTGCTTTCAGATATTGCAAGTATATATAGAGGACTTCCTGATTAATACCTATAATGTCATTATAACAAATTGAAAGGGATTACGGTGCTCAATAGTATTTGGATGGAAGATATCCAAAAGTGAGTATGAGGTCAGAAGGTAATGCAATTCACAAGGAAAATAAGTCCTGCATGATCGGCTGATTGCACACTACATGAGAACATTGAGTTTGGTTTATTATTGTTTCACTCAAATTCTTTAACAGCAATGGGAATGTACTGTATAGACTATTGGAGGGAAGGAAATGGAGCTGCTGCTCATGCTGCCAAAAGACAGCATAATGGCTATGTATGGGGTCAGTCTTCGTGAAGAGCCACAGGAGTCCCTCATGAATTTCCTAGCTGATGACCCTGCTGGTGTTTCTAGTACAAGAGTGAAAAAATATCATACAAATTCTACCTCTCGTTACTTCTTATTAGATTATTTGGAAACTAATTGTGATTAACAAGAGCAGAAACTACTTTAGTGTATTGCACTTTGGAAGACTGGCTGGATTCAATTATTAGCCAAAAACTCGTCATGGGTACAACCAAGAAGGAACTGGCACTAAAAAATTGTCTGACCTAATGTAACCACGCTATTCCAGAAGAGAGAGGTCATATAAAAGAAAAAAAATACTGGAAACTAGAGATAAGCCTTGCAATTTGACTTACATTAGAAACTTTGACAGACGTGCGTACATTTCGTGGTGCAGGTTCTCCCATGTCTCTGGTTCCTTTCAGTTCCAAGTTGCGCGCAGCAGTCAATGATCGAGGAGGGATCTCAGGAGGAGGACCGAATATGTCGTGTCCGCTAAGTTCCTTGCATTTAGCATCTGACGGCTGCTTCTTAATTTTACTGTCGGACTCACTAAGTGTTCCACTTAACTCGCGCTGCTTGGCTACCTCTGGAAGACTGGTAGGTTTCTTTGGAGAAACATCCTCTTCATTACTGAAGGAAATCTGACTTATCCCATGTACTGCTTGCTGAAAATCCAATGGTCAAGGGAAAGTGTCACCATGGCAAATCACTAAGGATGCTCAATCAAATTATGACTCCAGTAATACAACTACCTGAACAATGCGCACCGATGTTCTGTTATTAGGATTAAGATTAGCAGTGCCTGATTCTGATGCACCATTCTCACCGTCTGCTGCAAATATTTTGCTTCCAGTAATCTCCTTTAACTTATGCCCTGAGCAAGGCTTCCTGCAAATAGCAAATTCAACAGTTACAGTGAACATCAATAAAACGAGAGAGACAGAGAGAATCCCAAAAACAAAAAGCCAAAAGAAAAAAGGCTGCATGCCAATATATAGTGATAATTTTAATTGAGGGTCACAGTTATTAAAAAATTACAGGTTTGAGAAATTACAGCAAAATGGAAAAACTGAATTAGATTCCATTTTTTAGGAACATTAGCACAAAACAGTAGCTATTAGGTTCAAGCCCATGGTGTGAAACTTAACATTCCAATCTCTCTCACGCCAATTTCCAAATGCCTAAATCAATTACAAAAAAAATAAATACGACTCCAAGGAGATAGACAACAAATTTGCAGCAAAAGCCTCAGGCATGTATAATCTAACATAATGACCATTGAAGATGCCATATAGCATAGGTATCCCTACAATCCGACTAGCATCTTGAGAAAGTAAGAAAACAAGGTATCAAGTTGGCTCAAGATAGGATACATTAGTCAGAAAGCTAACTTCAGATTTGGATTGCATGAAAAACAATACTTTCAGATAAATTACTTATTTATGTAGCCATTACATGGAAAGGGAAAATGGTGTTTGATAATGCAATGAGATCAACATAGAAACATTTCAACGGAGAGAGCACAGGTATGGATAGTCGGGAATGATGAAACATAGTAAGGTTAAAGTTTAATAACCCTTTTGCTCTTTCCCCGTAAGTTATTTGCATGCATAATCAAGATTTTACTTTTATATCCCCTTCTTGTTTAAAGGTCCAACTACAAGTTAAATTTCAGAGTACATCTTTACACCAAAGTTTCTCTTAAAATTATTTACTCAAAATCCATCTCTTGTTTATGTTTCCAGTCATTAGCTTATACAAAGATTATGAAAGGGAATGAATAATCACATATTAAGCAATAAAATAGTTCTACATCTGGACAATACTACTGCTAAAGAATTTAACAATTCACATAACCTTGACACGCAAAATTGGTAATTTTCAGCGAAATTTTGACAACTCGGCGAACGAATGAGCGGTTTCGCACAGAGAAATCATAGCGTAAAAGGGAAAATGCCACACAATAAATAAATAACGGGAGATGGCAAAAGAAAATGAACGTTTTTTCTAAGATATGTAGTACTTAGTTAAGTATAACTTAAAATATGAACAAATATTGTACTTCATATATACTTAATAAAGTTAAATTGTACTTAAAATGTACCTACGTAGCACCTAGTTACGTATAACTTTAAAAATATAAAAAAATGTACATAGATAAGCAAAATTATACTTATTAAATTGTACTTATATAGTCTCTAGTTAAGTACAACTTAAAAAAATTACACCTAAAGTGTTCTTAGTTAAGTTAAATTGTACTTTTATGCAAAACATGTGTGCACAACTATTTGAACTAAGACAACATCAATATCAACTTTATTCAAACGTAAAATTGATTAAACATATCTCATGAGGCGACGCCTTTTGTAACTTGGACAATTTTGTGTGCACTAGATAGTTTTTTAAAACTTAATTGATTTATCTTGTTATTTTTATTATTTAGAATTTTTCACAATTTTTTACTTTTTTTTGAAGTTACTAACTACTCTAACGGTGCGATCGCCCGATACCAATATCGAAACCGAAATCAAAAATGACCTTCCGAAACATAAGCCGTTACCGCGACTTTGAACCATGCTTGCTAGCTACCCCTATGAGGTGTCAAGACTTGGCAGATGCTAGTAAATAGTAATGAGAAGTTTCACACTTTGTTGGAGATAACACAAGGATGTTAACATGTGACTTTATCTTGATAAATTCAAGGTATGGTTTCTTTTTTAACTGTGCAAAACTCATCTTTTGTTGCTCCGCCAAAAAACTCCTTACCACTTCTACAACACTCCCACAATAATCTATAATTATTTATAACAAGTCGTAAAGCGATTCCAATTTGAGTCGACTCTTAATTAATTAGGAGTCAATTTCATTCGTACGAGTTATTTTACTGAGTTAACGATAAAAATAAACCAATTTAGGTTTGGCCATAAGTTCAATAATAACAATTAATTAAATTGAAGACTTAGATCCTTTAGCCTAGAAAACATACAAATACTCTTCTCCCCCCAAAACTTTCTTCTCCCATAAAAACTCTTCTTTTCCCAATCCCCTTCATATATCCGATCCAATGCTTATATCTACATAATACATACGAATAGAGAGAGAAAACCCAAACCTCCAAACTCTTCAGCCAACGATTAAACCATTCCAATGTGAAGTTTAAAGCCGGTTCAATTCATCTCGCAGATGGTAGAGGACCAACTTGCAGAAGCGGAGGAATCTATGGTAGACTTTTAGGAATCAACGGTATTATATTGGCGTCGAAGAAGAAATTGAATTGATAATGGTGATTTTCGGATTTGATATATGAAGGGTTAGAAAAGCCACAAAAAAAAGGCTCGGATCGAACAGGGGATTTGTTGAGAGACTTCTTGATGTTGCAGATGAACAAGGACGGGTAGTAAAATTTTCTAGGGCTGAATTTGGTATATCTTCAAACCAACCCAACCTAAGTTGCCACCTCTATAATTAGTACAGGTCCTATCCTGTAAGTTCATTTCCACTAGGCCTAATTCTTTTAATCCATTGATTATGTTTTTTTAAGCTGGATTGAGGAAAAAGTGAAGGATTCACAAATTTGTATTTAGATATGTATATCATTTAACATTTGAACTCCAATAAAACAAATTAAAATTATTTGGGGGTCATGTACTACTTCATATGAAAAAATATATAAAATTATATTTGTTTTAAATTAATTGATAATTATTGACTCTATGAAACATGATGAATGAAGTTGATAGTTAAATTATATATTGAATTGTTGATAAATGAATACATATGCTTTTACTAACTATTTCAGAACTTGTCCGTGCTTTGCACGGGTACCCTGCTTGTGCTATGAGAAACCACATTGATAAATAGCTACTCTAAGCTTACAATTCAGACCAAAATTTGGAACCAAATTAAGAGAGAGGCACTCTTGACAAAACATTCCCAACTTCTCCACACTTTTCCAACACTTATTCTTCAGTTCAATATTTCAGTTAAAAAGCTTTGCTAAATCCCTCTCTGCAAGGGCCAAGGAGGATCCTGATATTACAAACAGAACAAAATAACTCTTTGGTTTCAAATCCATACTTCTATTTTCTTTTTTACAAGAATAACAAAAAAATGTTGGATACCCTCTATGAGGATCCTAATTTAACCAAGAGAAATAGAGATCGAGTTATGGTAATTTTGGCTCTCACAAAAACAAAATACAGATCATCCAATTGTTAGTGACAGTAGAGAAGAGGTAGGCAATTGGGTACTATGTTTATGTTATTGTTATAACCCTATAATGTTACTTATCTACATACTACATGGCAGATATTCGAATTGCATATGCATTCATTCAGGCATTCTCAAGGTCTCAATCATTCATCATATCATAAGTTCTGAGGTTTTGGCCTGGTATGCAAGTGGTGCATTTATTGGTAATCCCAAATCATTGTGTAAAGCACAAGGTGAGCTAGAATCTTAATCAATTGAGGTTAAAATACATTTACACTTCCCCACAACATTTTCTATATTAAATTCATTATCAACTATATATATATGGGGACCAATCCATAGTCAAAGTTGTAAGGATAACATTATCTTTACACTAAAGTGCGGATTTCAAACTGACCAAAACGCCCTCTAGGATCCGCACTTTTTAGTAGTGCAAACGGTAAGTTTAAATATATTATTATGATATTAAAAGCAATGGCATTTTTGTGATATTCCTTCCGTCCACAATTTAATTGTGTGGACGGTAAAGTGAGGGAGATTATCGTGCCAACGGTAATATTAAAAGTATTGTCTTAAAAGTTTGATAACGTGTTTGATAATAAGGATTCCGCAAGAGTTCTGCACCAAATTATGAAGGGTTCACTTCATGTTTTCTACATTAGAAAGAGGAAACTTCATAAGCTAGGGAATGGAGGTTACAACTTACAACCGCCAATTTAAGTAATTAATAGAAGAAAGAAATAGTTCAATATTGATCAAGCGTGAATCAACCAATCTATGTGTAAGATGTGTCATTGTCAGCCTGGAATCGTTGATGATTTGTCCTTTTATGATCTGTCCTTTTATTGTGGATGCCTTGAATTAGTTCCCAAATTGACCATGGCAATTTGGACCCTCAGATCATGGAGCCTGATACTTCATTGGAGAAGGCAGGAATTCAAGGTCTTACCACACGAGTTGATGGCGTGAGGTATTTTGCGTGTTTTCCATACTGAGATTTGACCACTTGGTTAAGACTTATAACCACTACATAATTTGGTGCAGAACTCCTGTGTTAAAGATCTGGTATAGTGGAATTAACATCCGCACAATTAAAGTTTGAATGGGAATATTACAAAACGCCACTACTTTAAATATTATAATAATATATTTAAACTTATAGTCTGTACTACTAAAGTGCGGATCTTAGAGGACGCTTTTGATCAGTTTGAGTCCGCACTTTAGTAGTGCGGGTACCCCAAACTAAAGTGCGGATGGATAATAATTATTGGAGTTACGATATGTTGCAAGGATAATGTTATCATTACAACGTTGACTATATATCAGTCCCATATATTTATATATATATATATATATATATATATGTTAACGCCAAAAATGACAAATCAAACCAAGAAATAGTAAATCTCATATCATGAAAAATAGATAAGACATTCTACAATAACATGAAAAATATTTTAGTTTTTCATTAGCTCATCATCCTTTAACCTAGAGTAGTGCTTGTTCCATAAGCACTAAATTGTATGAAGTGTATATATACACATTTCAAATACCAGATATCTGTAAATAGTCATTGGTGCCCTGATGCTATACTGAATGGGAGTTATTAACTTTTGAGTATATTCATGTATCTGTTGAGTGTCTCCACTTAAAAGTTAAATTTTCAAGTTAGAAATTAATACTCTCCATTTCAAAATATAAGATCAATAATGAATTAATTTAGCTTTATATAACACACCATTCATGTTGACACTGAATTGCAATATACACACTAATGTTTCAATTTTATAATGTTATAGTCAATGTTTCATTTTATTTTTTTTTGTAATATTGTCCCCTCACCAATTTTAGTCAAAATTAGTCAATCATGTGGTGTTTAAGGGGCAGAATAGTTAGTTTGATTTTTATTGTGTTGAAAGTTTTACTTCTGTGTTTGG
This sequence comes from Panax quinquefolius, assembly GCA_020205615.1. Lineage (NCBI taxonomy): Eukaryota > Viridiplantae > Streptophyta > Magnoliopsida > Apiales > Araliaceae > Panax > Panax quinquefolius. The sequence continues at coordinate 32,727,778 of CM035169.1, forward strand.
GGAATATATTTTAGTGTACAAACTGACTATTTTGTCCATTAAACACTGAAGTGATGTGCATATGATTGACTTATTTTAACCAAAATTGATCAGATGAAACCGTTTTGCAAAAAATTAAAACATTGACTATGATATTGTAAAAATTAAAATATTAGCGTCTCGATTGCAATTCAGTGTCAACACAAAGTGTCAACTTTGCAATTTGACCATTGTGAAATTGTAAATTACCTAATAGTATTACTAATTAAAAGATTTATAGTGTTACAAAATTAAATAAACAACGTCAATTTTGAATATGAAAATATCTTAATTAACTTTGAAAAATCAAAGATTTTAACTTTTCGAACAGAGGGAGTAAGAATAATTAGAGCTTACTCTGTGGCTTTGAGAAAGTTGAACTTTTATAATATGGAAACATAACAACATTGAGGAAAGTAAAAGGAATTCATGTCCAAACCTAGTAAGTAATTTTGCTCTAATTAATCAAGAATTCAATTAATTTGCTTGCTATAGAGATCTAAGCCATCTAGCAACATCTACGCATAGAACCAAACATGATCGACAATGATGCAAACAAAGACTTCAAAGATCTAATATAGTTATAGTCTTAGTATGTATTATGATAAATTTATGATTTAATTACAGTTGTGAAGCTTATCGATACATGAGATTTGTAGAAATTATATAAGGGCCCCACTTATTACATATCTCTACAAAAGTTACCGCTAATACTTATCTAAGTAATACTTATTTAAGTAACTGACAATTAAAAAGTCGACCTAATCATTCATTCGCAATATATATCATTTTTCATGTAGTTATTATTCGTAACAAAAGGACTCAAAAAGTTTCCTAACCATCACTAATAAACAAAGAAACAATTATGAACAATTTACGACTCCAGTTGCTTCAACTTTTAACAGAAGCAACCAAACCACATTACTATGTAATTAATTAAAAAATTATAAACTGGAGCGCGCAGTAATAGATTTACAGACTTTGAACTCCACAGATGAAACAGGAAGAAATTGTGGACACTGTGAACAAAGATTTAAGATTTGAAATTTGGCACTAAATCTAACACCGCGCAGTTTTAATCGGAAAACGTCAATAAACAATATTGAAGTCTGAAAATAGCTGACCTTCTATTTAGACTCTCAGCTTCTTCATCGGTGATCTGACCACCGGACAAGACCTTGCTCATTCCATCCGACGGCTGAAAACAATAAGCTCAATAACAACATACATATACGAAACCCTAGTAAGTCGCTGGAAAATGAAACGTCAGGCGTACGTATCAATAGATAGAGACGGAAAATGAAGTACCTGATGAGAACGAGCGGCGGAGCGAGGTGCATTGCCGGACTGAGGGATCTCCGACCAGGTGAGGAGATCGGCGGTGGATGCGTGTGGATTCCGTACAGGTGTTGCTCGATCCATAGCTTCTGATTTTTTTAGCTGCTTATAATACAAACAACAGCAATCAAATGAAATCCACCGAGATTCAGATAACAAGCTCTTTTTTTTCTCTCACCTCTTTCCTTCTTTCTAGTTTGTGAATTTTGGAATGTAAATCTAGTTTTAATAAATAAAGTACCGGGAGAGAAATAGAGAAAAGGAAAGATGCATCCATCTAATAAAATTGATTTTGAATTTCCTAATCTTAATAAATTATCTGACTCGAAATTTAAAATAAATTTCACCGTTCATATAATATCGAAGACACATAACACAACTAAATTTTAATATTTTGATATGATTCATATTAACCTCCATCTTCACCAGAAAAAAACATATAAAAATATAAAAAACAAATAAAAATAGTGCTCCCCTAAAGAAATGGACGTTGGTCTCACAAGTAACATGTTAAATGTTTGTATCATTTTATGAAGAGTACTTAAATAACATTCTTTTATTAAAATTATTTTGTTTTGGAGGATGCAGTATTACATTTTGTAAATACAATGCCACCGCGTATTTATAAAAATGCCACCGCCATTCCCTCCAAAACGACGTAATTTTAATAAAAGAATATTATTTAGAGAATACTATTTAAGAAGAATCTTGATCCCCGACCATATATATATATATATATATATATATATATATATATATATAGTACAGTCCCTGGATCTTAAGTTTACCCTTTATTTAACTTACCTCGCATATCCTTTTTTAGTGATGATGGACCCATGCACAATTTGGTCCGTCATATAGGTTCATCTGTCATATATATGTTTGTTTGTTCTGCTAAAAGCTAAAACGATTTTTATATATAACTACGAGCATCAATCGCCTCCCTATCTCAAATCGCTAAAGAAGATATACAAGGTATGCTAGAGAGATGTAGTTTTTAAGATCCTAATCTATATGTTACATATCTTAAATTGTTCACATATAATATTCTTGGAAAACTCCTTTTATGAGTATAAATAAATAATTTCTTAATTTTTTTTTTCTACTAATTTATTGACAAATAATATGTTTTGATTTTAGCTAAGATCTATAATATATAAAGCATGATATATTGTGACTTGAATTTATGTGAGAAAATTTGGAAAGAATCAACATTAACTCCTTATGTTTTAGATAATGTGACTTCATATTTCACTATTTATCATGGTAAGGGTTTGTTGTTCTTCACAAATACAATTTTATTGTTAAAAAATTATTCTCAAATAGAGACTCAATTTTATTTATGATAGTATTAAATGCTACAATTTCTTCAAGTTTAACGTCACAATTGTATTATCATACCATTACCATAGTTATATTTAGCGACAAACAAATTATTATTTTTTTAAAGTTTACAATTTTTGTAAATAGAACCCTCTTCTTTTTTCTTCTTATTTTTTTCCTTGTATAAGAGAGGCAATTATGTGATGGAGGGTTAACTCCTTTTGGATTTGGTTCATAGAAACAAGCCATCAACCTCTTTGTAAATTAATTATTTTTTTAAAAAAAAAAATTTAACAAATGAAACTCATTCGTACGATGACAAAACACATTCATATGTCTAACACACTAAACTTTAGGTTGGTCTTAGGCTCTAGAGGACTCCATACAAGTTCAGCCCAATTTTACGTTGAGCCCATACTATTAACTCGAGACTCAAAGCTAATCAGAGTACAAGAAGTACGGACCCAATAATTTTAAAGGTCATTTACATAAGTATACAACATTTAGAAATTAATTACACAATTAGTGCACTTATAAAATATTTATACAATTAATACACTTTCTGTTATAACATTGGATTCCCTCCTTAGGAGGGAACCGTGACTTTCTCTCCCCTTTCCTAAGCATCTTCCTTTTCCTTACTCTCCTTTTTTATATAAAGGCGAAGAATATACCGAATGAAAAGAAAGAACTTCTCTGAAGAAGAACTTCTCTCAGAAAGAATTATCTCTGAATAATTTCTCTCTCATTCTCTCTTACCTATTCTCTCTAAATTTATGCAGCAATTATAAGAGTATATTTATACACTTTTGCTAAAGTTTCATAACACGTTATCAGCACGAAGCTCTAACCAACTGAGACGGTAAAATTAAATTCTTGCAATTTATTATTATATTACCGGTTTGGCTATACCACCAATAATATAATTTTATTCTTATAATTTTCATTAAATTTTGTTATTTATAATGGTACCATCTATCCTTGTTAATCTTACAAGACTCAGGGAACCTTTTAATTTAATAATCTGTTTAATATCCTCGCAATGCATGCTAATTTCACCTCGACGACTGGTTCCATCATTTATTATTCCGCATTTAATATTCTCGGAATAATATCCCTCGCTTGGTGTAATTTCACTTGACCTGGTTCCATCATTTATTATTCCGCATTTATTATTCTGTTAGAATAACCTGCCTACGCGGACTACCGTATGCATGGTGAAATTCTTATGTTATTTCATTATTTATTATTCTATTGGAATAACCTGTCTATGTGGATTACCACATGCATGGTGAATGATCCTTTATATTCATTACCACATGCATGGTGAAAATGATCTGTCTACGTGGATTACCGCATGGCGGGTGAAGATCCATTTGCAATTTTGTATATATATATATTTTTATAATTGTATATATACATTAACGATTGCATATTCTTTTTACTAAAATAATATGCTAATAATATAAATAAAAGATTATTTATATTTGCATTTTATCACCACTTGAAGTTGTGGTATAGTTTATTTTTTCTATATCATACACGCAATTATTTATTGTTTTAATAAACAATAGAATTGTGTTTTAACCCAGAATAGATGACAAACTTTGAAAAAAAATAGATTTTTCTATTTTGGAAATATCTGGAGATAACTATTTGGCTTGGGCACTTGATGCATAATTGCACCTTAGTGCAAATGAGTTAGAAAAGATAATTACGAAATATAGTTCTAATGTTTATAGAATAACATCTACTTTGATTTTATGTGGAGATCCAGTTTCTGAAACCCAAATGTTAGAAGAAGAAAAAACGCTCTCAACTTTTCATCCCACCAACATGATTCTGTCACAATAATATAGACAGAGTAAGTTCACAAAATTCAGTGACTTATTGACTATCCTCTTTGTTACAGAAAAGAATAATGAATTGTTGTTGAAAAATTATCAAGTACGGCCAACGGGTGATACCCCATTGCCGGATATTAACAGCACGTCATTCCAGCAGAATAAATGTGACTATAGATGGCCATATAATAAGAAGCCTTGGGGGCGAAAGAATAAACGAGGCCATCATAACAACAAATTCTAGAACCGCGATAATTCAGGCCACCAGAAGTGGCAAGTGTCTGGGTCGGGTAAAAATAAAGAAAATGCAACACAAATAAAGAACAAACCAGATGTTTGTTTTAGGTGTGGGATGAATTGGCATTGGTCGCGTACCTGTCGTACGTCGAGGCATCTGGTTAATTTATTCCAGGAGTCTCAAAAGAACAAAGTAATGGAGGCAAAAACAAACTTTGTTAATCATCAATTGGATATTGTTGATGATCCACCAATGACCAACAATGAGAAAAAGGTTGTTGATATTACTGGACCTTCTGAAAGTATATTTTGGGATAACGTTTAATTTTTGTTTTAATTAAACACCTGCATGTATAATATTATTAGTTTTCGTTCTATACGTGGTATGTGTTTTTCATGAATAATATTTCTTATTTATGTTTTTACACGTGTCAGACCATCTTTAATGAAGATCTCTTCTTGTCAGTTCTACTATTTCTAAAAAATAGAATATCCTAGAAAAACTTCATTAAATTTCTTCTGGATTATATACTATGAAAATTAGAGCAATTGAGTCTCATACTCTTATGATTTCAAAAATCATAGATCCCAAATCCTTTAAGCTTTGGCATGAAAGACTCGGTCATCCAGGTACTTCTATGATGTGTCGTATTATTGACAATTCTTTTGGTCATCCTCTCAAAAATAAAAAGGTTTTTTCTAGTAGTGAATTTTCTTGTGATGCGTGTTCTCGAGAAAAAATAATAATAATAATAATTGTTCGACCATCACCAATAAAAGTTTATAAAGAAGCCCCAAAATTCCTAGAGAGGATTCAAGGAGACATTTGTGGACCTATTTACCCATTGTCTGGCCCATTTAGATACTTCATGATTTTAATAGATACTTCAACTAATTGCACGCTCATTAATGTTAAGGGCTAACTTAACTACCTCAATTTGGGGTCATGCAATTCTTTATGCTGAAGTCATCATTCGAGTAAGTCCAACGAATCTTCATAAATTTTCTCCTCTACAGTTAGTTCTTTGAAAGATACCCAACATATCACACTTTCGAGTTTTTGGAAGTGCAGTATATGTTCCAATTACACCTCCACAAAGAACTAAAATGGGAGCCCAACGAAAAATAGGTATTTATGTTGGTTTTGATTCTCCTTTTGTTATCAGATTTTGAGCCTTTAACTGGATATGTTTTTACTACATGTTATGTATATTGTTATTTTTGATGAATCTGTATTTCCACCATTAGGAAAAGGAAAGTTTTAAATAAAAATCCTCCACATATCATGGAATGCATCGTAATTAAATTCACTTGATCCTCGTGATGCAGACAATGTGAAATTAAAGTTCAAAGAATTATTTGTTTATAAAATATTGCAAATCAAATGCCAGATGCATTTAATGATGCTAGAAAAATGATAAAGTCATATACACCTGCAGTGAATACTCCAGCAGAGATAGAAATACCTATTGAAAAATCAATTCCTGAAGAATTGACAAATAAGGTAATAGAAGAATCTAAACCACACCAGAAGCGTGGAAAGACAAGTTGGTGCAAAAGACACTGTACCACGATAATCAAAAGCAAATAAGGGAATCCCAGAAGGAATACCCGCTCCAGAAGAAGCACATATTCCAAGAGTGGGAATAACCCCAGAAGAGGTACAAATCGCTCCAGAGCACATATTCTAAGAGTGGGAATAGCCCCAGAAGAGGTTCAAAATCTCAGTAAAGGGATAAGAGATGAACACCAAGAGATCTCAATAAATTATGTACATGATGAGAAAATATGAGATCGAAGCAAAGTCATGATTGACGATATATTTGCTTTCTTTATAGCATAAGATATTACTTTGATTCCCACGACACGGATCCCGAATCACAAAACGTGGAAGAATGCTCTGAAAAGAAAAGATTGGCCAAAATATAAAGATGCTTATTCAAACCGAGCTACAATCTCTATTGAAAAGAGAAGTATTTGGACCATGGTTCAAACACCACCGGTGTAATCCTCATTGAAATAAAATCTCTATTGAAAAGAGAAGTATATATTTGGACCAAGATGGTTCAAACACCACCGGGTGTAATCCCATTGGAAACAAATGGGTATTTGTACGAAAAAGCGAAATGAGAAAAATGAAATTGTGAAATATAAAGCCCGACTTGTAGCTCAAGGGTTTTCACAAAAATCTGATATTGATTATCAGGATACAGACTCTCCAGTACGTAATGGATGGAGTCACTTTTTGCTTTCTGATAGGTATGACAACCATGGAAGGTTTGAAAACACATCTGATGGATGTTATAACAGCATACCTATATGGCTCACTTGAAGTGAGATTTATATGAGAATCCCTGAAGGATTGAAAGTGGCTGAATCATAAAAGCCACGTCACATATATTCAATCGAGTTTCAACGCTCATTATATGGATTGAAATAGTCTGGTCATATGTGGTATAATCGACTTAGTGATTATTTAATAAAAGATGTATATATAAATGATCATGTATGTCCATATTATTAAGATATCACAAAGTGATTTTTCCATCATTGTTGTATATGTGGATGATTTGAATTTTGTAGGTACTCCTGAAGAACTCACAAGAACTGCTACTTATCTAAAAGATGAATTTGAAATGAAAGATCTTGGAAAGACAAAATTCTATTTGGGAATACAAGTGGAGCATTTAGCATCTGGAATTTTTGTTCATAAATCCACATATACTGAAAAGATTCTCTATTGTTTTCATATGGATAAAGCTCATCCTTTGACTACCCCGATGGTTGTTCGATCTTTAGAAATTGATAAAGATCCATTTCTAGACCTTCTAAAAAGTAGGAAAGAAGTTCTTGGACACAAGTTCCATGCCTAAAGACAATGGAAGAAGTTTTTGGACTCGAAGTTCCATGCCTAAGTGAAATGGAAAAAGTTCTTGGACTCAAGTTCCATACCTAAGTGCGATAGTGCTCTTATATATTTGCCTAAATCGTATATCTTGCACCGATTTTCACTCATTAACTTGTTAGTAAGATATATAATTCTTCTCCGACTAAGAGACATTGGGATGTGATCAAACACATTTTGAGATACCTCCGTGGAAGTATAGATCTTGGGTTATTTTATCCAAGAGATTCAATATCGCGATTGGTTGGATATCTTGATGTAGGATATTTATCGATCCACACAATGGAATATCACAAACAAAGTTATGTATTTACATATTGTGACACGACTATATCCTCGAAATCCACAAAGCAAACCATGACAATTACATCTTCAAATCACTCAGAAATTCTCGCTATACATGAAGCAAGCAGAGAGTGTGTTTGGTTGAGATCAATTATTCAGTATATTCAAAAATCATGTGGATTACCATCAATCAAAGACATTCCTACAATTCTGTATGAGGATAACGTTGCATGTATTGTTCAACTTAGAGGAAGGTACATCAAGGGAGATTGAACAAAGCACATTTCACCTAAATTCTTCTTCACACATGAGCTACAAAAGAAGGGTGATATAGATGTGCATCAAATTCGATCATGTGATAATCTAGCCGACTTATTTAGAAAGTCGCTACCAAATGCAACGTTTGCAAAACTTCAGAAAATGATTGGAATGTGTCGACTGAAAGACTTGTGACAACATTTCATCAAGAAGTAATGAATTCTTTTTGAGGGGAAGACTGTACTCTTTTTCCTTAGTCACGGTTTTTATCCCAATGGATTTTTCCTGATAAGGTTTTAATGAGGCAGTCAATTAAGATATTTATGTAAAAGATATGTACTCTTTTTCTCTTCGTTAAGTTTTTCCCACTGGGTTTTCTTAACAAGGTTTTTTAATGAGACATAATCTTATATCGTAGGGAATCAGGGGAAGTGTTATAACATTGGATTCCCTCCTTAGGAGGGAACCATGACTTTCTCTCCCCCTTTCTGGCATCTTCCTTTTCCTTACTTTCCTGCTTGTCTATATAAGGCAGTAATATACTGAATGAAAAGAAAGAACTTCTCTGAAGAAGAACTTCTCTCAGAAAGAATTCTCTCTGAATAATTTCTCTCTCATTCTCTCTTACTTATTCTCTCTAAATTTATGCAGCAATTATAAGAGTATATTTATACACTTTTGCTAAAGTTTCATAACACTTTCTATATTTATTTACAATATTAGTGCAATTAGGATTCCTTAATTTAGAGAATTAGTATATGATTCAATTCATAATAATAAGGAAACCTAAAATCAAGGAGAAATAACTACCATAATTAATAATTCAAATTCAAATATCTTGGATCTAACAAACAAAACAAATTCAAAAATAATAATTAAAACAAAAGTGCCGTTAATATGGCAGGCCATGAGAGTTTCAACTCCACCCAAGAACTTTCTGCCGATAAACACCGAGCCAATTATTGTCATTGCCGTCACGCATGATCCGGTAGAGGAAGGAGGATTTTGGACCCATGAGTCGCTACGAGCTCGATAATGGTGCTCGATAATGGCGGTCCATTCGAATTTCTGGTGGAGAGAATTAGGAGGAGGAGAGAGAAAGATGCGTACAAAAGTACCCATTTTATTTAATTTAATAAGTAAATCAATATTAATCCCCTAAATTAAGAAATCTTAATTGCATACTAATTTCTTAAATTAAGGAATCCTAATTGCACTAATATTGTAAATAAATATAAAAGTGTATTAATTGTGGAAATATTTTATGAGTGAACTATTATTATAATTATTATTAAAAATGTAATAAAATATGTAATTGTACCTAACTTTAAATTCTGAGTCAATTGGGTTAAGATGGGCCACAACATTGGGTTGGATATTCTAGGCCAGATAATCTATCTACTAGTGATATTATTCATCACAAATAATACTCCTCTTGTTTAATTTAATTTTAATTAAATTTTAAAATTCTAAATTTGGTATAATAAATACTATTTTAATTTTTGAAATAAAAGTTTTGTACTTATCAAATGTTTTGAAATAGTTTACACCATTAACTATTGTATTATTCTCAATTTTAAATTTTAAAAATATAAATTTTAGAATTTCACAAATTAAATTAAAAAAAATTAAACGAAACTCTTTTCATGATACGGAAAGAAAACAAATAATCAAATATGAATTTTAGCTTAGACATAAAAAAACTACTAAAACCGCTCAAATAAACATCATTCCATCAGTTCCATATTACAAGTGTCATTTTAACTTATAAAAATAACTTAAAATAGTTTAAGATTCAAAATTGGATAATTTATTTAATTTTAGTTAATTATAAATATTGTAAGTTATCTGAAAAAAATAATACTTTATAAGATTTGTTATTTTCAAAATTTTAAGAAATACATCAATTTTGAATATATAAAATTGACTTTAAAATATTAAAATTACTCTTATATGATGGAATTTAGGGAGTATGATTTTGAATAAATTTGAAGAAGTGGTACAAAATTCATTATCTCATGACTTAATGTTTATTCATATAGTTTTGCAAATGAAGTGGGTTGACAAGGAAAATAAAAGACAATGGAAAATAATTTAGTCTTGCTCTTGCCAATAAAAAACACAAATGAGTAGAAATAAATAGTTCTAAAATGAAATCTAATCAAATAATTACATTAAAAAGAATGGGTCAGGTCGAGCTCCCGTTTACTTTCTGGCAAAGCCTACTAACTAATATTGATACCCAACAAGGCCCTTTTTGTTTAGACCTAGCCTTCAGATTCCCGGCCCTTTGTCTAAAAGGAGTCCAAAGCAGCAGCCAGTGCAAACATTTCATAATCCGCACAACTTTTACACCCACAATCCACACATCCACATTCATTGTCCCCCTCCCTCAATTTACGTATACTTTTCCTCTGTTTGGGTAACTCTAATTCCATCGCCGGAACTCCAACCTTCATCGCTATTTCCACCGCCGGCGGCGGCTTAACGTGTTCTTGCACACATTTACCTGCACCTTTTGATTTCATCACAACCCATCTATTAGTTTTCATAGTTGATGATTCGAAAACACTTTTCCAAGGAATCTCAGTCCGTCCCAACAGCTGCGACTTTTTTACGATTCTCCCAAACACCGGTACTATGTTTCTCCATCGGAGCTCGAAGACAACTGTTCCTTGCATGAGCATGCTGATGGATTGCTTGGTTCCGAAGCAATCTACAGAGAAGGATTGGTTCCAAACCAAATTAGATTCTGAAGATATTTCCTTGCTCTCTAGTCGAATTCTTTTGTTTTTTCCGGCGGAGATATAACATCTAACAAACAAGCAGCCCATGGATTTGGACTCAATGTTTTTTGCTCTTATAACTCTCAATTCACACCTAAGGGAGGAAGGATCAGCTGGAAAAGAATCCATGGAGATTAATTAATTATATATATGCGTATGTATAGAGAGAGAGAGAGAGAGTTAAAATTTGATGAACAAAATGGATGAAGTGTGTGCTATATATAGTGGTTGCATTATTGTACAGACAATTATATAGAAAAAATTTAGTGTGAATAAAATTATTAAAGAGTATCACGGGCCCACCTTGCTTTTAATTATGTTTTATAAAAATTAATTTTGGTTTGTTGTATAATACAATAGGCTTTATGTGGGCCCACCTTGATTTTATGTTTTATAAAGATTTTGATTTGATTTTGTATATGTTTTATAAAGATTTTGGTTTGTATTATAATATATGCTTTATATATATGTGGGTGAAATGAGTCGCATGATCTTATATATGAGAGGGATTGTACATGGTAAATTAAAACAACTAGCTAGCTAGCCACTAGGCACTAGGTAGATATATCCTTGAAATTATTGTGTTTAATTTGAATAAGGCTTATAGATTCTCAATAGGCCAAGTCGATATCTACACAATCCTTGTGAGTGGGAGGATCTTCGATTTGTACTATATAATAAAAGGAACAACTCAAAAGTGAGCCTAATCACATGAGTTGCATAGTATAGTGGCAATTAATTAACAAATGTGCATACTATTTTATACTACTTCAAAACACACTTGTGACTTGACCCTAACAAAAATCAAGATTCATACCTATCAAGAAAATTTGAGATGCTTAATTAAGAGATGCCGAAGATTAAATAATAATACTCATGAGTCGGATCTAAAATTAGAGATATTTTTTTATAAAAAATAAAAAATTTATTTTTAAAAAATATGTTCTTAATATTTATAAACATATATATTAATTCCAATCTCATGTTGAAATATAGTAATGTTAGCTTCGTAGTTTTTAAGCAATTTAGAGTATATGGTCAAATTAATTATAAATACATTTAAAAATAAAATGCATGTGTCTCTAATTTTGAAAGGTAGAGCTTATGTAATGAGAGCTTCATTTTTTCTTAAATTTGATTTTCTAAAAACTAAGATTTCAATGTGTGAGAGAGAGAGAGAGAGAGAGAGAGAGAGAGAGAGAGAGAGAGAGATTTTTCTCAATTAATCAATTTTTTCATTTTTACAATTTGAATTAATTTTAGCGCAAAAAAATTATTTAAATTAGAATTATGGCCAAGTGTATCCAGTAGAAATACTAATATTTTAAAACTTCATAAAAAAAACAAATTAAGCTCTCACTTCTGGAAACAAAAATCATAATATATAGAACAACTCATGAGCACAATGTGTCCCTCTTGCTGGTGGAGAAAAAAGAGAAGCAAAAAAATACATTTTAATGACATTAGATTTAATTCACAGTAAAGGTATGCAGGAATATTGTTTAGTGGATCCAAGTATCTTGATTTTCAGCAGTCCTATTTGGAGCCAAGTATATTGATTGCCAGATCTATCTATAATTTTTAATTAATTTTTTAGTAGTGGGAGCCGGCCGGGGAGATACATACAAATTACAATACAACTATATATAGTGGATTACACTGCTAAAGTAAGATTAGTCCTTAATCACTTGTCAGTCATTTGACTCATTTTCCTAATTCTCAACGAGCATAGCTGATAGCTGCTGTGAAGTTTGAAAACTGCTTTGTCTTTACTACAAGTAAAATTGGTTAATAAAGATGAAAAACAAGGGATTATGTTAATACTAGTACGGTTATGTATTATGTTTTTAAAACAATTATACCCTTCTTATGATGCTTAAAGTAAGCTGCACTTGTCTTACATGATATAATTAGTGACAACGTGTGTTCTAGTAGCACTACAAATAACACACACAATGGATCAAAGAAATGATTTTTACCCTCTCAAAATAAACTATGAATGACTTAATAAATGAAGACTCAAATAAATTGAGAATACATGCGGAAATATCATTTCTCATAGTTTTTTTGTGCATTTATGGTCAAGAATTAAAGAAGATGATGTTACTTTTTCTTTTTTCTTTATTTTTTCTTTTAAAAGTATTAGCTGCTCTTTATCTTCAGATTAAAATGTTATTATATTAATTGGCCATTACATTGGGTTAATTTAAACCAAGATATATTACACTAATCCAATTCTATAAGGGCACATGAAGTTATATATATAACTATAATCGTATAATATGGGATTCTTGAGAAGATTGTGTTCAATTTAATAAACCCCTTGAGAATCTTGAAAGGCTAAATCTTTAAAACGACCATTGTAAGCCTCAGGGTCTAAAGCGAAAAAAAAATTGGGCCCTTTGTGAATTGTTATTAAGATAGGTATAAAAAAAAATAAGAATTTTCTCTCGAAAAAAAGAAAGATAAATATACAAAATATATATACCAAATATATCATAATTCAAAAAATATTTCAATATAATATCATCAAAGTTCATAATAGATATCACATTATCAAAATAGGGCACCCATAAATGGTAGATAGTAAAACTCAAAATCTTCTCGAAGATCAATCAGTTTACCTATTTTCTTTTGTTATTCTTATATTGGTAGATATTATGACCTCTTCTCTTTTACCTATCAAATTTTAATACCATATAAGTAATATTATGACCTCATGACCCATTTTAATACCAATAAGTAAAAAGTACGCATGACCCATACCTATTAATAGAGATAATCGTAAAAAGTCCTGCACTAGCCAGATTAAGAGAAAAAAAAAATGGGATTATACATATTTGCAAAGAAACACAAGAATGAGTAAAGACATAATTATGATGGACAAATGCATGACTAACAAGGATTGAAATTAATTGAGACATATTGAAGTAATTATTTTTTAATTTATGTGAACTGTTGGTATTTTTTTTAAATGTACATATTAGAATTTTTAGTAGTGTTGGATCTAGTTTTACTTATGTAATAATTTTATTTGTCAAAATTTTAAATATTTTAGAGAATGATTCTACATAATCAATTATACTCATCCATTGAATAAAACTAAGCATACATCGATTGTATGATATAAGAAAAAGGGCCCTAAAAATTTTGGGCCTAAAGCTTGCATCTTGGGCTTTAGCCTGTGGCCTTTGGCCGGTAAGCCTAAATCTGTTTAAAAATAAATTTTAAAAAATAAAGCAGCACTTTTTTAGTAGAGAGTGTTGTGTATATAAGAAAGGAATGGGGGACTGGATATCCAGCTTACTATATATATATATATATATATATATATATATGTATATATAACAATCGGTTGCTGTGGAGCAACTTTTTTTTAAAACAAAAAAATAAAATAAAATTTATGACAAGCTGCTATAATATGTAGCGGCTGGGCAAAAAAAAACCAGTTGCTGTGTAGATAGATGGAACCCCATATATATATATAGGGTCCGGATCAGGTAAGGACTCCCTTACGATACTAAAATGCGGATTTTTTTTTGTTTTTTTTTAAAACAACTAAAAAAAAGTTTAATATTTTATGGAACTGGAATTTTTCCATAATACAGTGTTTTGGGTGTGATTTGGATACATATAACAAAACATGTTTGTACATATATTTTTTGGTATAGGTATCCAAATCACGCCCAAAATATTGTATTATGAAAAAATTTCAGTTCCATAAAATATTAAACTTTTTTTAAAGTTGTTTTTAAAAAAAAAAACCCCCTCAAAAAAGTCTCACATTTTAAGAAAATACGGGATCCCTTACCCGATCCTCTCTCTCTCTCTCTCTCTCTATATATATATATATATATATATATATATATATATATATATATATATATATATATATATATATCGTTATGAGAAACAAATTGCGTTATTTTTTATTAACTAAAAGTAATTTGTGTTGTGTTTTCTATTTAAAATTATTAATTTGTGTATTAATTAACTAATTAAACATCAAGTATGTGTTAGTATATATTAGCATATATAGTGTAATTAATACCTATTATTAATTTAAGGCAATACAAATTCAGTTAATCGAATCCTTTGACAATTGACACTAAAACTTTAATTTGAGGTCTGATATGTGAATCAAACTGTCCCTAGATCATATATATATATATATATATATATATATATATATATATATATATATATATGAACATGTTGGTTGACAAGGAAAAGAATTAAGAAAAAAAGAACAGAATATATATTCATTTCTCGGAATTAATTAATTAAATAATTACATTTAAAAAATGAGCTGAGCTTGTATCTAATCGATAACAAAGCCTTTAATGCTTCATCATCAGATTCCCCTTTGCCTAAAAGGATAAGTCCATAGCAGCAGCCAGTGCAAACATTTCATAATCCGCAAAACTTGTACACCCACAGTCGTCCACACATCCACATTCATCCCACTTCCTCAATTTACCAATACTAATTTTCCTCTGTTTGGGCATCGCCGGAACTCCAACCTTCATCGATATTTCCACCGCCGGCGGCTTCACTTCTTCTTGCCTATATTTACCAGTACTTTTGGATGTCATCACAACCCATCTCTCAATTTTCATAGTTGATGATTCGAAAACGCTTTTCCAAGGAATCTCAGCTTGTCCCAACAGCTGTGACTTCATTCCGATTCTCCCAAACACCGAAACTATGTTTCTCCGTCGGAGATCGAAGACCACGGTTCCTTGCATGAGCATGCTCATGGATTGCTTGTTTCCGAAGCAATCTAGAGAGAAGGATTGGTTCCAAACCAAATTAGATTCTGGAGATATTTGTTTGCTCTCTAGTCGAATTCTTTTGTTTTTTCCGGCGGAGATATAACATCTAACAAACAAGCAGCAGCCCATGGAGTTGGATTCAATGTTTTTAGCTCTTAAGATGCTTAATTCACAACTAAGGGAGGAGGGAACTTGAAAAGAATCCATGGAGAATTAATAAAGAAATATATGTGTGTTGGGTCATGATATTTCTCTTCTTTGGGTCGAGTAAGTTGGGCTTACTTATTAAATTAATCCATTGAGCCTTCATTATTTAACCTTGAAAGTCACTGGGCCTAGTCACCATATTACTTTTATTTAATCCTATAAGACCGGGTCGGTTCATTGGATTAACCCATCATATCATTTAATATATATTACTTTGACTTGTAATGATGAAAAAATATGACAGTTGACTAAGACACCTGCCATGCATTAATGTGGATGAAAATATAATGGTAGCCGCGGCATAAAACAAAATGACCAAAGGTAGTGGGTAGATCTGAGCGGCGGTGGCATGGACCCATCGGATCACGCAATGTGTGGTCGAGGTAGTGGGTGGCACGATGGCCCAGGCGAGAGAGTATCACCTATCAACCAAGTCTTCACAAATAGGTATGTTCTCATACATATTCATATTCACATACACACACAACTAAGAATTATTATCTCTCTCAATACACTAGACATTACATCCTCCATTTGTTAACCTTGTGAACACGTATACTGACTCTCATGCCTGAGCTATCCCCCGGCGGTCCGGCCGTCAAGCTTGTGGTGTTTATCGTGTTTACTGTGCAGGATTAGGGCGTTTTACGTGATTGGGACGTTGGAGTAGATCTTGGCGTTAACATTGGCGCTAGAAGGAGGGCTGAGTTCTAGTGTCTGAGTATTTTCAATCACAGGCATCGTTTTGTTCTACGTCGATATTCATGGTGAAGAGTAGAACACCTACACTCAAGGGCGTTAGATGGTCATCGGTGAATCAAAGACCATGCGAGTGTCGCGCAAAAGATCGTTTGGGACCTCTGATAATAAGTGTTCACGCCAAGACAGTCATTCAAACGTTCACTTAAGATTCTCGTACCGGCGGTGGGCAAAAGCTAAGCGTAATCTAGTTTTCACGACGACAGAAGAAGTGTCTCGTCATGGTGGGAAACAGTAGAGGCACCTCACCTGAACTCGATACCGAGATGACCAAGACGCAAAGGCCTCCCGATTAGGCTAAGATGGCGGATGAAACAGATAGAGCTATAGAAGTACTTATAAAGCTGCGACAGGATATAGCCGAAGCGTATGGCTCGAATAAGAGTTAAGGGACCGAAGAGTTCAATTATGTTCGGTCCAAGAGCGAGGGCATCGAGTGGGAAGGAACTCGCTCATTCGGGGACGAGAGTCTCGGGGCCAAACTTCGAGAAAGAAGAAGATCCCAAGCCCTACTCCTCAAAGATCGAAGAGGGCATATCACCCCAATCGATTCTAAGGAATGAGGGTCGAAGCGGACGAAGAGGTCGATCCAGAGATCGCACTCGAGAGTCTGAAAGAAGCACTTGTTGTTGCAAGATTCTCACCATAAGCGCTTGGGAGTTCGAGAGACGAAGTATATCTAGAGGTCATACTCCCGAGAGTCTCTGAGGGTACACCAACCTGTGAGCGCCAGTAATCGGAAAAGTCCTTCTAAAGTTGGAGGTTACATTGTAAGAAACGGTCCGCTCGTAAGAAGGAGTCGCGAAAAAGAAGTATCATCTCAACCGTAGGTGTGGAGTATCCGGTTAAAGAATTAAAGGAATTTCGAAAATGCTTGCCGTACAAAAAAAACGAAAGATACTTGGGAAGGAAGGCATCCCTTTTTCCGCGGAGATTCTAAAGAGAAAGTTGACCCCACCAAGTTGCCCCACATTGAAAGTTATGATGGATCGGGGGATCCCTACGACCACAGATCGAGTGTTCAATCGACCGATGGATTATTATGACTTTAGCGATGCTGCTAAGTGTCATACTTTTCTCACAACGCTCAGAAAGGATGCCCGTCAGTGGATGGGGACTTTGCCCTCGGATTCAATTTCATCTTGGGCAGACATGTGCAGTAAATTTCATGCTCGCTTCGGGAGCAACAAAAGAAGGGGAAAACCAACTGGTTCGTTGGCTCAGGTTCGACAGTATTCAAATGAGTCTTTAGGCCAATATGTGAAGCGGTTCCCGGTGAAGCGATGGCCAAGTGATGTAATTCTGAACGATCTACAAGCTGTTGGACTATTTCAGAATGGGTTAGATTTGGTTAAATCAGAGAAGTTGGTGAAGAAGTTAATGTTTCACCACCCGAAGAGTCTCGCTGAAGCCTTTGACAAAGCTGAAGGCTATATCGTGGTGGAGGAAGCCATGAACAGCCTCAAACGTCCTTCTTCAGATCGGCTTAAGGAGATAGATCGGGACAGAACCGATGGGGACCAGAAGAAGAATGAAGGGAATAAAGACCGCTATGAAGGCGGGTCGAAGAAATACAACAATTGGAGACAGGGTGGAGGACGTTCGTCCGCTCCTACCCAGAGAGTGAATAGGACGTACACAGCACTCAACATAGACAGGGCTATTATCTTGGATCAAATTAAGAATCAACCTATCTTTGAGCCACCTCGAGATAACATTAAGCCTGGAAAAGGAAATTCTCGTAAGTATTGTGATTACCATCAAGCTTCGGGTCACGATACGAACGACTGTGCTAGTTTGAAAGATTTCATTGAAAGAAAGGTACAAGGTGGGGCTTTAGTTCAATGATGTGTCGCTGAACTAATCAACAAAGCAGAGACGAGGACCTGTTCCTAAGCTCAACCGATTAAACAAGCATTGCCGCCAAATTTCGGACGACTGCAAGGCATGTGATAGATGTCATCACTTTGGGGTACTTCGCAAACTTGTTGGAAAAAGCGCCAAAGTCACTTGGATTCTATGCGTGTCGGTGGTACCCTCCCAAAGACCGATAGACCTTATCCGGCACGGTAATCTCCTTTATGACGAGGATTACCTTTCGAAATCATCGAACCGCATGAGGGATCATTGGTCTTTGGCTCGCAAGTGGGTTCGGTGGATATGGGAAGCGAATGATGGTAGATAATGGGTCTTATAGATATTCAGATGCCCACACTTATCGGAGGATGCACCTAGGCAGGCGGTAAGATGGAGATAGGGGGGAGGCTCCTTTATGCGGTTTTAGTAACGATTTGGTCAAGGTGGTCGGAACCATTGAACTACCTGGCCATCTTCAAACGACCCTCAACAGTAGAAATTATTTGTAAATTTTATGTTGTGCGTGTAGATTCTCGCTTATAATGCTATTTTGGGAAGGCTACTTTAATTGCTTTGCAAAGTCGTGACCTCAATTCCTCATTTCAAAATCAAATTTCCTACGGCTCATGGGGTTGGTGAGGTGAAAGGAGATTTGGATTTGGCCAGAAGGTGTTATAGAAATGCTGTGATCACTTCGGGAGTGGGGGTATCGAACCAAAAGCAGACCATGGCAATAGAGATCGAACCCTTCACGGAGAGTAGTTCCGAACCATTGGTCATGCCAACTGAAGAAACAGAGGAGATAGAGCTCATCCGGGCAAAGTGAACAAAACAAAGTGAAAATAGGTTCGTTCCGCGGAACCTCTCCATGACGAACCTCATGGAGCTCCTGCGAATGCTATATTGATATCTTCGCATGGGAACCTCGAGGATATCTTGGGAGTAAGCGAGGATATTGCCGAGCATCGGTTGAAGTGGACCCGTCAAAAGAAACCGGTTCGACGTAAGAGGAGGATCTTTGCACTGAACGTCGGCGGATCATCGATGAAGAGATTACAAAACCGTTGGCGGTGACTTCATTTTGAGATCGACTACACCGCAGTGGATGGCAAATGTGGTGCTTGGTCGAAACGAACGGTAAATAATGAGTCCGCATCGACTATACCGATCTAAATAAAGCTTGTCCAAAGGATTTCTACCACGCCCCCCACATCGACCAACTCATCGATGCCACTTGGGTATGCTTTGTTAAGTTTCATGGACGCATTCTCTGGATATCATCAGATTTCCATGAGTAAAGAGGATATCTTCAAGACAGCTGCTCATTACGCATCGTTCGATATATGCCTACAAGAAAATGACCTTCTACCTCATCAATGCCGGGGGCCACATACCGGAGGATGATAAACTACGTCTTGAGATACCAAATTGGGTAAGAATATGGAGGTGTATCGTGGATGACATGATTTTTAAAATCATCTTTGGTACATAAACATTTGGATGATTTAGAGGAATGCTTTTCGACAATTCGCCATCACAACTTGAGACTAAATCCCACTAAGTGCACCTTGATTCAGGGGGCCGCAAGTTTCGGGTTATCTTGTCGGTTAAAGAGGAATTGAAGCCAATCCGCAGAAGATTCAAGCGATCCACGAGCATGAAGACTCCTCGGTCATTTAAAGATGTTCAACGTCATTTGGAAGGATTGCGACTTTAAGGAGGTTCATGTCCAAGTCGGCGAAAAGATGTTTGCCGCTTTTTTGATCGTTGAAAGGGGTCAAGAATGCAAAGACGTTCCAATGGACTTGGTGTGAGGGGACGCCTTTCGAGCATCAAGTCCTACTTATCTTCGACGCCTTTGTTGGTGAAACCCGCTCCTGCTGAGCCTCTATATTTGTACTTAGCAGCTAGTTCGTTGGCAGTAGGAGCAGTGTTGGTGCGTGAAGTTGGGGGTAAGCAGCACCCGGTTTATTACGTAAGCCATGTCCTTCGGGATGCTGAAACAAGGTACCCAAACATTGAAAAGTTTGCTTTTGCTTTAATAACTGCTAGTTGAAAGCTTAGACAATACTTCCAGGGTAGATTGGTAATAATATACACAGATCAGCCTTTAAAGAAGATTATGGGCAAACCTGAGGTATCGGGGAGATTAGCTGCATGGACGATGGAGTTGTCCCAATTTTTCATTGAATATCATCCTTGAACCGCCATCAAAGAACAAGCCTTGGCTGATTTTGTAGTTGAATGCTCGTTTTCTGAAGCTGATGAAGTTGTGGCGGAAGCTGAAGGATCTGACAGAGTAGTTGCAGTTCTTGACAGGCGCGAGTTCGTGGAATGCCAGATGCGGATGGGTCTTCTACTATGGATGTCGATGGAGCATGGATTATCCCGACGAGTCCGGGAGGGATTCAAGGTCAAGAAGATGTGGCGCCCCAAAATAGGTATACATCACCTATTCCGAGTTGTCAATACATGGTACGAAACAACTACAACTTTATTATTACAACCAGAAAAAGCTATTAGTTTGAATACAAATATTATCTTCTGATAATATCTATACTCAAATAAATCCTCATCACATTTATTGATACATTATTTTACAAAATGGTGAGGACTACTAAACAATTCTTTCTAAAACCTTCATTCCATACCCCGACTGTCATTTCGCGTATATTCTCGCCTCCGAGAAGAAAAATGGAACAAAAGGAAAAGGGTGAGCTCAACTAGCCCAATAAAGAATATTATGACTAAGATAATATACAACAAATTACCGTTAGTCTTCAATAGGGAAAAATCTAATAGAATACAATAGACAACAAATTTTAAATCAATATTATGGCAAAATAAATAATAATTCATTAGAAGAGTTAAGTAGAGAATGCAAACTACTATCTTACATGTATGAATTTAAAAGTTCATCGCCTATCTTTTATCCTCAGAACATCAATCAATATACATCTGAATCAAATATTCATCTTTGCACTACAGTGCCAAAGATATTCATCGATTAATCATGTTCATCTAAACACTGCTCATCTTTGCACTACTGACCAAAGATATTCTTCTAAATCATTCATCTTTACACTACGTGCCAAAGATATTCAATAATATCATCATTTAAGATCGAGGATGATGAAAATATTTTTAAAGAAACGAATCCAAAGGAAACAAAATGACAAGGATTAAGGATTAAGGATTAAGTACTTTGTTTTATCCACGTTCAAAAATACCTCAAAAAATAATCATAGTGGTGTAAAATTCAAGAATGATCAAAACATGGATACAATCAAAGCTAGTATCCGAATAGATATTTTGACAAAAAGAAGAAATTTTATTTTTCTATGAATAGTGTCAGATATCGTGAATAGTCCGTATCGTGTGAATAGTAACTCAGACACCAAAAGGTAAAAATTTCCTAAAAAACATCTTCTCGTTCATGAATAGTACTCGTGAATAGAACTCGTGAATAAGAACTCATGAATAGTAACTCGTGAATAGTAACTCATGAATAAGAACTCTCATGAATAGTATCCCCATAAAAAAGTTCCAAATTTGATAAAAGTTTCAACCAATATTTCAAAGATAATGATATTGAAAAATAATATCATTTGAGAAAAAATAACATCCCTTACCTCGAAAGATTTGTACTTAAATTGGAATCTACGGATATAGTCTTTGAAGGAACTTGCACCGCCTAACAATACTCAAAGTATACTCAAAATACTCACAATAATACACTCGATAATATAGAGAGAAAACTTCGATTTACGTGTGTGATTTTCAATTCTAACCTAAAGCACTTATTTATAGGAAAATGCTTAGAACACCAAAGCGAAAATTTAATAAAATATTAATATATATTATAAATTTCTTTAGCCCATCTTTGAAGATCTGATTTCAGCAATTAATATCACATGTTAGCCCACTTAAATGCAAAAAAACGTTTTTCTTTAAAATAATAATTAAAACTTCCAAAATCAATTATTTTGAGACTTGAACTTCAATAATTCACAATAAATAGCCCTTTTATCGAAAATTCAATCTCACGAGTTTTATAGGAAATTCAATTCTCTACAACTTTTCGTAAGAAAGTTTTTCCGAATTCCAAACAAAAATTGGCCAAATCCACAAACAAAGCGATTTTACTGTGCTATAATCAAATTTCGATCAATAAATGGGGTCCACAGACATGTTTAACATGTTTTAAACATTTATTGTAACAAAAATACTCTTCCTCCTCAGTATACTCATATATCCCACATTCGTTGTAAAAATATCACCATTATTATATTATTAAAAAAAATAATATATTTAAATGAATTATTTTATCGGAAAAGATAAAATTTCAATTTTCAACAATTGTCACATTAAAATTTTCTCCATCTATATCCACATAAATCAATATTTTCCTCATCATATGAATCAATAATTAATTATTCACAAATAATATTACGAGAATCACAATATTGATGACGAGCAGCTTCAGGAAAGAGGGGCTTTTCAATAAAGATTTCTCTTTCTTGGCAGCAAATTAGGTGACCAAACCTCTCCTTAGATGTAACTTTCTAGACATTGCCAATAATGTTATCCAATAATATTATCCGGATAATATGAATTATTGCTCCGATAATGGAAAATCTTGTGTAATGACAAATTTATCAAAACAACAAGAATATAAAATATCAATGCAAAGAATTATTGAATCAATAAAATACTCGAATAATAATTACCATAACCATTATTAAGTAGTGCCTTCTTACGTAAAAATCAATAATTGAGTGCAATACTGCAGTAATACTCTTGTGTTTTAACCAATAAGTATTTTAACAATATTAATGGTAACAACTACTACCGTTATTTTTAAACAACTTATATTTGTCGCTTTCTTCATCCAATCGCTTTTTACGTTATGGGGCCCACACATGGTCAAGCTTAATCGCACGAATATTCCCCGACAATCATTTAATATTCCACGACCAAACGAATATTCCCCGAAACAACAATGAATATTTTATAACCACTTGCTTATTTTGAAATATTTATGTATTTTACCCTAACTATCCACATTAATCAAATCAACCCTTACTATTTCAAAATAATAAATAGAAAATTAAATTTCATTAATAATAAGTTGGGGTCTTACAAGCGAAGCCATCGATTTCAGTTCAAAGCGATGAACAACGGTTGAAATACGAGTATGAAAGCAGTATTTTCAGAGATTACGACTAACAAAGAGTCTTGAAGTGTAGAGAATAGTCATCTTCAAAGGATTCTCGCTTAGTCGTTAAGCAATTCTCTGGGAGTCTGAAGCTTCGAGGCCCAAGAATGATCAAGTATTTGGCAGAATTGAAAGAACGGCTTCAGTATTTCCAATCCTACGAGTTTCAGGAGGTCGAGCGTAATAACAATTCCATTGCTGATGCACTCTCCAAATTAGCCACTACGGATGTTAACGTCTTTGATGGGTCGGTTTACTTAGAAATTTTGCAACATCCTAGTGTTCATCATGAATCGGTGATGTGCGTTGACCGAACCAACTACTGGTTGACTCTATATCTAGAGTATCTGATAGATGGCGTCTTACCTTCGGATCGGATGCTAGCCAAGAAAATCAAGTATAAGAGTGCTAATTTTGTTCTGATTGATGGGGATCTGTTTCGAAGGGCTTTCTCGTCTCCATTACTGAAATATTTGACTCCATCCGGTTTGAATATGCTCTCCGAGAAGTACATCAAGGCATCTCAGAATGACCATATGGTCACTAAGTCATTAGCTTTATAAAGTACTTCGCCAGTCTACCATCGCCTACCATTTTCAAAGAAGCGATCGAGTACGTCAAGAAGTGCGAGAAATGTCACCAACAATCGATCCCAGATCCACATCACCGGAAGAGAGCTATACTCGATCCTATCTCCTATACCCTTTACTTTATCTGGGGGTTGATATCTGGGTCCACTACCGAAAGAAAAAGGTCAAGTCAGTTTTGTTATAGTTGCCATCGACTATATGACCAAATGGGTAGAAGCAAAGCCACTTAGGTTAATAACGGAATAGGAATGCTTGAAATTTTTGAAAGAATCAGTAGTATTTCATTTTGGAATTCCTAAGGTGGTAATATCGGACAATGGACGTTAGTTTGTGGGATCGAAATTTGAAACATTTTTGAAAGAACTGGGGATCCAGCACAGAAAGACTTCAGTAGCTAATCCTCAGTCAAACGGACAAGTTGAAGTGACCAACAGAACGTTGCTAAATGGGATCAAGCGTAGATTGGACGAAGCTAAGGACAGATGGCCAGAAGAGCTACTTAGCGTGTTATGGGCTTATCGAACTACTCCGAGGACTACAACGGGGGATTCACCTTTCAGACTGGCCTATGGTACTGATGCCTTAGTCCCAGTTAAAATTGGATCTCCAAGTCTTCGGGTTAGTCAATTCAAAGAAATCTACAATGAAGAAGGGCTAAAGGCCAATCTTGATTTACTTGAAGAAGTCAGAGAAACAGCCTTAATCAAATTGGTAGACTATCAGCGAAGAGTGGCCAAGCATTATAATAAGGGGGGTAAAGTTTCGCAGATTCGAAGTAGGGGATTTTGTCTTCAGAGAAGTCGAAGTATCTACACCTCAGAATCTGGGAAAGTTGATGCCAAATTGGGAAGGACCGTATGAAATCACCGGCGTCGGGGCGGGGACTTATCGGTTGAAGGCATTGAGCGGGTCGTGAATTAAAAATACTTGGCACGCTGGCAGGCTTAGGAAGTACTTTCAGTAAAAACGATGTCAGTACATCGAAAGTCTGTAAATATCCACGTCATCATCAATAAAAGTTCCTTTATTTTTTTTGGTCTCTCAAATAAATCTTATCTTCGTTGATGATCAGTTCAGTGGTGTAAGGAGGTTCGGGGGGACTCGCTGACCATTCGATGGTAGCCTTAATGGCAGGTGGACCTTATGGGTTTGTCAGGCCCTTCGTGGTAAGCAAACGCCATCCTTAAAACGTTGTCAGGCCCTGCGTGGTAGGCAATTGTCGACATTTAGACCTTGTCAGGCCCTTCGTGGTAGGCAAGTGTCATCCTTAAGACGTTGTCAGGCCCTGCGTGGTAGACAATTGTCGATATTTAGACCTTGTCAGGCCCTTCGTGGTAGGCAAGTGTCATCCTTAAGATGTTGTCCAGCCTGCGTGGTAGGTAATTGTCGACATTTAGACCTTGTCAGGCCCTTCGTGGTAGGCAAGCGTTGTCCTTCAGACCTTGTCAGGCCCTTCGTGGTAGGCAAGTGTCATCCTTAAGACGTTGTCAGGCCCTGCGTGGTAGGCAATTGTCGATATTTAGACCTTGTTAGGCCCTTCGTGGTAGGCAAGCATTGTCCTTCAGACCTTGTCAAGCCCTTCGTGGTAGACAACTGTCGTTCTTCAGACTTCGTCAAGCCCTTCGTGGTAGGCAAAGGTCATCTTTTGGTTTTGTTAGGCCTTCTGGGGTAAACAAATTCCCAATGAAGCGATCTCATCTCACACTTCCGGTAATTAATAAGTATCCCTTTACTTTATTACTTTATTACCTAAATTTTTTCTAAGTGTTGAGTTCAGAATGCCTCATTCCCTAACTTCATCTTATCTGTTATATGACATGCTTAGTTGTTAATTAACAGTTCGAGTTGAGTCCATGAAAGAGTTTGTGCATTTTTCCAGTTGAATTAACATTGAAGTATTGGCAGAAAGTAAATGCACCGAAGTCATAAGGAATGAAACCACATTTCATTAATATTTAATTTTACTACAAAATTAGAAATTTTTTACACAAATCCTAAAAATTAAAGAAAGTAAAATAGCAGAAATTTTCACAAACATTCTTAAATAAAACTCAAGAGAAACAAGAATATTCACTTCAAGCATCATCCTCGCCATCTGAAGAGTCGAGTAAGGATGGATCCACGTTAGTCGTAATCGAACTCTCCTTGCCGACTCCAAAGCAGAGCTCATAGCTTTCAGAATATATCTTCATGATCTCGCTGTTAATCTCATCCGAGATCCGATACTCTTCACAGATTTGCTTGCGAAGGTCATCGGTCAGAGGAGGCCCAAGGTCCCGAAGAGCCTTAAGTTCTCGGATTTCTTCTTCAAGCTTCTAACGCTTATTTAGATGACGAGTTTCTGCCAGCTCTAGCTTCTGGATCATCTTGGTCAAGATTTTAGCATCAACCTTTAATTCTTTGATCTTCTCCATCCTTGTTTCGCTCCTCTGAACTAAGTCAACATTCATCTTGACGATCTCCTCATACTGTGCTTTAGTTGACTTCAGTTCTTCATTGGATGCCTTCACATCTCCCTTGGCTTGGGTCAACTCTTTCTGAAGACCTTCATTTGTATGAAGAACGCTTTCACGTTGAGTCCTTTCCCAAGCCAGAGCAGACTTCAGGATGGCATTCTCATTCCTCAGTGCCTCTTCTTCGGATTCAGCCTCGATAGACTTCGGACGCAGACGCCCGAACACAGCATTCGCCTATGCATTTCTAGTATTATTTGACCAGTTTTAGATATATAAGTATGAAGATAAATACGAAAATAAAGGAGAGAACCGTTTACCTTCTCCAGGTAGCTCATGCCTTCGCTAAGCAAATCCCCATTCGAACTGTTTTCAAATCAATGGTCATCGGTTTCACGGACGAAAGCGTCGAACAGTTGAAAGGGAAAGTTAGCATTAAATCGAGGCCACATGGTTGGATAGGCCATAGCGTCATGCTGAAATTCAGAAGTCGACTGTCTTGGAGGAGAGGGCATGGATTGATTGAGAACTGGCGAGGGATCCACATATATATTTTCTGAAGAAGGAGACCGAACAGGAGTAGGTTCGGGGACCGGTGAAGGAGCAGAGGATGAACCTGGATGGCTATCTGATGGATGTTTCCTTTTTCGGGATGAGATGGGGACAGATCTGATCGGTTCATCATCAGGCACTTGAATTTCAGTTGGGACTATTGGAGGGATGTCAGCCGAAGACGATGGAACTCGGAGCTCATCGGCAGTCAAAGGGGTTATCTTCGTCCTTATCTTTTTAGCACGAAGAACCTTTGCCCGATCGTGCAAAGGTATGTCAAGCAGACTTCTCTTCATTGGGGCAGGTTCGGAAGGTGCAGAGCTAGGGTTCGATGAAGGGGTTGCTTGTGGAATTGCTTCGGGAGTTGCTTACGGATCACTTTCAGGATTTGTTTCCTACCGGTGGATTTGGATTTCTTTGCGGCTCTTTTCCTTCTAAGTGAGGTCTCGAGGATTCTTCAGGAACGATGGGTTCATCAGTTTGGGGTTCATCATTTTTAAGAGAAACAGTTGGTTGATCGGCGACGGGGGGATTGGCTCGGGAAGATTCTTCAGTCGGAGGCTCTTCACTTGCATCCGTAATCTTCCTTGCCAAAAAGTCTTCCAATTCTTTCACTTCCGAAGAAGTTGGCTTGATCAGAGACACTGCAAATAACCATGTATCAGAACCCATATCACTTAAATATCTCAAGAAACTATGTTACCAAGTTGTTCGAAACTTACATTTATGGTCGTACAGCCAGGCTTGCTTAGTCAGAAGTGCAAAACTCCATTCCTTCGGAGGAATCTTCTTTAAGAAATCTACCATCTCCTTCACACGCTCTTCGGGGATATCTCCAAAGTCAATAGAGATCTGATCAGAGATAGTCCAATCTGGAAGAGAAGAGATTTCGGGTCCCATAACAAAAAATTATTTTTCGTGCCAACCCTTGTTGCTTGAAGGGGTGTCCATCAGGGATCTCTTCTCGAATTTGGAGTTAGGTCGAGGAGACTGTTTGCTCAACATTTTGAAACCTCATTCTCGGGACCTACCGGCTGAGAAGAGGGTGAAGAAGATGTCGACAGAGGGAGGAATCCCTAATTCGTCACAGAAGGCAATGAATGCCAGAATGTGGATATAAGAATTAGGAACCAACTGGGCGAAACCCACTCCTATGAACCCTAGGAGGGTAACGACGAAGGCATGGAGGGGTAGACGAATCCCCTTTTCAAGGAAAGTGACTGGCATAGCGACCCAACCATCCG
Organism: Panax quinquefolius; assembly: GCA_020205615.1. Taxonomy (NCBI): domain Eukaryota; kingdom Viridiplantae; phylum Streptophyta; class Magnoliopsida; order Apiales; family Araliaceae; genus Panax; species Panax quinquefolius. The sequence goes on from CM035169.1 coordinate 32,756,427, forward strand.
GTCGATGGTACATACGTTCTTCAGGAGCAGGAGCCCTTATAGCGTACATATCCGGAATCTGATAGCGAGTCCGGATGTTACGTATCTCAGATTCCGTGACGGTGGAGGGGATATTGGCATGAGGAAACTGTTCCCCATCCTTGAAGAAGTCGGAAGGTGGTGGAGAAGGAATCAGAGGTGGATTCCTCCCCATGGTTGCTGTAGATTGGGGGTTTGAACTCGAACCCTCTTGGTTAGGGTTTGGATTAGGGGAAACGGTGCTAACGGGAGTCACGCGAAGGGGAGAATTTTGGTTAGAGTTCACGGTCACCATTGTTGAAATTTCGTAAAACAGAGAAGGAAGTTCTGTGAAGGAGAAGAAAGCTCCAAGGTTCAAAGTTCAAATTGGCACGTAAAACCGTCAGAATTGGTAAAGTTTATCTTTTATACTGACGGTTGCACGAGTTACGAAGGCGGCAGATTAAATGTTAGTAATGATGAGAATTCGAATGGGAAGCGTCCGGATCAATTCTTAGACATTTTATCAGATTGGGCTTCTCAGTTGGATTTCCGATTTTTAAACCGTATTGTTCAATTTCAATCCTTTATTGACTGGGCCTTTTACTCTGGACATTTAGCCATTACCTGTCTCATCTTATGGACCAAATTGGGTATGTGACGCCCCCAAAATTAGGTATACGTCACCCATCTTGGGTCGCCACTTACATGGTACATAAATTCAAATACAACTTACTAATATAACTGTCGTGTACAATACGACATAAACTGTGAGTTTGAATACAAATATTATCTACTAGATATTATACAAACTCAAAAGGAGTCCTCATTACGACTATTATCACACTATTTCACGTAATAGTGAGGATTACTAATGCTATCCTCTGGACCATTACTCCGTTCCCAGACTAGTCCCAACTATATGTTCTCATTTCAAGAGAACAAAGAAAAAAAAGGGTGAGCTCAACTAGCCCAAGAAGAAATATTATGACTAAGATAATGCAGAATAAATTATCATTAGCCTTCAACAGTGTTAAACTGATAAAATACAATAGACAACCAGTTTAACTGCAGCGGAATAAGCAATCCATTAAAAGAGTCAAGTAGAAAATAAAGTCTACTATCTTTTAGGTTTTAAAAGGTTTTCATCAATTTTATCATTTGAGACTCGACTTAATAAATAAACCACCACATCTAATTATCCACTGCACTACGGTCAAGGATTTTCATCAAATTATCAATGGTCATGACTATACCGAATCACCCCCGGTCATAATCATACCAAAAACTATTCATCAACGCATTACAGAGCCACTTTGAGGACTTTTGTCACATCATTTATATCAAGTCATGATTATACCGAATGATCCTCGGTCATAATCATACTAAGTTCATCTATGCACGTAAGCCAAAGATAACATAATATAACATGAGGATGATGACAATGACATAATAATTCAATAAAACAAGTTCAAGAATTATTTAATCCATGAATTATTAACGTCCAAATTGTCAACATAATACTTTGTTTAAGTGAGAGTAAAATTCAAGAATGATCGGAAGAATATTTCCGTGAAAGATATCGGATGAAACGCAAATATCAAGGATATTCCACTAATTTCATGGAGTATAGAAGTCAAAGTTTTAACCAACCGGGTATAATAAAGAATGGAATAAAAGAAATCACCATGCATGCGGTATTGCGCATGACAGGGTTATTCCAATGTAATAATAATAATAACGGTCGGTGAAAATTCACACCGACGGGATGTTCAAAATGAGAATAATAAAGATGGAACCGAGATCCGGTGTAAAACACATGAGATAGGATATTCCAACGAGAATGATAAAGCGGAACCAGTCCTGTAAAAACCACCGAGCATGTGATGTTCCAACGGAATAATAATAAAGATTTTACCGGGTCCTGTAAAACACGATGGGATGTTCCAATGTATAATAATAAAGATTTTAACCAGTCCGCAAAAACACACGAGCATGGATGTTCCAATGTAATAATAGAAGAATGTCACCAAGTATAGGGTAAAGCTATAGATACGAAGTTATTCCAATGAAATAATAAGCAATGGAATAACATAAGGATTTCACCAAGTATAGGGTATGCCACGTATACAGGTTATGTATAGGGTATGCCACTTTTACAGGTTATTCCAACAGAATAATAATGAATGGAATAATGTGTTCTCTCTTGAAGAAAAGAATAACACCCTTACCGTAAAAAAGAACCTAATATAGAAGTAGTGAAGTAAAGAGAATACTCTTCTTCTTTCTATAATTTTCTCTCTATAGCTTCTCTCTATAATTTCTCTCTCTGTAGTTTCAATGAATTAAATAAGAAAATAATGAAGGAATGAACTTCTATTTATAGGAAAATGGAATGCATAAGAATTAATCCATGAACCAGTTGATTTACTTTAATCTGACGGTCCATATTTAAAGAAAAATCTTTTAAATAAAATATAATATATTCTATTTATATAAAAACATTTTACTATGCAAACACTATGCAATACTATGCAAAACACTATGCAAAAACACTATGCAACACTACTGCATAATAAAAAATATAATATATTCTATTTATAGAATAACTTTAATAAAGTATTCTATTTTATATAAAAGATGTTTCGCTTTTATTACGTTAATAATACTGAATAAAACAAAACGTCATTATCGCTATAATAATTCATATTATTAATCGACAATAATGGAATCAAACCGAGTGACTTCTCACATAAGCATCGATAATCAATACCGGTAATGCTCTTGTCGCAACCACACGCGTATTCATCGTACTTTTACTACCGAGTAGTTCAACAAAGATAACTGTAAAACTTTCGTCGTTATTTCAATAAAATATTTTTGTCGTTTTCTCGATCCGATAATAATTACATTAGGGTCCACCAATGATTGAGTAGTTGTCTGAATATTCCCTGCTAAACCTAATATTCCCCACCAATCGAATATAATATAACCACTTGCATACTTTGCAAAATTTATAAATACTACCCACAACTATAATATTATCTCAAATTCACACCATAATATTAAAAATTATTTCACAAAATTTAAATCTTTATTGATAAAATCAGGGGTCTCACAATCTCCCTCCTTATGGAATTTAAGCCCTCAAAATTAGAGGTAACGACTGGTATGATAAAGAGATGAGGATACCTTGAATACCTTTATCGTTGAAAACATTAAGTTCATCTTTGCAATCCGCCCAAGATATTCATTAACAATTCATCTTTTTTCCTACGGCCAAAGATATTTATTAACAATTTATCTTTGCACTACAGCCAAAGATATATAAGCGTAAAACCAATAATACTAAGACTCGACAATAGTATCACAACCATGAATTATCCATGCATTACTTGGCTAAGGATATTCGTGTTTTCAATTACTATCATGATTATACCGAATAATCCGTGGTCATAATCATACCAAGTCTATCAATGCACTACGACCAAAGATGACTTTTTACCACATCCATGAATTAATATTTCATTCTTTGAGACTCATTTCAATAATTAATCCATATCATCGAATCATCCCCGCACTACGTGCCGAGGATATTCATTAGTATCACGACCACGAATTATCCATGCACTACTGACCAAAGATAATCGTGTATTCATTAGTATCACGACCACAAATTATCCATGCACTACTGCCAAAGATAATTGTGTATTCATTAAGATCACGACCACAAATTATCCATGCACTACTACCAAAGATAATTGTGTATTCATTAAGTATCACGACCACAAATTATCCATGCACTACGGCCAAAGATAATTGTGTATTCATTAAGTATCACGACCACAAATTATCCATGCACTACGACCAAAGATAATCGTGTATTCATTAGTATCCGACCACAAATTATCCATGAACTACGGCCAAAGATAATTGTGTATTCATTAGTATCACGACCACAAATTATCCATGCACTACTACGAAAGATAATTGTGTATTCATTAATATCACGACCACAAATTATCCATGCACTACTGACCAAAGATAATTGTGTATTCATTAGTATCACGACCACAAATTATCCATGCACTACTACGGCGAAAGATAATTGTGTATTCAATTACTGATTATGATTATACCAATAATCCGTGGTCATAATCATACCAAGTCCATCTATACACTACAGAGCCCACGATGACTTTCAACATAATATAAGCGTGAGGATAATGATATAAAGAATCAATCAAATGAGATAAAGGATAAATATTAAACATTTATAATATAATTTATCCAGGATTCAAGAATATCCCCATGTTATCAATCACTTAATAATCTCATAATCTAATAACATTAATATTATAATAATATTTTAATCACTTCTTAAATTTATAAACAATTTATCTTAACTGCTTTACGCTTTTACCATATAATGCATTTAATCATTCAAAATGCCATACTCATAAGATATCATCACCAATTATCAAATCTCTCAAAAATATGCATATACTCTATATAGGATTCTCTAGCCATAAAATCCTATTTTCAACTTTCATTCTTTCACATAACATATTTAACTCGTATGTTAAAGAATTAAACTATTTTCATGAAAATACCAAATCAGTCCCAAAAATATTTCTTTTCTGGGATTTAGCATAATATAGTCCCATGATGAAAATATATTTTTCTCGGAATTTTAAAATTCATTTACTATTTTTCAAAAATCAATTTCTAATTAATTCCTTAAGAAATTAGCTACCTCAAGTTTAACTCCAAAAATTCCCAAATCTTGGCAGGACGTTACACATGTTATCGTGAGCTTCCAGTTTAAATTTCATGGTCATCGGAGTTATAGAACTCCGGTTATAGCATTTTAAATCGGAAAAACCTAAATATTGAAATAGTCATAACTTGCTCATTTTAAGTCGAATGAGCTCATTTTTGGACAGGAGGTACTTTATACCATATAATTTCATGTCCCAAAACCCAGAATTTTTCTCATAATTTAAGTGGCCAAAGCAGCCCTCTAAAATCATGGCAGCAGCAGCTTTTGGTTTTTGCAGCTTTGCACTCCTTTGCTAAAATCAGTCCACACAAAAATCTACAACACCTTTTCCAGTAATTCCACTTGAATTAGTTAGGTAACTCATAGATCTAACTCTAGGTCTTGACCACATTCAAAAATTCAAAATATAATAGGAGATATGGTCTATTGAATTTCATATTACGCTTTTTCACCAAAATCGATTTTCAACTCGTTTGTGATTTTAAAGAAACTTTCATGTTTTTACATACTAACCAACATAACTCATCATAAAACTTACTAATACCACGAATACCCATGATTTTCATTAGTCCAATGCTTTTATTATGACTTTCATCATAAACCACGTAAACTTGCTCATTTAGTTGAAGAAATATTTGAGGGTTTAAGAAATGGGTTTTTGTACTGGGTTCAATACAAAATTCGATTTCACGCTCTAAGTAGGCTAAGAAGTCTTCAAGAATACGCCAGGAAATTTATTAATAATAGAAATATCATTCAAAACTGTGACTCTCATCCAAGACTTGGATAGTACGTCACATTGATACCAATTGTGACTTCTATCCCTTAACCTAGATAGCACCTCACAATGATACCTATAAACTTGCCATCTTCATTCACGATGTCGCCTCTGAAAAGTCCGGCTTGGTTGCATTCCACACAAGGAAGTCAACAACGAAAGGTTCGGGGCTCTTTACTTATGGCTTGAAATGACAATAATTGACTTTAGTAGTTTGGTTATGAATATAAAAGCTAACAACCTTACGAAAAGAATGATGAGTAGTTAACCAATTGATTCCTAAAATACCATCAAAGGCAAATATTTTCAAAGAGATAATATCGACGAAGAACGCATGAAAGTGTTTATTTGAAACAACAAGATTAATAAACAATTGGAGGTAACGAAGGTTTCTCCCAACGAAGTTTCAACCAATAAGTTAAAGTCTAACTTCTCCTGAGTCAAATTTAAATGTTGAACGCAAATGCGAGATAAAATAATGGGTATAACCAGGTATCTTAAGGTATAGACTTCGCAAGAATTTATAATTAACTAACCCGAGTGCTAACTTCGTTCGAGTCACTTGCTTTTTTTAAGAAGTCATGAAAAACGCCTTCATGAAACCACCTACTTTTTTTTTTTATCCGTATCCGCCTTTGGTGCCACCGTCCCAAATTGGACTTGACTTTGGTGCACAACAAAATCGAGCTAAATGACATTCTCTTCTTGAAATTTCCACTTCTATTATCTTGGCCATGATTACCACCGAAGTGGTTACCATTCTTGGCATGATAATTTCTCCCACGATGGTCATCATTGTTCGATGGTCGATTCACGGTGCAGTATGATTATTATCGTGTTGTTGGTCGTTACCTTTTGGTTGAGTGACTCATTATCGCTCGAATAACCGAGCCCTATTCACAACATCTAAATACAAACACCGTCACAAAACAAGGGTTAATTAACATGCAACATATTATCACTATACTCTCGAATGAGCCAATCAAATACCAAATAAACTTAGGTAGGTCATACTAGCGAAAAAGAATTCCCGAGTCTCTCCCCTCCTAGTACTATTCTCACCTCTTAGCCGGGATCATATCCTAAGCTTTGATACCAACTATGGCGCCCCAAAATTAGGTATACGTCACCCATCTTGGGTCGCCACTTACATGGTACATAAATTAAAATACAACTTACTAATATAAGCTGCTGGTATGCAATACGACATAAATCGTGAGTTTGAATACAAATATTATCTACTAGATATTATACAAACTCAAAAGGAGTCCTCATTACAACTATTATCACACTATTTCACGTAATAGTGAGGACTACTAATGCTATCCTCGGACCATTACTCCGCTCCCGACTTCGTCCCGGCCTATGTTCTCATTTCAAGAGAAACGGTGAAAGAAAGGTGAGCTCAACTAGCCCAAGAAGAAATATTATGACTAAGATAATGCGAGAATAAATTATCATTAGCCTTCAACGAAGGTTAAACCGATAAAATACAATAGAAACGGTTTAATCTGCGGCGGAATAAGCAATCCATTAAAAGAGTCAAGTAGAAAATAAAGTCTACTATCTTTTAGGTTTTAAAAGGTTTTCATCAATTTTTATCGTTTGAGACTTCGACAATAAATAAACCACCACATCTAATTATCCTCATACCACGGTCAAGGATTTTCATCAAATTATCAATGGTCAAATGACTATACCGAATCACCCCGGGTCATAATCATACCAAAAACTATCCATCAACGCATTACAGTGCCACCGAGGACTTTTGTCACATCATTTATATCAAGTCATGATTATCTTAGAATGATCCTCGGTCATAATCATACTAAGTTCATCTATGCACGTAAGCCAAAAGATAACATAATATAACATAAGGATGATGACAATGACATAATAATTCAATAAAACAAGTTCAAGAATTATTTAATCCATGAATTATTAACGTCCAAATTGTCAACATAATACTTGCTTAGTAGAGTAAAATTCAAGAATGATCGGGAAGAATATTTCCGTGAAAAGATCTTTGGATGAAACGCAAATATCAAGGATATTCCACTAATTTCATGGAGTATAGAAGTCAAAGTTTTAACCAACCGGGTATAATAAAGAATGGAATAAAAGAAATCACCATGCATGCGGTGATTTGGATGACGGAGTTATTCCAACAGAATAATAATAATCTTAACCAAGTCGTGAAAATTCACAATCGGCGGATGTTCCAACAGAATAATAAAGATGGAACCGGATCCTGTAAAACACACGATAGGATATTCCAACGAGAATGATAAAGATTTTAACCGGTCCTGTAAAACACATGCATGTGATGTTCCAACGAATAATAATAAAGAGGCGGAACCGGTCCTTGTAAAACACACTTGATGCAGGATGTTCCAATGAATAATAGAAGAATGTCACCAAGTATAGGGTAAAATCAGCATATCACAGTTATTCCAATGAATAATAAGCAATGGAATAACATAAGGATTTCACCAAGTATAGGGTATCTGCGTGACTGAGTTATGTATAGGTATGCCACTTTTACGAGTTATTCCAATGAATAATAATGAATGGAATAATGAAGTTCTCTTCAAGAAGAAAGAATAACACCTTACCGTAAAAAAAGAACCGAATATAGAAGTAGTGAAGTAGCGAGAATCTTCTTTCTTCTTTCTATAATTTTCTCTATAGCTTCTCTCTCTATAATTTCTCTCTCTAGAGTTTCAATGAATTAAATGAAGAAAATAATGAAGGAATGAGCTTTCTATTTATAGGAAAATGAAATGCATAAGAATTCAATCCATGAACGGTCCAGATTGATTTATTTTAATCTGACGGTCCATATTTAAAGAAAAAATCTTTTAAATAAAATATAATATATTCTATTTATATAAAAATATTTTACTATGCAAACACTATGCAATCTACGCAAAACACTATGCAAAACTATGCGACTAATAAAATATAATATATTCTATTTATAGAATAACTTTAATAAAGTATTCTATTTTATATAAAAAGATGTTTCGCTTTTATTACGTTAATAATACTGAATAAAACAAAACGTCATTATCATTATAATAATTCATATTATTAATCGACAATAATGGAATCAAACCGGTGACTTCTCACATAAGCATCAATAATCAATACCGGTGTCTACTTTCTTTAACCACACGTATTCTTTTACTTTTACTACCGAGGTAGTTCAACAAGATCAACCAGTAAAACTTTCGTCGTTATTTCAATAAAATATTTTTGTCGCTTTCAATCCGATGATAATTACATTAGGGTCCACCAATGATTGAGTAGTTGTCGAATATTCCCTCGCTAAACCGAATATTCTCAGACCAATCGAATATAATATAACCACTTGCATACTTTGCAAAATTTATAAATACTACCCACAACTATAATATTATCTCAAATTCACACCATAATATTAAAAATTATTTCGACAAAATTTAAATCTTTATTGATAAAATCTGGGGTCTCACAGGGTATGTCTCAATTACTTCCTGTTATGAGCCTTTAGTTAATTCTAATATCATGGACCACTTATAGTTTTCTATTAAACATTCTGCTCAACAAAAATTAGGGGCAATGTTGGGTCACGATATTTCCTCTCTTTGGTAAGTAAAAGTAAATTGAACTACTTATTAAATTAATCCATTGGGCCTTCATTATTTAACCTTGAAAGTCACCGGCCTACCACCATATTACTTCTATTTAATCCTATAAGACGGGATTGGTTCATTGGATTAACCCATCATATCATTTAATATCTATTACTTTGACTTGTAATGATGAAAAAAAGCATGACAATTGACTAAGACACCGCCATGCATTAATGTGGATGGAAATATAGCCGACCGGCGACATAAACAGTGACCAAAGGTAGTGGGTAGAAGCAGTGAGGGCGGCGGGACCCATCGATCACGGGGGTGTGTGTCGAGGTAGTGGGTGGCTTACATGGCCGGACGGACAGAGAGAGTATCACCTATCAACCAAGTCTTCACAAACAGGTATGTTCTCATACATATTCATATTCACATACACACACAACTAAGAATTATTATTTCTCTCAATACACTGTACATTACATCCTCCATTTATTAGCCTCATGAACACGATATCGACTTCTCGCGCTCGAGCCTATCCCCAATTGGTCCAAATAGTCAAACTTGTGGTGTTTATTGTGTTTACTGTGTAGGATCAAGATATTTTATGTGATTGAGACGTCAGAATAGATCTTGGCGTTAACAATGTGTATGTTTGTGTATATGAAATTGTATAAAGAGTGTCTTAGTTAAGATTTTGATGAAGAATACGCATGAACTATTATTATGTGATATATAGAGACTATAGTGGTTAAATTATTGCACGGACAATAGAAGAAAGGAGGTCCAACTATTAGTATCAATTAAATAATTAAGGAGTATCATCACAGGCCCACGTTGCTTTATGTTCTTTTCAACAAGTATACGCGATTAGCCACTAGGTAACTAGATTCTTCAAGTTATTGTGTTCAATTTAAATATACAAGCATTATTGAATCTCAATAGGCCACGTCTCTTGTGGTCACAAAAACGATCCCTAGTAACTAGATTCTTCAAGTTATTGTGTTCAATTTAAATATACAAGCATTATTGAATCTCAATAGGCCACGTCTCTACACATCGATCCCTTGTAGTGGAGGATAAGGATCTTAGATTTTAACTATAGAATATAATTAAGGAATTAACTAATCAAAAGTGAGCCAAATCATAGTTGCATATGTAGTGTCAATATTTAGATTGACTACAAATGCGCATATATTCTTTATACTTCAAAAGACAATTGACCCTAATCAAAATCACATTCATATATACTTATCTAGAAAATTAATATTTTGAAATGATTCGACAAAAATAAAACTCTTACGTAAAAAAATATTACATTTGTTCTAAATTATAATATTATTATTAATTTTAAAATTATAAAATAATACATTTTAGATAATTTATAATATTTATTATTAAAATATTTTAAATTAATTTTAAAAATTAAAAATTAAAATTTTATATTTTATATTTTATAACGAAAAGTATAATAGAACAATTGAGTAAGTCGTACATTTGGACCTCTTGCTGGTGGAGAGAGAAGAAAAATATTCATTGTTTTAGTGACAATATATAGTATTTGGAGTCCCGTATATTGATCTTCAGTAGTAGCCCTATTAATTTGGAGTAAAGTATATTTGATTGTCATATTTATTAGTATTTCATTAGTGGTGACCAGCTGGGAGAATATATATAATACTATTAGAGGGATTACAAAGCTAAAGTAAGATTAGTACTTAATCACTTATCATTAATTTCTTACTCATTCTCCTTGTCAAAGAGCATAGCAGCTGTGAAGTTTGAATACGGCTATGTCTTTTCTACAACAAAGAAAATTACTCCCTCTGCTCCACTCCACGAAAATTGTTTCTTTTGGAAAATTATTAAGACATTTTGTTTTGTCTACCCTTAAAAAATATATAATTACTCGTTAGTTTAGTGTTGATGACAAAATAATGAAACTATGACGATAAATTTCAAGACTTTGTCATTAATTTAATACTATTATTAACATAAAAAAAAATTCTTTTTGTGAGCAAATTTTATTTTATTTATTATTGTTATTTTTATTTTATTTGACAATATAGACTTTTTGTCAACCATAGAGAGGGAGTATTATTTTATTATTCAATCGTTTCTCTCATTGAAATTATTTAGTGAGGTTTAAGCTTCTAGGGCAATACTAGTTCCAAATTACTTTATTTTTTTTTGCTTTTTTTTTTGTACTAATAATGGCAACAATTAACTAAAACTTTATCATCTCCTCACTAATATAGGATCAATGTTAATTAGTTTTTCATATTATTTTTACATTAAATACTACTCCCTCTGTCGCAAGATCAAGATAAAATTTTTTATTATTATTTTAAATGGTCCCAAGTTGAATGTCTATTTATCTTATATAATCTATTTTTTTAACAATAATTTGTCTAATATTAATTGTCATATTTCTATCTCTATGCATATTTATGGATCATCACTAGTCATGGGTAGAAAACTATGCAATTAAATGAGAATTTAAATATATAAAAATAATTTTGTCATTTTATTCTTTTTTAATGTGTGCAAACCAAGACTTTTATCTTGGAATGGACAAAGTACTTTGTTTGTCATTCATATTTTCCAATAAGTTTTAGAAGGATAATATTGAGATTTTATATATATTTTGATGAATCAGACAAAATATTAATTATATTTCTTAATTTTTATGTTTTTCCTAAAACGTTAAATAAAAAAGAATGGAGTATGATTTTTACATACTGACATTTTCTTTTTACGAAGTCGCGTTTTTTTTTAATCATCTCATGTGTTGACATAGGATGTGAAAGAAAATTTGGACTTGCAATATTTGAGGGAGTATTGGTGCACTAATTTCATTTAGTATATTAATTAAAGCTAACTTTCCTTCTCATATTCATCCTATTTCGCTGGAGAAGCGGACTGATATAACTCAACTTTCTCCAGCGAATTAAGAATGAACCGGCTATATCGACGGTTTTTTATGTCACTATAGCATAAAAACCGGTTTTTTCCGTCGTAATAGCATAGAAAGCCGGTTTTTTATGTTATAGCGACAAAAAAAAACCGTCGCTATAGTCGGTTCGTTTTTAGTTCGCTCCCTTCAATTCGGTGGGGAAAGTTGAGCTATATATATATATATATATATATATATATATCAAGTAAACTGGTTGAAAATATCAAGATCAAAATTCCCTGTCATATACTCTTGAAATTAACTAGCTTGTTTCCAGTACATTACCATGTAGTAATTAATGGTACTTTGTATCTCCATTTATACATATTAAAAATTTCCTTCTCTCATTTAAAGCCAAAAAAAAAATAGTGGGCAAATGTTTATACTTGATACTACCACGAAAAAGTACCTATCTAAGTGAGTGATTTGCCACTATTTTTTCTAAAAAGCCTCAAAAGCAGCTCCAAGAGCAAAGAGTTCATAATCTAAACAAGTTGTAGAATTACAAGCACAGTCCATGCACTCACATTCCGCATCCCACTTCCTCCTTCTCCTTGCCGTCTGATCCGCCGCCATTACCAGAACTTGAACCTTCATCTCTATTTCCACTGCCGGCGGCTTAACATCTTCATCATTCACACGTGAACAATATTTACTCTTAGGCTGCCGTATCATCACAGCCCACTTCAAAATTTCCATGTTTGGTGATTCCAAGACACTTTTCCACGGAATTTCAGCTCTTCCAAGAAGCTCGGAGCCGCCTATTTTCCCAAACAATGGAAGTGATGAGGCGTTTCTTGACCGAAGTTCGAAAACAACGGTTCCATGCATGAGCATGGCTAGGGATTCTTGAGTGCCAAGGCAATCCAGGGAGAAGGATCTGTTCCAAAACAAGTCGGATTTTGGGGAGATCTCTTGGGTGTCAAGTCGAATTTTGTTGGTTGTTCCTGTAGAGAGATAGCATCTGACAAACAATTGTCTGGTGGATTTGATGGATTCGATGTTTTTGGCTCTTATTATTCTCAAATCACAGGTAAAGGAGGATTGATTTTGAAAAGAATCCATAGAGAAATTAAGAGAGATGTGTGTGATAGTTTTTGGATGAAAGAAAGGTATGGGGTAGTTTGTTGTGTGTATAGTTGCATTATGCATGTATTTATATGGACAAGAAATTACAATAAAGAAGGTGGTGCTAATTTTTTATTTTATTGTGAAGCTCCTAGCTAGTTCTCTTATCTTGAAATTAATAATATTTTAGTCATAGCCAATGCACATAGCATTGGGGTTAAACTATATATATATATATATATATATATATATATATATATATATATATATATTACACAATTTACACTAGTTCTGTATGGCCATGGCACCTGATGTAAATGGCATGAGATCCTAATTGTGAAGATTGTGTTCAATTTTAAAAAGACCCCTTGAGATTCTCGAAAGGCTAAATCTCTAAAACGATCACTGCAATCTTATCTCTCTCTGTCTGTCTGTCCGTCCAAAAATATAAATAAATAACTAAATAAAGCAGCTACCAGCTAGCACTAATTCACAGTATATATTATAAAGGCTATTGTTAGAATTAGATCACACACACACACGATAATAAAAAATTAATACAAAGATTTACGTAGTTCTTCAATTTGAACAGTTTAACATTCTTTTCTTTTTATGATTAATTGAGTTACATAGAGTTTTACAATAGATATATAGTATTTATAACTACTAATCCTATTTCAACCCTAATTCACATTATAGTCTAAATACGCTATAATATTCCTTTTCTAATCAAACCAGGAAACTGATGTTCGCTGTCCGGCACAAGCCGCACCACTTTAGACTGTCAGCAGTGCGCCCCGCGCTAGTGCTCTAGAACTTGTCCGCGCCAGTGCTCCAGAACATGATGTCTTCGCAGTGGCCTTTCCGCTTCCACACAAATACGTCTGGCTGCACGCCGTGATCTTGCGAAACTCCGTCTTCAGCCGCGAGGGGTGGGGCCAACCTTTGGTTCAACCTTGATGGGCTAGTGCGTCGCTTTGCTATGCTCCCTCGCTCCGCTCTGCACTAAACTTTTCAGTAGCTTCTAAGTTATAAGTCACAAGTCCCAACAAACTCCACCTTGACAAATAACCTCACCCGTTCTGAAGATAAGTCACTTGTTCCAACCAATATCGGGCCGGGGAATTGAAATCTTTCTTACTAACATTCGGAAACATTAACCAAGTCCAAGCAATGTTTGAACTTATCCGCGATCAGGTACGTAAATTTCGAGGACGAAATTTCATAAGGAGGGGAGATTGTAAGGCCCCGAATTTTATGAAATAAAAGTATTCAATTTTTCTTATAATTACTATTCAGTAAATGGTTAAATTAATAAAAGTTAAAGTTACGGGTGATATATATAATTTTTTCAAAATAAGCAAGTGGTTATAAAATATTCATTATTATTAGGGAATATTCGTTTGGTGGTGGAATATTCTTTCCGTAAGGGAATATTAAATGCGACAGCCTTGACCATTTATGGGCCCCATAACGAAATAACTTTCGGATGAAGAAAACGACAAAAAGAGAGTTTTTATAAATAACAACAGTAATTATTCTGTTAACAACTGCTTGGAATACCCGGTGGGTAAAGTAGTAATGTCTACGCGTTATTACGATGGCATACCAGATATTACAATATTTTGAATTATTGACTCTTACGTAAGAAAGGCACTACTCAATAATTGTTACGATAATTCTTGTTCAATATTTTATTTTATTGATTCAATAATTGTTGCGTTGATATTTTATATTCTTGTTGTTTTAATAATTGTCACTTTCACGGTATTTTCCATTATCGAAGCAATAATTCATATTATCTGAATAATATTATTAGAAAACATTATTGGCAATGTCTAGAAAGTTACATCTAAGAAGAGGTTTAGTCACCTAATTAATTGCGCCAAAAGGAGAAATCTTTATTGAAAGCCCCCTCTTCCTGGGAGGCTATCGTTTGTTATTATTATTGTGATTCTGTAATATTATTTGTGAATAATTAATTATTGATTAATATGATAAGGAAAATATTCATTTTATGTGGATATAGATGGAGAAAATTTTAAAGTGACAATTGTTGAAAATTAATATTTTATCTTTTTCTCGATAAAATAATTCATTTAAATATATTATTTTAATAATATATTAACGGTGATATTTTTATAATGAATGTGCGATATGTGAGTATATGAGGAGGAAGAGTATTTTGTGGCATTAAATGATTAACACATATTTTGTGTGTCAATTGGACCCCATTTCTTGAATTGAAATTTGATTATAGCTTTGTAAAATCGTCCGCTTTATGGATTTCGGTCAATTTTTGTTTGGAATTTGGAAAAAATTTCTTCGCAAAGTTGTAGAGAATTGAATTTTCTATAAAAAGTCGCGAGATTCAATTTTCTGATAAAAAAGGCTATTTATTATGAATTATTGAAGTTAAAAGTTCAAAATAATTGATTTTGGAAGTTTAAAATATTTAAAATAAGAAAAAGCGTTTTTTGTGTGTTTGGTGGGTATCTTTAACATGTGTTAGGATGGCTGAGTTCAGATTCATGGAAGCGTGGGAAGATGTGGAAAATAATTAATATTAATTTATTAAATTTTACTTTTGGTGTTCTAGCGTTTTCCTATAAATAGGGTCTTGGGTTAGAATTGAAAATCACACCAGAAACTGAAGTTTTCTCTCTCTATATCATCGAGCGTATTCTTGTGAGTATTTTGAGTATACTTTGAGTATTGCTATACGGTGCAAGTTCGTTCATCGTTATTCTAGTTAGAAGTACTGCTCTTTTGAGGTAAGGGATAGTAAAGAATTTTTAAGGGTGATTATGTTTTTCAGTTTTGTATTTTTCTGGACCTTCAAAAATTCTGGAAAAATTTGAAATGATATTTTGATGAGTTTTGTAGATTGTGTCCAAAAATGGCGATTTTTGGATGTATAGATTAGGAGTTATGGATTTTATGAGAAAAGACTATTTTAAAAGTAACTATTTATAACTCCTTGTGATTAACTCCAAAATTGATGAAATTTTTATTGGGTATACATCTATATAATATCAGTATACCGTGTAAATTTCAAATTTTTGAATAAAAGTATAATTTATGATAAATGTTTAAATATTTGGTGGTTTTGGCCATATGAAAAAAATAGTAAATGAATTTTAAAATTTCAAGAAAAATATATGTTCAATATGGGACTATGTTATGCTAAATCTCAGAAAAGAAATATTTTTGAAACTGATTTGGTATTTTTCATAAAAATGTTCTAGTTATGAGTAAATGAATTAAATATGTTATGTGAAGTAAGAAAATTGAAAAATATGATTTTATGGCTTGAGAATCATATATGAGGTATATCTGATTTTTGATGAGGGTTTTGGTTATTGGTGATGAAATCTTATGAGTTTGGCATTTTATGATGATAAAATGCATTAATTAGTAAAGTGTAAACAATTTAATTAAATTGTTTATAAGTTTTAAAAATTATTAAATATTGTTGTGATATTAAGAATATTAAGATTTTGATATTATTAAGTGATCTTATAACATTTGGATTAAGGTGTTATAAATATTGATATGAATTTTATTATGAAACTTTATCTTTTCGTTAGCCGAGGTTACTTATGCGCGATATCACGGTACTATGTGCGAATCACGGGTCTTATTCACGACAAATTGGTTTTCTTCTCGACCAAATTATCGTTGATTTATGAATCTTACTCTTGAAATTAAAACCATGTTTTGATTATATTGTTTTTATATAACATTCTTATAACCCTAATGATGATATTTCTCTTTGACTTGAGTGTAAAGATGGGTAGATTATTGGTATGATCGTGACTATAGGTTCTCTTTGGCGATGGTGCAAAAAGTTGAATTGTTGGTTGGTATGATCATGACCATTGAATTTACAATTGAATATTTTTAGCTTAAGTGCAAAGGTGAATTGATCAACATGGTTATAATTATTGTTATATAACTCTCAAATGATTATGTATTTCTTTGATATATGAATATATTTGGCTCGTAGTGCAAAGATGACTTGTTGATGAATATCTTAGCTTTGTAGTGCAAAAGATGAATTATTGATGAATATCTTTTGCTCGTAATGCAAAGATGACTTTGTTGTTGAATATCTTTGCTTTGTAGTGCAAAGATGAATTATTGATGAATATCTTTGGCTCGTAATGCAAAGATGACTGTTGTTGAATATCTTTAGCTTGTAGTGTAAAGATGAACTGTTGATGAATATCTTTGGCCGTAGTGCGAGATTAATTTATTAGTATGATTATGAGCAGAATCGTGATTTGGTATAACCATGATCTTTGATGTTTCGGTAAAGACAATGATGAAATTATCTTCATCTCCGGATAAGAAGAGGAATTTAGAACTACAATTATGATTATGAGTTATACATGTGATTGTGGGCGAGAATTGTTGATTGATGTTACGAGGATAAAATATTGTTGGTGGACTTTTAACATGGAGAGATGATAGATTTTATGGTCTATTTGACTCTTCTAATGGATTGCTTCGTTCATTTGCAACTATGGTTGAAAAGTTTTATCATCTACCATATGTTCTAAATCTACGATTTATTCTTGATGAAGACTATTGATAATTTATTTATCTTTAGTCATAATATTCTTTATTGAGCTAGTTGTGGCTCACCCTTTTGTTTCATAATTCCTTTCGGGTAATAAAAGTGTAGGCCGGGTCGAGCGGGGATAGCGAGGAATAGAATGGTGGTCTATAGATGTTGAGGTGAGGTGAATTTAACTTGGAAGGGTGTTTTGACACTATATCATACAAGATGTCTAATGACATACAACCTCGTGTCATCATAAGACATGGTTGTGCTCATCCACTTGCTGAGTATATTTACAAGCACTACCTATATAATCTTGGTGTTTGTTTGGAGTATAATACCAAATTAGAGACAGTGGAGATAATGATATGTCAAGAGAAGACTCACCATTGGGAAGAATATGATAGTAATCTTCTCGTTTTTCTTTGGGGTCTATTGGGTCAACCAAAGATAATTCTGTGGCCATGTGATATCTACCATAACCTAAAAGCATGACCTCCCATGTACGAAGGTTTCCTTGAGCACTTCCTAAAGATTCTAATTTCTAAAATAGTTTTTGACTATACCTTTATGTAAGGTGTCATTGTGACGTATTATAGTTGGTATATATTTGTATCCAAACTCACAGCATATGTGTTGTTGTATTTTGCACGACAATTGTTGTAATAAAGTTGTAGTTATTTTCCGTACCATATATTTGGCGACTCAGAATGGGTTGAATGGAATAGACCTATTTTGGGGTCGTTACACTATATCCGAAATTCAGTCAGAAGTACAGTTATTTTGAGGTAAGGGATGTTATTTTCTTCATATATGATATTATTTCTTCAATATCATTATGCCGAAGTATTGATCTGAACTTTTTATCAAATTTGAAACTTTTTGTGTCGGGATTACTATTCACGTATACGACACTATTCACGAATACAACACTATTCACAAAAAAAAATCCTTTTTTGTCCAAGATGTCTATTATGGTTATTATCTTTGATTGTATCCATGTTTTGATCTTTATTCTTGAATTTTGCTTCAAAATTGGTTATTATGGAGTATTATTGATCTTGGATAAAGGCATTATACTGAATCCCTACTATTCGTCCTTCCATCTCCTTTGGATTCGTTTTCTTTAAAATATTTTTCATCATCCTCAGTCCTAAATGATGATATTACTAAATATCTTTGGCCTGTAGTGCAAAGATAAATGATTAACTAATGAATATCTTAGGCCCGTAGTGCAAGGATGAACAGGTGTTGAGATGAACATGGCCAACTGGTGATACAAATGAATATCTTTGGCCTGTAGTACAAAGATGAATATTTGATTCAAGATGTATATTGATTGATGTTACAGGGATAAAATATTGATGATGGACTTTTAAATCGTAGAAGATAGTGGAATTCTTTCTATACTTGACTCTTCTAATGGATTGCTATTTCCGCTGCAGTTGTTGATCTAAAACTTGTTGTCTATTATATTTTATCAGATTTTTCCCTGTTGAAGACTAATGATAATTTGTTGTATATTATCTTAGTCATAATATTTTTTACTGGGCTAGTTGAGCTCACCCTTTTCCTTATTGTTCTATTTTTCTTCTTAGGAGGTGAAAACATAGCAGGATCTAGTCGGGGTATGGAGTGATGGTTCTAGAAAAATGTTTTAGCAGTCCTCACTATTTCTGTAAAATAGTGTTTGAATAATTGTAATGAGGATTTATTTGAGTGTGGATATTGTTTAGAAGACAATATTTGTATTTAAACTCACAGTATGTGTTGTCGTATTTTGCACGACAATTGTATTATTGAAGTTGTAGTTTTTTTTCTGTACCGTGTATTTGGCGACTCAGAATGGGTGTTGTATACCTATTTTGGGGGCGTCACAGTCACGTCTGTGTTTATTGAAACTGTTAACATATTCCCATCATCCGATGACTCTTCCACAACATTTACAGATTTCGTTGATTCTGTTTTCTTCCATGTTCCCTCATTTTTATTCCTGTACGAACAGTCTTTCTAGAAGTGTCCTGTCTCGTGACACTTGAAACATTTGAACTCTTTTGGCTTAGGAGTCTTTCTCCTTGACTTCAATTTCCCATGCGCTCCTATTTTTCCTCTTTCCGATTTTCTGTCACGTTACTCTCCCCCTTTTATCACTAGTTTTTTGTGACGCCCCCAAAATAGGTATACACAACACCCATTCTGAGTCGCCAAATACATGGTACAGAAACAACTACAACTTTATTATTACAACAAGAAAAGCTGTGAGTTGAATACAAATATTATCTTCTGAGACAATATCTATACTCAAATAAATCCTCATCACATTATTGATTCATTATTTTACAAAAATGATGAGGACTACTAAACAACTCTCTGTAGAATCTTCATTCCATACCCCGACTAGTACTATCGCTACATTCTCGCCTCCCCGAGAAGAAAAATGGGACAACAAGGAAAAGGGTGAGCTCAACTAGCCCAAAGAAAGAATATTATGACTAAGATAATATACAACAAATTATCGTTAGTCTTCAACAGGAAAAATCGATGAATAATAATGCATAGACAACAAGTTTCGGATCAATATTCGCAATGAAATAATAATTCATAGAAGAGTTACGTAGAGAATGAAATCTACTATAATCTATGAATTTAACAGTCCATCATCAATATTTTATCCTGTAACATCAATCATATTCTTCTCAAATCAAATATTCATCTTTGCACTACAGGGCCAAAGATATTCATCAATCGGTCGTATTCATCTCAACACTGCTCATCTTTTTCTACAAAAAAGATATTCTTCAGAATCATTCATCTTTGCACTACGAGCCAAAGATATTCTTAAGAAATCATTCATCTTTTACACTACAGGCCAAAGATATTCCATAATATCATCATTTAAGACCGAGGATGATGAAAATATTTTTAAAAAACGAATCCAAAGAAACAAAATGACAAGGATTAAGGATTAAGGATTCGTACTTGGTTTATCCACGCCCAAAATACCTCAAAAATAATCATAGTGGTGTAAAATTCAAGAATGATCAAAACATGGATACAATCGAGAAGTGTATCCGAATAGATGTTTTAGACGAAAAGAAGAAATTTTATTTTTACGATTGAATAATCTGCAGTATCGTGAATAGTCAGATATCGTGAATAATCTTATATATCGTGAATAGTAACTCAGGCACCAAAAGATAGAAATTCCACAAAAACATCTTCACGCTTCATGAATAGTACTCGTGAATAAGAACTTTCGTGAATAAGAACTCGTGAATAGTAACTCGTGAATAGTAACTCATGAATAAGAACCCATGAATAGTAACCCCCGACATGAAAAAGTTCCAAATTTGATAAAAACTTGAGATCAACATTTGAAGATAATGATATGAAGAAATAATATCATTCACGAAAAAAATAATATCCACTTACCTCGAAGATCAAGATTTACTTAGCTAGAATCTAAGGTATAAGTGTCTTGAAAGGAACTTGCACCGTCTAGCAATACTCAAAGTATACTCAAAATACTCACAAGAATACGCTCAAAATATATCGAGAGAAAATAGAGAAAACTTGGGTTTACGGTGTGATTTTCAATTCTAACTTAAGCACCCTATTTATAGGAAAATGCTTAGAACACCAAAGAGCGTAAAATTTAATATAATATTAATATAATTATACAAATTTTCCTTAGCCCACCTTTTGGTCAAAACACCAGCCACACATGTTAATGATGTCCAAAAAATACAAAAACGTTTTTCTTAACAAAAATAATTTAAACTCCCAAAATCAATTATTTGAAGCTTGAACTTCAATAATTCATAATAAATAGCCCTTTCATCAGAAAATTCGAATCTCGCGAGTTTTTATAGGAAATTCAATTCTCTACAACTTTGCAGAAGAAAGTTTTTCCAAATTCCAAACAAAAATCGACCGAAATCCACAAGCAAAACGCGATTTTACATTATAATCAAATTTCGGATCAATAATTGTGTCCACCAACACACAAAACATGTGTTAAAACATTTAATGCCACAAAATACTCTTCCTCCTCATATACTCATATATCCCACATTCATTGTAAAATATCACTTATTAATATATTATTAAAATAATATATTTAAATGAATTATTTTATCGAGAAAAGATAAAATATTAATTTTCAACAATTGTCATTTTAAAAATTTTCTCCATCTATATCCACATAAAATCAATATTTTCCTCATCATATAAATCAATAATTAATTATTCACAAATAATATTACGAGAATCACAATATTGACAACCGTGCGGTTCCCTGGAGAGAGGGGGCTTTCAAATAAGAATTTCTTCTTCTTTGGCCTTGTGATTAGATGACCAAACCTCTCCTTGATGTAACTTTCTAGACATTGCCAATAATGTTATCTAATAATATTATTCGGATAATATGAATTTGCTTGGCCGATAATGAAAACAACTTATATTTGTCGTTTTCTTCATCCATCGCTTTTTAGTTATGGGGCCCACACATGGGCATACGTGCGTCGTCATTTAATATATTCCGACGATCTGAATATTCCACGCGACCAAACGAATATTCCCAGAACAACAATGAATATTTTATAACCACTTGCTTATTTTGAAATATTTGCGTATTTAACCCTTAACTATCCACATTAATCAAATCAACCCTTACTATTTCAAAATAAAGGAAATTCCTTTTTATTTAAAAATTTAGGGTCTTACAACCTCCCTCCTTATGAAATTTCGTCCTCGAAATTGACGTACGTACTGGTGTTTTGAAAAGGTGAGGATACCTCGCTTTCATTTCGCTTTCCAATTCCCGGTCATTTCCTCTATATGCATGATTCCTCCACAAAACTTTAACTTGTGGTATGACCTTTCTTGGCGTGGGACACATGCTCCTTCCTATCCAAAATCTTGACAAGTACCTCCTCATACGTTAAGTCTTGGCTATCTCGTCAGGTTCTAACTTCAATAACGTGGTTCGGGTCTTTCACATATTTACTGAGTGCAGATATATGAAACACATTATGAACACACGAGACAGACATACTTTCGAGGTAACTTAAGTCTATATAAAGCTACATTTCCTACTTTCGGTCAAAATTTGAAATGGACCGATAAATCGTGGATTGAGCTTTCCTCTCTTCCCAAATCTTGTAACTCCTTTCCATGGAGCAACTCGCAACAATCACATGATCCCCTACATTAAATTCCACGTCCTTTCGATGAAGATCCGCATAACTCTTTTTGTCGATCTTGTGCGGTTTGTATCGTTGTCGAATCATTAGTCATACGTACTAACTTCGGGTCCCAACAATGTTGCTTCACCCACCTCATCCCAACATATTGGAGAACGATATTTTTGTCCATATAATGCTTGAATGGAACCATGCCTATATTTGTTTAATAACTATTGTTGTATGAGAATTCCACCAATGGCAAGTACTTATCCTAACTTCCTTTGAAATCTAGGACACATAGTTTTAATATATCTTCAAGAGTTTGAGTAGTCCTTTACGATTGCCCATCCGTTTGAGGATGGTATGCCAAAAATGAATCGTAAATTAGCGCCCATAGCTTTCTCTGAACTAACCCAAAATCATGAAGTGAATCTTGGGTCACGATCTAAAACTATGGATCTTGGCATGCCATGCAATCTCACAATCTCATTTACGTCATACGAGAAAAGACGTTCAAGGAATAAGTCTCTCGTGTCGGTAAGAAATGAAAGCGGAGACTTGGTTAATCTATCAACAATAACCCAAATAGCATTGATGCCTTGAGAAACCGTAGGAAGATTAGTAATGAAATTCGTGGTAATGTGTTCCCACTTCCATTTCAAAATCTCAAGTGGTTGCAACGGACCCTTAGGTACAAGATGCTCACCTTTTACGTTAATAGCAAGTTAAACACATCGAGATAAACTACGCGATCTCTCTTCCTATTTCTCCACCAAAATGTATGTTGAAGATCACGATACATTTTAGTACTTCCGTGATGGATTGCAAACAATGTGTTGTGTGCCTCCATCATGATTCTATCTTCAAATCAAAATCATTAGGAATGCAAAAGTCCTGAGTTGACTTCAAGTATTCCTTCTTCATCAATTCCCGCCTAGGAATAGCTCCTTCTTGTACTTTCTTCTACGCATCCCGCTCGGCCTGGTGGCTTGAGCAACCTTAACTTTTCTATTAAAGTTGGCTCTGTCGTATACTTGACATCATCGCACTCGTTCCGCGATATGATCTTCTACTCAACGCTACGCATTACCACGTTCGCTTTTCCAAGATGGTATGGTTAGAATATGTGCCGAAATGAGTCGCCTCTTGAGCTCTTGGAAAATCTTCTCGCATTCCTCGCTCCATACTGAATTTTGTATCTTTTCGAGTCACCTAAGTTAATGGAATAGCGATTCGAGAATATCCTTCAACGAATCTCCGATAATAACCAACTAAGCCTGAAAGCTACGTATTTCGATAATCGACTTAGGTTGCTCTCAATCGTGACTCATATCCCAATCTTGGATAAAGCATGTCACAATGACACCTATCGCTTTACTATCGCATCGAATATGACGTCCCTACAGAGAGAGTCTCGCTTAGGTGAATTCCACAAAGGAAGTCACAAGATAAAGGCTCGGTACCAAATTCTATAGTTGAATTTTTAACTCACGAAGTTCAATAGAGCCATTCGATATGAGATTTTAGAAATGAGTTTTGTCTCGGGTTCAAAGTCGATACAAAATTTAATATCGAGCTTTGGGGAGTAAGCGAAAATTCTTGAAAATACGTCGGGAAAAATCAATAACAACAGGAATATTATTCAAATCGGCGTGTCTTTATTCAAATCCATAACATGGACTAAGAAAATTTGACATCCGTAATAAACGAATGACTTCATTGCTTGATATGAAAATGTTTGACTACAATGATTTGATTGCTTGAATTGAATAACGAGTTTGCTTAGGAGTATGAAAACTAACAACCTTACAAAAGCAATCAACTTGGCATGATGAGTAGTTAACCTTAAAATCACATCAAAAGCAAATATCTCTATAGAAATAAGGTTAACGGGTAATGTGATAGTGCTGACTTGAATCAAGCAAGATTTATAAACAATGGATGTGATGAAAGTTTCTCTAACGGAGTTTCCACAGATAGTCAAAGTCTAATTTCTCCTGAGTCAAGTTTAAGCGTTGGCGCTTAAGTAAGAGAGATAAAAGAATGGGTAGAACAGATATCTAGTAAGGTATATACTTGCGAGAATTTATAATTATTCTAACCGTGCTAACCGTTCGGGTTCCTTGCATTTTGATGGGTCACGACAAACGCTTCTTCCGAAATCGTTGACTTTGACTTTTACGGGGATGGTCTTTTGAGTCACCGTCCCCCAATGAACTAGGTTTCGCTATCTGTCTGATCTCGAAAGCGATATGTCCTTCCTTTCCACAACTATAAGATACCTTAAAATGTTGTGGGCGCGGTTTGAATGATATGTCCTCTTTCCGCATTTGTAACTTGTCTGACCAGGTGGTCGTTCTCTCCCTAAAACTAGTTGCTTCTTGGCGGCGTCTTCACATGGTCGTTGTTGAATCTCCTCTTTTAAAATCTCCTCCGGCTTCGCTTCTTCTATTTTCATGGCCACGATTACCACCGGAGTGGTTACCGCTTTGTCTTCATTCTTCTTTCTCCATTTGGTTATCGTTATTACGATTCTCGCTATCTTCTGGTATGATCTGTTTATGATCCCTCGGTTGAGCGTACTTTCGTTATCTCGCTAACTAACAAGCCGAGCCTGTTGACAACATCTGAATAGAGAAAAATTTATGAGAAATGAGATCTTTGGCGTATGTTTGTTTCAAACCTCTCGAAACATCCGCGTCATCATCGTTCCTCATTCTCCACCAAATGAGGTGCAAACACGGATAACTCCGCGAACTTAGCCTCGTCTTTGGGACAAATCGTCGTTATTATTCTTTCTAGTCTAATAAACTCCACTTCCTTCCGTATGACGAATACTTTCGTGGAAGTACTTGTCATTGAACTGCTTCAAAAGCGTCTCCCATGACATCTTGAGTGCGGTGGATGGATGCGCTTCACGATTCCCACCGATGTCACTTTCGCCACGGAACATAAAGGTGGCGAATGGAACTTTAATGTTCTCCGTGCATCCCAAGACATCGAATATCTTGGTAATTTGTTTGACCACGTCTACGCCTTTAATCGGATCCGCTTTTCCCAGAGTGCGGTGGTCCCAACTCTTTGAAGCGCTTGGCTGTGACGACCACTCGTGAATTGCTATCATTTCCTCCTCAGTATTTTGAACACGAGTCTCCTCGTCGATTTTTGCATGAACTGCAAAAAGCTTCTAAACATCCTCGTTCATCATCTCTTTCCGTGGTGTTGTTCACGGGAGGAACATTGCCGGCTGTATTGCTTTCTCTCGTTGGTGAGTACAGCATCTCCACGGTCTCATTTACTCCATTGTTAATATTCTCGATTCGACATTCTCAAATCTTTGTCATAAAATAAGGGTTAATTAAGGAAATCAATATATCACATAATATCCTATATCTTGACCAACTAACAAATAAGCTTAGGTAGGACACACTTTAGCGAAGGATTTACTCGTCTCTCCCTCTGGTTCTATTCCCGATCTCATGGAGATCATATCCTAAGCTCGATACCATAACCGTGGCGCCCCCCAAAATAGGTATACACAACACCCGTTCCGAATTCGCCAAATACGTGATAAGAAGCAACTACAACTTTATTATTACAACAAGAAAGCGTGAGTTGAATACAAATATTATCTTCAGATAATATCTATACTCAAATAAATCCTCATCACATTATTGATTCATTATTTTACAAAAATGATGAGGACTACTAAACAACTCTCTCTAGAATCTTCATTCCATACCTGAGCTAAGACTTTCGCTTACATTCTCGCCTCCCCGAGAAGAAAAAATGGGACAACAAGGAAAAGGTGAGCTCAACTAGCCCGATAAAAGAATATTATGACTAAGATAATATACAACAAATTATCGTTAGTCTTCAACGAGGAAAAATCGATAGAATCTGATAGGCAATGAGTTTCGGATCAATATTCGCAATGAAATAATAATTCATAGAAGAGTTACGTAGAGAATGAAATCTACTATAATCTATGAATTTAACGGTCCATCATCAATATTTTATCCTCAGTAACATCAATCGATATTCTTCTCAAATCAAATATTCATCTTTGCACTACTGGGCCAAAGATATTCATCAATCGGTCATTGTTCATCTCAACACTGTTCATCTTTTCCTCCATGTTGAAAGATATTCTTCGAAAATCATTCATTTTTTGCACTCTGTGCCAAAGATATTCTTAAGAAATCATTCATCTTTTACACTATGTGCCAAAGATATTCCATAATATCATCATTTAAGATGAGGATGATGAAAATATTTTTTTAAAAACGAATCCAAAGTGAAACAAAATGACAAGGATTAAGGATTAAGGATTCGTACTTGGTTTTATCCACGCCCAAAAAATACCTCAAAAATAATCATAGTGGTGTAAAATTCAAGAATGATCAAAACATGGATACAATCGAGTTAGTATCCGAATAGATATTTTGAGACGAAAAGAAGAAATTTTATTTTTAATTGAATAATCTTGATATCGTGAATAGTCAATACGTGAATAGTCTTATATCGTGAATAATAACTCCAGAGCACCAAAGATAGAAATTCCACAAAAACATCTTCACGCTTCATTGTGAATAGTACTGCGTGAATAAGTAACTCGTGAATAAGAACTCATGAATAGTAACTTCGTGAATAAGAACTCATGAATAAGAACCATGAATAAGTAACTTGATACATGAAAAAGTTTCAAATTTGATAAAACTTCAGATCAACATTTCAAAGATAATGATATGAAGAAATAATATCATTACTGAAAAAATAATATCCTTACCTCGAAAGATCGATTTAGCTTGAATCAAAATTATAGTCTTTGAAAGGAACTTGCCGTCTAAAGCAATACTCAAAGTATACTCAAAATACTCACAAGAATACGCTCAAAATATCGAGAGAGAAATAGAGAAAACTTCATTTACGGTGTGATTTTCAATTCTAACCCAAGACCCTATTTATAGGAAAATGCTTAGAACACCAAAAGCAGAAAATTTAATATAATATTAATATAATTATACAAATTTTCCTTAGCCCACCTTTTGGTCAAAACACCAGCCACACATGTTAATGATGTCCAAAAAAATACAAAAAACGTTTTTCTTAACAAAAATAATTTAAACTCCCAAAATCAATTATTTGAACTTGAACTTCAATAATTCATAATAAATAGCCCTTTCATCAGAAAATTCGAATCTCACGAGAGTTTTATAGGAAATTCAATTCTCTACAACTTTGCAGAAGAAAGTTTTTCCAAATTCCAAACAAAATCGACCGAAATCCACAAACAAGGCGATTTTACTGTGCTATAATCAAATTTCTATTAATAATTGTGTCCACCAACACACAAAACATGTATTAAACATTTAATGCCACAAAATACTCTTCCTCCTCATATACTCATATATCCCACATTCATTGTAAAAAATATCACCGTTAATATATTATTAAAATAATATATTTAAATGAATTATTTTATCGAAAAAAGATAAAATATTAATTTTCAACAATTGTCATTTTAAAAATTTTCTCCATCTATATCCACATAAAATCAATATTTTCCTCATCATATAAATCAATAATTAATTATTCACAAATAATATTATGAATCACAATATTGACAACCCTGTGCGGTTCCTCAGAAGAGGGCTTTCAATAAGAATTTCTTCTTCTTGGTGCAATTTAGATGATCAAACCTCTCCTGAGACAGAACTTTTCTAGACATTGCCAATAATGTTATCTAATAATATTATTCAGATAATATGAATTATTGCTTGATAATGAAAGATCTTGTGTAATGACAATTATTGAAACAACAAATATAAAAATATCAACGCAAAGAATTATTAACTCAATAAAATCTTCGACGATAATTCACCGTAACCATTATTGAGTAGTGCCTTCTTCGTAAGAATCAATAATTGAGTGCAATACTGGTATCTTCTTGTTCAACAACGCCGTATTAGTGTGTTTTAACCACCGGGTATTCCAGCGATGATATAATAACTAACCACGCGCTAGATTATTTAAAAACAACTTATATTTGCTGCTTTCTTCATCCAATCGCTTTTCTCATGGGGCCAATACATGGGTCGCTTGTAGTCGTCCCGAATATTCCCGAAAAAGATGCGAATATTCCACGACCAAACGAATATTCCCACAACAATGAATATTTTATAACCACTTGCTTATTTTGAAATATTTAACATGATTTAACCCTTTAACTATCCACATTAATCAAATCAACCCTTACTATTTCAAAATAAAGGAAATTCCTTTTTATTTAAAAATTTCGGGGTCTTACATTTTCACCAAACTCCCTCGGTTTGTTGCCTTCATTTGGTTAAACATCGATGAAAGCGTATGACTTCCTCCATTTTGTAGAGTCTCTTTTCCCACGTAAGAGTTGTAACAAGATTTTCCATGGAACCCAGAAGGAACATAACAACATCATCATTGGTCTTCCTCTTCGAATTTCACCTCAATCCTTATTAAATCGTGTAAGACCCCAACTTATTATAAATAAAATCGAATTTCCTCTAATTATTATTGTGAATAATAAGGTATTAATTTGATATAATTCTCTGGTTATGGGTGAAATGTGCAAATTTTGCAAAATAAGCAAGTGGTTATAAAATAATCATCATTGTTTAGAATATTCGTTTGGTCGTGGAATATTCTTGTTGTCGTGGAATATTCGTGCGACGACAAGCCGCAATCATTCAGGGCCCCATAATGTAATAACGCTTGATGAAGAAAATGACAAGTTTGAGTTTTTATAAATAATCTGGCGTAGTTGTTATCGTTAACAATCGTTGGAATACCCGATGTAGTTAAAATACGATGTCTACGCGATGGATGCATGCAGATTGATGAATTATTGATCCTTACGTGAAGGCAGGCACTACTCAATAATTGTTACAATGAGTTACTGTTTAATATTTTATTTTATTGATTCAATAATTGCTGCGTTGATATTTTATATTATTGTTGTTTCAATAATTGTCATCGCAAGATTTCCCATTATCGGATCAATAATTCATATTATTTGAATAATATTATTAGATAACATTATTGGCAATGTCTAGAAAGTTCATCAATGAGAGGTTTGGTCACCTAATTGCTACCGCGATGAAGGAGAAATTCTTATTGAAAGCCCTCTTTCCGGAACTGCAGTATGTTGTCATAAATATGATTACGTAATATTATTTGTGAATAATTAATTATTGATTCATATGATAAGGAAATATTTATTTTATGTGGATATAAATGTTGGATATATTTATTATGGTTAAAAAAATGAAAGAGTTAATGTTGAGGTGTTTTATCGATATTTTTGTTTGAATGAAGATATTAAAATTAAACCAAAGATTTTTTGAGATATATTATGTGAGTTATAATTTTTAATCCGAATAGTTGGATCATTGTGATTTTTGAATATGTTATACATATATAAGTTGAGTATATGTCCACAAATTTTGAACCGTTAAAATGAACGTATGATTTGTTATGAATTTTAAGAGGTAATCGATTCGAAAATTAGGTTTATAAATGATTTTGGTGGAAAATTCTAGAATTGAGTGGGCCCCACTTGTGGTTGGTGAAAAATATGCTGAATTTTATTTCAAAAATGGTGGGTGGCAATAGTAGCGAGTAAAGCCATCGTGTTTTAGGTCAGTCAAGTCCTTGATTCAGCACAACATTTTCTATAAATAGAGGCTAAGTTAGAATTGAAAATCACACGTAAACAAGTTTTCTCTCTTTCTCTCTATATTATCGAACGTATTCTTGTGAGTATTTTGATACTTTGAGTGTTGCTATACGGTGCAAGTTCCTTCAAAGACATATTTCCTCGTATTCCAAATGAAGTATTATCTTTTTGAGGTAAGGGATGTTATTTTCTTCGTAAGTGATATTATTTCTTCAATATCATTATGCCGAAATATTGGTTGGAACTTTTTGTCAAATTTGGAGCTTTTCATGTCGGGGTTACTATTCATGAGTTACTATTCACGAGTAACTATTCATGAGTACTATTCACAAAGCATGATGATTTTTCTTGTGAAATTTCTATCTTTTGGTGTCGAGTTACTTATTCATTCACGATATCGACACTATTCACGATATCTGACACTTATTCACTTAATACTTGACTATTCACCAAAAATGAAATTTTCTTCTTTTTATCCAAGGTGTCTATTATGGTTACTATCTTTGATTGTATCCATGTTTTGATCTTTATTTTGAATTCTGCTTCAAAATTGGTTATTATGAAGTATTTTTGAACTTGGATAAACTATAATACTTAATCCCTAATATTTGATCTTTAATCTCACCGGATTTATTTTCTTTAAGATATTTTCATCATCCTCACCCTAAATGATGATATTAATTGAATATCTTTGGCCTATAAAGTCAAAGATGATGATTAATCGATGAATATCTTTGATGCAGTAGTGCAGCATGAATGATTACCTAATGAATATCTTTGGCCGTAGTGCAAGATGAATAATAGTGTTGAAATGAACATGACCAATTGGTGTGATACAAATGAATATCTTTGGCACATGAGTGCAAAAATGAATATTTGATTAAAGATGTATATTGATTGTTGTTATAGGGATATAATATTGATGATGGACTTTTAAATCTTAGAAGATAGTGGAATTCTTTCTCTACTTGACTCTTCTAATGGATTGCTATTTTTACCGCAGCTTGTTGATCTAAAACTTGTTGTCTATTATATTTTATCGATTTTTCCTGTTGAAGACTAATGATAATTTGTTGTATATTATCTTAGTCATAATATTTTTCACCGGGCTAGTTGAGCTCACCCTTTTCCTTTTTGTTCCATTTTTCTTCTCAGGAGGTGAGAACATACCAGGATCTAGTCGGGGTATGGAGTGATGGTTCTAGAAAAATGTTTTAGCAGTCCTCATTATTTATGTAAAATAGTATTTGAATAATTGTAACGAGGACTTATTTGAGTGTGGATATTGTCTAGAAGACAATATTTGTATTTAAACTCACAGTATGTTTTGCTTATTTTGCACGACAATTGTATTATTGAAGTTGTAGTTTGCTTTCTGTACCATGTATTTGGCACTTTCAGAAACGGTGTGGTATACCTATTTTGGGGCGCCACAATTAGTATCAAAGCTTAGGATATGATCCTGCCTAAGATGTGAGACTAGAACTAGGAGGAGAGATGGGAAATTTCTTCGCTAGTATGACCTACCTAAGTTTGTTTGGTATTTATTTGGTCGGTCAGAGTATATGGATAATATGTGACATGTCAATTAACCCTTGTTTTGTTGCAGTGTTTGAAAATGACATCTAAAAATGTTGTGATAAGCAACGAAGCATATGAGACCGTTGAGTCATCAATGATCAATACCCAGGATAATGTGCATCAGGATGACAATAATCCTCAGGTGAATAACGGCACCGACCAAATGACGAATGACGGTACGTTTAGGAGCTTTTTAGAATTCATGCAACACCAAACGAGAGAGACTCCTATTCATAATGTAGGTGGAAACAATGGCTACCCACGGTTGGTGACCGCTAAGCAGTTCAAGGAGCTGGGACCACCGGAGTTTTTGGGAAAGCCAGAACCACTTACGGCAGAGACGTGGATATAACAGATAACCAAGATATTTGATGTCTTAGGATGTTCCGAGGAGCAAAAGGTTCCGTTTGCCACCTTTATGTTGTGAGGAGAGGCAGATTACTGGTGGGAATCGGTAAAGCGTACTCAACTGCCGCGACCAAGATGTCTTGGGAGAAGTTCCAAGAATTGTTCAATGACAAGTACTTTCCCGAAAGTATTCGTCACTTGAAGGAGGTTGAGTTCATCAAGCTGGAGCAAAACAATATGAACGTGTCGCAGTACGAAACTAAGTTTTCGGAGTTATCCCGATTTGCATCCCATTTGATTGATAATGAGGAATGAATGACACGAATGTTTCTGCGAGGTTTGAAACCCGAAATACGTCAATACCTCATTTCTCACAAACTTTGTTTATATTCAGATATAGTGAATATGGCTCAGCTTATTGGAGCGCGATAATGAGCCAAAATTTCAACCGAAGGATAACGAGCAACAACACGATAATAATTATGCTTAGAATGGGCAACGGTCATCTAACAATGATAACCATCGTGGAGGAAATTATCATGCCAGAAATGGTAACCACTTCGGTGGTAATCATGGCCAAGATAATAGAAGAAATGATTCAAGTGGAAATTTCAAGAAGAGAAGATAGAACGATGACGGAAAGACGTCGGCAACAGCACCAACAACAACACCAGCAACAACAACAAATTCTAGGGGAGGAGAACGACCGCCAGTTAGATGCTACAGATGCGGAGAAGAGGGACATATCAGCCCAAACTGTCCACAACAATCCAAGTTATGTTACAACCGTGGAAAGGAAGGCCACATAGCTCGGGATTGTTCTGTAAAAAAACCAAGTTCAACAGGGATGGTGACTCCAAGGGCTGTCCCGGATAAGTCGAAATCAATGGTTCCTGGAAGAACGTTTGTTGTGACTGGCCAAAATGGGAGGAACCCGAATGAGGTGATTACGGATAAGCTAATCTTGAACTCTTGCGAAGTTTCTACCTTACTAGATACCGGTTCTACCCATTATTTTATCTCTCTTGTTTGCGCTCAATGTTTAAATTTAACTCTAGAGAAGTTAGACTTTGACTTATCGATTGAAACTTTGTTAGTAGAAACCTTCATTTCATGTGCTATCCAAGTCTTGGATGAGAGTTACAGTTTTTAAATGATATTTCTATTGTTAAAGAATTTCTTGATGTATTTCCTGAAGAACTTCCCGGTCTACCCCCAGAACGTGATGTTGAATTCTTTATTGACCTCGAACTGGGTACAAAACCCATTTCTAAAACCCCATATTGAATGGATCCTATTGAACTTCAGGAGTTAAAGTCAAACTACAGGAATTGTTATACATCGGTTTCATTCGTCCTAGTACATCTCCTTTGGGTTCTCCTGTTTTATTCGTAAAGAAGAAAGACGGGAGTATGCGACTTTGTATTGACTACCGAGAATTGAACCATGTCACCATCAAGAATAGGTATCCGTTACCTCGCATTGATGACCTGTTCGACCAGTTGCAAGGAGCACAATTCTTTTCAAAGATCGACCTTCGTTCTGGATATCATCAGCTGAAGATTAAAACTGAGGATATTCCAAAGACTGTCTTCAAAACTCGGTACGGACATTATGAATTCTTAGTCATGTCTTTTGGATTGACTAATGCTTCAGCTGCTTTCATGGATATTGTGACGCCCCCAAAATTAGGTATACATCACCTATCTTGGGTCGCCAAATACATGGTATAGAATACAAATACAACCTTAAATATACAACATGAGCTGTGAGTTTTAATACAAATATTGTCTTCTAGACAATATACAAACTCAATGGGGTCCTCATTACATTTATTATCACACTCTTTCATAGAATAGTGAGGACTACTAATGCTATCATCTAGGACCATCACTCCGTTCCCCGACTAGTCCCCGCTGCGTTCTCATTTCCTGAAGAGAACAATGAAAGTAAAAGGGTAAGCTCAACTAGCCCAGTAAGAAATATTATGACTAAGATAATGCAGAATAAATTATCGTTAGCCTTCAACAGTGTCAAACTGATACAATATAACAAACATCAAGTTTAACTACAGCGGAACAAGCAATCCATTAGAAGAGTCAAGTAAAACATAATGTCTACTATCTCCTCCAGATCAAAAGTCCATCGTTAATATTTTATTCATTTAATACTCATCAACAGTTCTTTGTTATACTCAAGACAAATAGAACTTTCATCACTTGTCTTCACCTGAACCACCAAAGATGTTAGTTAAATTCACAATTCATATTTATAATAATGTGAATTAACTGTTCTTTCTTGCCACAAAGACTTAATAGAACGTTTACTCAATATCCTTACCCCAAAGGCTCAAGATATTCAAATGTAATAACAATGATCATACCAATCGGTTGTCTATCTTTTTGCACACTACGGGCAAAGATATTCAACTATAAAACCAATGGTCATGATCATACCAATCAATTGCTCATCAAAGGCACTACTACCAAAGATATTCAACTTGTTAACTAATGGTGGTCATGATCCCGCCAATCACATCATTGAATTATCCATGACTACGACCAAGGATATTCGTTAGTATCACTAGTGGTCATGCTCATGTCATACACCGTCCATCTTCGCACTACTACGAATTCAAAGCTATCAAACAATAGATCATATTTTCACTACAGGCCAAAGATATTAAACAACATATCATCTTTGTACTACATGCCAAAGACATACAACTGTAAAACCAATAACCAACAAAGAGATAATAAAGAATGGAATAATAAAAGAATTTCATCATGTATGCAAAGATTGCATAGATATGTTATTCCAACATAATAATAAAAATGGAATAATAAAAGAATTTCACCACGTATGCGATTACTTGACAGATATAGGTTATTCTAACATAATAATAAAGAATGGAATAACGAGAAGAATTTCACCATGCGTGCGTAATCCGCATTGCATAAAAGTTATTCAAACGAAATAATAAATAATGGAACCGAATTAAATGCGTAATCGCACGCACGAGATATTCCAATGTAATAAATAAGAATGGAATAACAGAAATTCACCATGCATTCGATAGATCGCATGCAGACGAAGTTATTCCAATGTAATAATAAATTATGGAACCCGGTGTCACGCGAACGCACGCATGTGATATTAAACGAGAATAATAAAGAATGGAATAATAGAAGAATTTCACCACGTATGTGGTACTTTCGTATAAACAGTTATTCCAACATAATAATAAAGAATGAAATAATGTAAGAATTTCACCAAGTATGCGGTATTAGCATGATAAAAGTTATTCCAATGTAATAATAAAAAAATGGAATAATGTAAGTTCTCTTTATGAATACAAAAGAAATAATACCCTTTACGAGTACAACAAATAATATCCCCTACCTTAAAAAGAAAAGTATTCCACGGTGTAGTATGAATATACTTGAAGAAAACTTGACTACGCTCAATGCTTTCTTAAACTCTAAAGAAATACGCTCAAGATTATAGAAGAAGAACTCTCTATAGTTTCTCTCTCTCAGAGTTTCAAAGAATTCGTAAGAAATAATGAAGGAATGAGCTTTACATTTATAGGAGAAATGATCAGATAGTAACTAATTCATGAACGGTCTGTAGATTGATTTACTTTTAATCTGGATTTGTCCATATTTAAAGCAAAATCTTTTAAATAAAATATAATATATTCTATTTATAATCTAATAAAACGAATAACTTTATAAAAGTATTACATTTTATATAAAAAGATTTTACTATACAAAATACTATTCGAAGCACTATATCTAACACTATGTATAATAAAATATAATATATTCTATTTATAGAATAAATTTATAAAAGTATTACATTTTATATAAAAAATATTTTACTATGCAAAACACTATGCATAATAGAATATAATATATTATATTTATAGAATAACTTTATAAAAGTATTCTGCTTTTATATAAAAAGTTTTACTGCTTTTATTACATTAATAATACCAATAAAACAAAAGCGAGTGACTTATCACATAAGCATCAATAATCAATACCGTCTTTATTTACCAAATAGAAAAAAATTTGAATACTTTTATTTCATAAAATTCGGTCTCATGGATATGATGAACCGTGTATTCAAGGAATATTTGGATCAATTTATTGTTGTCTTTATTGATGACATCCTCATCTATTCCAAAAGTCGTGAAGATCATGAAGCACCATTTAAGTCGATACTTGAAAGGCTTCGTGAAAACAAGCTTTATGCCAAGTCAAGAAATGCGAGTTTCGGCTTGAGGAAGTAGCATTCCTTGGGCACGTGGTGTCAAAACATGGAGTATCTGTTGACCCACAAGATTGAAGCGATCTGAAAGTTAGAACAACCAAAGTCGATGAATCGCGAGTCGCGTAGGCTTTATGGTTTAAATTTGGTTATTATCGGAGATTCGTGGAAGGATTTTCTCGAATCGCCATCTCAGCTAACTCAGGTTGACTCGTAAGGATACAAAATTTGTATGGAGCGAGGAATGCGAGAAGAGATTCCAAGAGCTCAAGAGGAGACTCATTTCGGCACCTGTTCTGGAAATACCATTTGGTTCGAATGGATTTGTTATATACAACGATGCTTCAGGCAAAGGGTTAGGATGCGTTCTCATGCAACATGGGAAAGTCATAGCCTATGCCTCACGACAACTCAAAGAATATGAGAGGAATTATCCTACTCATGATCTAGAGTTGGCAGCAGTCGTTTTCGCGTTGAAAATCTGGAGACACTAACTGTATGGGGAGAAAGTGGAGATCTATACAGATCATAAAAGCCTAAAATATTTCTTCACCCAAAAAGAACTCAACATGCGGCAACGACGTTGGCTCGAGCTGTTGAAAGATTACGATCATACCATTCAATACCATCCTGAAAAAGTAAACGTAGTAGCTGACGCATTGAGTAGAAGATCGTATGTGGGTATGAGTGCGATGTTGTTAACACAAAGACCCATTTTGTATGATTTACAACGGATGAAGATTGAGTTAAAGACTCCAGGGACCCACGTGATGATGACGAATATACGAGTAGAACCGACTTTAATCGATAAAGTTAAAACTGTTCAAGCTACGGACATGGAGCTAATGTGAATGAAGAAGAAAGTGCAAGAAGGTGCTATTCCAGAAGCAAGAATCGATGAAGAAGGAATACTTCGATTCAACTCCAAACTTTGTGTTCCTAACGATTCTGACTTGAAATATAGAATTATGATGGAGGCACACAACACACAGTTTGCAATCCATCCTGGGAGTACCAAAATGTATCATGATATTCGACACACATTTTGGTGGAACAATATAAAGAGAGAGATCGCGGAGTTTACCTCGAGGTGCTTAACTTGTCAACGTGTAAAGGAAGAGCATCAAGTGCCAAAAGGTCCATTACAACCACTTGAGATTCTGAAATAGAAGTGGGAACACATTACTATGGATTTCGTTATAAGTCTTCCCAAAGTTTCTCAAGGCATAGATGCGATTTGGGTTATTGTTGATAAATTAACCAAGTCTGCCCATTTCTTACCGATACGTGAGACTTATTGTGACGCCCCCAAAATAGGTATACAATACCCATTCTGAGTCGTCAAAATACATGGTACAAAAACAACTACAACTTTATTAATACAACATAAAAACTGTGAGTTTAAATACAAATATTGTCATCTAGACAATATCCACAATCAAATAAGTCCTCAGTACAATTATTGATACATTATTTTACAAAAATTGTAAGACCCCGAATTTTATGAAATAAAAGTATTCAATTTTTCTTATAATTACTATTCAAAGAAATGGTTAAATTGATAAAAGTTAAAGTTAAGGGTGATATATGAATTTTTTTCAAAATACACAAGTGGTTATAAAATATACATTGTTGTTTGGGAATATTCGTTTGGTCGTGGAATATTCTTTCCGTCGGGGAATATTCGTATTTACGGCTACGCGTAGCCATTTATGGGCCCCATAATGTAATAACTATCGGATGAAGAAAATGACAAAATTAAGTTTTTATAAATAACGGTACAGAATCGCTACTGCTAATTAATCTGTTGGAATACCCTTGGTAAAATAAAGTAATACGCTGGCGTTGTTACAAGAGAGCAGACACCAGACATATGAGTATTTTTGAATTATTGATTCTTATGTAAGAAGACACTACTCAATAATTGTTACGAAAGAATTATCGCTCAATATTTTATTTTATTAGTTCAATAATTGTCTTTGCGTTGATATTGTATATTATTGTTGTTTCAATAATTATCACTACACAATATTTCTCATTATCGATCAATAATTCATATTATTTGAATAATATTATTAGATAGCATTATTGGCAATGTCTAGAAAGTTCACAAGGAGAGAGTTTGGTCACCTAATCAAGGCGGCCAAGAAGGAGAAATTCTTATTGAAAGCCCCTCTTTCTTAGGAACTACCGTTGTTATAATTGTGATTCCGTAATATTATTTGTGAATAATTAATTATTGATTTATATGATAAGGAAATATTTATTTGATGTGGATATAAATGATGGATTTATTTATGTGGTTATAAATGAAGGAATTAATGTTGAGGTATTTTATCAAGATTTTTGTTTGGAATGAAGGTATTAAAATTAAACCTGTTTTTTGAGATATATTAAGTGAGTTATAATTTTTAATCCGACCGTTGGATCGTTGTAATTTTTGGATATGTTATACATATATAAGTTGAGTATATGTCCACAAATTTTGAACCGTTAAAAATGAACGTATGATTTGTTATGAATTTTAAGAGGTGACTGGTTCAGAAATTATAAAAGTATCCGAATTTAGCATTTTGGTGGAAAATTCTAGAATTGGTGGGCCCCACTTATGGTTGGTGAAAAAATATGCTGAATTTTATTTCAAATGTGGTGGGTGGGAATAATAGCGAGTAAAGCCATCAAAGTTCTGGTCAAGTCTGCTAAAATTTTCCTATAAATAGAGGGCTAAGTTAGAATTGAAAATCACACCAGAAACATAAGCTTTCTCTCTTTCTCTCTCTAGATTATTGAGTGTATTTTGTGAGTATTTAGATACTTAGTGAGTTGATATTCATCGGTCTGCAAGTTTCCTTCAACATATATCCGATATCCAAATGTAAGTCTTCTTTCTTTTGAGGTAAGGGATAGTAAGGGATAGTAAAGGGATTTTAAGGGTTATGTTTTTTCATTCGTTTCTTCCGACCTTCGAAAATTTCGGAAAAATTTGAAATGATATGTTGATGAGTTTTATTGATTGTGTCCAAAATGGTGATTTTTGGATGTATAGATTAAGAGTTATGAATTTTATGAGAAAAGACTATTTTAAAAGTAACCGCTTATAATTCCTTGTGGTTAACTCCAAAATTGATAAAATTTTATTGGGAGTACATCTATATAATATCAAAGTACTCTGAATTTCGGAAATTTTGGATAAAAGTACAATTTATGATAAATGTCTAAATATTCTAGTTTTTTTAACCATATGAAAAATAGTAAATGAATTTTAAAATTCTAAGAAAAATATATGTTCAATATGGGACTATATTCGCTAAATATGTTTGGGCCGATTTGGTATTTTCATGAAAATGGACTAGTTATGAATAAATGAGTTAAATATGTTATGTGAAGGAAGAAAATTGGAAAATATGATTTTATGGCTTGAGAATCATATATGTGGTATATGCAGATTTTTGATGAGGGTTTTGGTTATTGGTGATGAAATCTTATAAGTTTGGCATTTTATGATGATTAAATGGATTATTTAGTAAAGTATAAACAATTAAAATAAATTGTTTATAAGTTTAAGAAATGTTATTCTTTCAATATCATTATACCGAAATATTGGTATGGATTTTATTGTGGAATTTTTACCTTTTTGTGTCGGGTTACTATTCATGAGTTACTATTCATGAGTTACTATTCACGAGTTACTATTCATGAGTTACTATTCACGGGTACTATTCACTATAAAATTGGTTTCTTTTTCTAACCAAATTATAATTGATTTATGAATATTACTCTGGAGATTAAAACTATATATTGATTATATTGATTTTATTATCATATATAATATTTTTATAACCCTGATGTTGAAATTCTCTTTCACTGGAGTGTAAAGATGAGTAGATTATTGGTATGATCATGACTAGGGTTCTCTTTGGCGGTGGTGAAAAGTTGAATTGTGGTACTGTATGATCATGACCATTGAATTTATAATTGAATATCTTTAGCTTAAGTGCAAAGGTGAATTGATCAACATGGTTATAATTATTGTTTATATAAATTCTGAAATGATTATATATTTCTTTGAGATATTAATATCTTTGGCCCGTAGTAGCGAAGATGACCTTTGTTGTTGAATATCTTTGCCGATTAGTGCGAAGATGAATGTGGATGAATATCTTTGGCCCGTAGTGCAAAAGATTTTAATTTATTAGTATGATTATGAATGAGAAGCGTGATTTGGTATAACCATGATCTTTGATGTTTCGTAAAGACATGTGATAAAAATTATATTCTTCCTGGGTACGAAGAGTAATTTAGAATCACAATTATGATTATGAGATATTCATATGATTGTGGAAAGGAACTGTTGATTGATGTTATAGGGATAAAACATTGTTGGTGGACTTTTAACATGGAGAAGATAATAGACTGTATTGTCTATTTGACTCTTC
This sequence comes from Panax quinquefolius, assembly GCA_020205615.1. Taxonomy (NCBI): domain Eukaryota; kingdom Viridiplantae; phylum Streptophyta; class Magnoliopsida; order Apiales; family Araliaceae; genus Panax; species Panax quinquefolius. The sequence goes on from CM035169.1 coordinate 32,797,739, forward strand.
TAATAGATTGCTCGTTCCGCTGTAACTATGGTTGAAATTTTATCATCTACCATATGTTCTAAATCTCTGATTTGTTATTGATGAAGGCTATTGATAATTTAATTATCTTTAGTCATGATATTCTTTACTGAGCTAGTTGTGCTCACCCTTTTGCTTCACAATTCCTTTCAGGTAATAAAAGTATAACCGGGTTAGCGAGGTAACAAGGGAATAGAATCTGTGGTCTCTAGTGTGGAGTTCTCCCTAAACAAAGATAGAAAAGTATGTTGTATACATCTTTTAGTAGTTATATTTGGTGAATCATATAGGAGAGGCGAACCCAACGTTGGAAGGGTGTTTTTCCACTATCATACAAGATGTCTAATGACATACAATCTCGTGTCATCATAAGACAAGGTTGTGCTCATCCACTGTCTTTGAGTATATTTACGAGCACTACCTATATAATCTTAGTGTTTGTTTGAAGTATAATTCTCAATTTGAGACAAATGGAGATAATGATAAGTCAAGAGAAGACTCACCATTGGGAAGAATATGATAGTAATCTTCTCGTTTTTCTTTGGGGTCTATTAGGTCAACCAAGGATAATTCGTGGCCATATATGATATCTATCATAATCTAGAAGCATGGCCTCCCACGTATTTAAGGTTTCTTTGAGCACTTCCCAAAAATTCTAATTTCTAAAACAGTTTTGACTATACCTTTATGTAAGGTGTAAGGCCCACAATTTTATGAAATAAAAGTATTCAATTTTCTTATAATTACTATTCAAGAAATGGTTAAATTGATAAAAGTTAAAGTTACGTGTGTGATATATATAATTTTTTTCAAAATAAGCAGTGGTTATAAAATATTCATTATTGTTTAGAATATTCGTTTGGTCGTGGAATATTCTTTCACTTCGGGAATATTCGCATGCACTACCGCTGACCCATTTATGGGGCCCCATATAATGTAATAACTTTCGGATGAAGAAAACGACAAAAGGGAGTTTTTATAAATAACAGCGTAATTGTTACCGTTAACACTGTTGGAATACCCGGTGGGTAAAGTAAAGTAATACGCGTTATTGCACAAAGAAAGACACTGGTATTGCATACAAGATTTTTGAATTATCGACTCTTACGTAAAAGGCACTTTACTCGATAATTGTTACGATAATTACCGCTTCAATATTTTATTTTATTGATTCAATAATTCTTTGCGTTGATATTTTATATTACTTGTTGTTTTAATAATTGTCACTACACAATTTTCCATTATCGAAGCAATAATTCATATTATCTGAATAATATTATTAGAAAACATTATTGGCAATGTCTAGAAAGTTCTGTACAAGGAGAGGTTTGGTCACCTAATTGCATTGCGAGTAAGGAGAAATCTTTATTGAAACCCCTCTCCTTGGACCTATGCGTTGTCGATATTGTGATTCTCAGAATATTATTTGTGAATAATTAATTATTGATTCATATGATGAGGAAAATATTGATTTTATGTGGATATAGATGGAGAAAATTTTTAATGTGATAATTTTTGAATATTAATATTTTATCTTTTTGATAAAATAATTCATTTAAATATATTATTTTAATAATATATTAACGGTGATATTTTTATAATGAATGTGGGATATGATGTATATGAGGAGGAAGAGTATTTTGTGGCATTAAATGTTTAACACATATTTTGTGTGTTGGTGGACACAATTATTGATCGAAATTTGATTATAGCTGTAAAATCGCCTTCGCTTATGGATTTCTTTTACAATTTCGCTTGAAATTTAGAAAACTTTTTTCAAAAAGTTGTATAGAATTGAATTTCCTATACAAAAAGTGAGATTCAATTTTTACGATAAAAGGCTATTTATTATGAATTATTGAGTTCAAGCTCAAATAATTAATTTTGGAAGTTTAAAATATTTTTAATTACAAAACGTTTTTTACATTGTTGGGACTCATTTAACATGTGTTAGGATTGTTGATTTCAGATGCTAAGTGTGCGTAGAGAATTTGTAATATATATAATATTATTATATTAAATTTTACCGCTTTGGTGTTCTAAGCAATTTCCTATAAATAGGTGTCTTAGGTTAGAATTGAAAATCACATCGAAATTGAAGTTTTCTCTCTATATTATCGAGCGTATTCTTGTGAGTATTTTGAGTATACTTTGAGTATTGCTATACGATGCAAGTTCAAGTCATAGCCTATATCCTGTTTCAACTAAGTAAATCTTGTCTTTTCGAGGTAAGGGATGTTATTTTATTCAAAATGATATTATGTCTTCAATATCATTATGCTAAAATATTGGTTGGAAATTTTATCAAATTTGAAACTTTTTCATGCTTGGGTTTACTATTCACGAAGTTACTATTCACGAGTTACTATTCATTTAGTACTATTCAAAGCGTGAAGATGTTTTTTACGAAATTTCTATCTTTTGGTGTCGGAGTTACTATTCACGATACTAAGATCTTATTCACGATATCGACCACTTATTCACGAATCGACCTTATTCACCGAAAATGAAATTTCTTCTTTGTCAAAATATCTATTATGGATACTAGCTTTGATTGTATCTATGTTTTGATCATTCTTGAATTTTACTCCACTCGATTACTTATGAAGTATTTACGAACTTGGATTGTTTAAAATACGAATCCTTAATAATTGTTCTTTTGTTTCACCGGATTCGCTTTCCTTTAAAATATTTTTCATCATCCTCACCCTAAATGATGATATTCTCAAATATCTTTGGCCCAGTAGTGCAAAGATGAATGATTTCTTGATGAATATCTTTGGCCCGTAGTGCAAAGATGAGCAGTGTTGAGATGAACATGACTCATCGATTAATATCTTCGGCCCGTAGTGCAAAGATGAAACAGTATTTGTATTTAGGCGAACATGACCAATGATGAATATCTTTGGCACAGTAGTGCAAAGATGAATATTTGATTCCGATATATATTGATTGATGTTACAGGATAAAATATCGACGATGAACTTTTAAATTCATATATAGAAGATAGTAGTTTGCATTCTCTACTTAACTCTTCTAATAAATTGTTGTTTCACTGCGCAGCTTGTTGATTTAAAACTGGTTGTCTATTGTATTCTATTAGATTTTTCCTCATTGATGACTAACAATAATTTGCTTTCTATGTTATCTTAGTCATAATGTTCTTTCTTTGGGCTAGTTGAGCTCACCCTTTTCCTTTTTGTTCCATTTTTCTTCTCGGAGGAGAGGATGTAATGAGCGATGCAGTCGGGGTATGGAATGAAGTTCTAGAGAGTTGTTTAGTAGTCCTCACAATTTTGTAAAATAATGTATAAATAATTGTGATGAGGATTTATTTCAGGGTATGTATATTGTCTGAAGACAATAATTGTATTTAAACTCACAAAGATATATATGTTGTCGTATTTTGCACGACAAAATGTATTAATAAAGTTGTAGTTATTTTTGTACCATGTATTTGGCGACTTCGAATGGGTTGGATGGAATGGACCTATTTTGGGGCGCCACAATTGGTATCGATCGAGCTTAGGATATGATCTCCATGAGAGATCGTGAATAGAACTAGGAGGGAGAGATGAGTAAATTCTTCGCTAGTGGTGTCCTACCTAAGCTTATTTATGTTGGTCGACCATAATATCGGATATTATGTGATATGTTAATTTATTCAATTAACCCTTATTTTGAAGTCAGATTCTAGAATGATATCCTAAATACGGAGATGAAAGCATGGAGAAATCATGATGACAGAGAGATAGAATCAAAATGAAAGCAATGTATTCTCAACTCTTTGAAATACCAGTGCACGTAAATTTTCTGGACGAAATTTCATAAGAAGGAGAGATTGTAAGGCCTAATTTTATGAAATAAAAGTATTCAATTTTCTTATAATTACTATTCAAAGAAAATGGTTAAATTGATGAAAGTTAAAGTTACGTGGTGATATATATAATTTTTTCAAAATAAGCAAGTGGTTATAAAATATTCATTATTGTCTGGGAATATTAAATGCGGCCAGTGCAAATGCATTTAGGGGCCCATAATGTAATAACTTTCTGGATGAAGAAAACGCAAAAAAGGGAGTTTTTATAAATAATAACAGAATTGTTACTGCATACATCATTGGAATACCCGGTGGGTAAAGTAAAGTAATGGCGTTATTATCGCATGGCACACCAGTATTACAAAAGATTTTTGAATTATTGACTCTTACGTAAAAAGACACTACTCAATAATTATTACGATTAATTCTTGCTCAATATTTTATTTTATTGATTCAATAATTGTTGCGTTGATATTTTATATTACCGTTATTTTAATAATCGTCACTACACAAGATTTTCCATTATCGGCTAATAATTCATATTATCCTAAATAATATTATTAGAAAACATTATTGGCAATGTCTAGAAAGTTCTGCCTCAAGGAGAGGTTTGTCACCTAATTGCAAGGCCAAGAAGTGAGAAAATCTTTATTGAAAGCCCTCTCTTCCTGAAACTACCTCAGTTGTCAATATTGTGATTCTGTAATATTATTTGTGAATAATTAATTATTGATTCATATGATGAGGAAAATATTGATTTTATGTGGATATAGATTGAGAAAATTTTTAATGTGACAATTTTTGAAAATTAATATTTTATCTTTTTCGATAAAATAATTCATTTAAATATATTATTTTAATAATATATTAACGGTGATATTTTTTATAATGAATGTGGGATATATGAGTATATGAGGAGGAAGAGTATTTTGTGGCATTAAATGTTTAACACATATTTTGTGTGTTGGTGGACACAATTATCGAATCAAATTTGATTATAGCACCGTAAATCGCCTTTTATGGATTTCTTTCAATTTCGCTTGGAAATTTGGAAAAACTTTCTTCAGAAAGTTGTAGAGAATTGAATTTCCTATAAAAAATGCGAGATTCAATTTTCCGATAAAAGGGCTATTTATTATGAATTATTGAAGTTCTAAAGCTCCAAAATAATTAATTTTTGGAAGTTTAAAATATTTTATTTACAAAAATGTTTTTTACATTGTTGGGACTCATTTAACTTGTGTTAGGATTGCTGATTTCAGATGCTATGTGTGTGTAGAGAATTTGTAATATATATAATATTATTATATTAAATTTTCTGCTTTGGTGTTCTAAGCAATTTCCTATAAATAGGGTGCTTAGGTTAGAATTGAAAATCACATCGAACTCAAGTTTACTCTCTCTATATTATCGAGTTTATTCTTGTGAGTATTTTGAGTATACTTTGAGTATTGCTTATACTGGTGCAAGTTCAAGTCATAGCCTATATTCTAAGTTTTCAACTAAAGTACTTGTCTTTCGAGGTAAGGATGTTATTTTATTCGAAAATGATATTATTTCTTCAATATCATTATGCTGAAATATTGGTTGGAAATTTTTATCAAATTTGGAACTTTTTCATGTCGGGGTTACTATTCATTAGTTACTATTCACGAGTTACTATTCATGAGTTACTTTTCACGAATTACTATTCACGAGTACTATTCACGGCGTGAAGATGTTTTTTTGTGAAATTTCTATCTTTTGATGTCTGAGTTACTATTCACGATACTCATTATTCACTATATTCACTAATCTGACTATTCAATCGAAAAATAAAATTTCTTCTTTTCATTCAAAAATATCTATTATGGATACTAGCTTTGATTGTATTTATGTTTTGATCATTCTTGAATTTTACTCCACTCTGATTACTTATGAAGTATTTTTGAACTTGGATTATTTAAATTATGAATCCTTAATAATTGTTCTTTTGTTTCACTGGATTCGTTTCCTTTAAAATATTTTTCATCATCCTCAGTCCTAAATGATGATATTATTGAATATCTTTGGCCTGTAGAGCAAAAGATGAATGATTTCTTGATGAATATCTTTGGCCCGTGAGTGCAAAGATGAGCAGTGTTGAGATGAACATGACTTCTCGATTAATATCTTTGGCCGTAGTGCAAAGATGAACAGATATTTAGATTTAACACGACCCGGTCGATGAATATCTTTGGCCTCGTGGTGCAAAGATGAATATTTGATTCCGGATATATATTGATTGATGTTACGGGGATAAAATATCGACGATGAACTTTTAAATTCATATATAGAAGATAGTAGTTTGCATTCTCTACTTAACTCTTCTAATGAATTGTTGTTTCCACCGCAGTTGTTGATTTAAAACCTGGTTGTCTATTGTATTCTATTAGATTTTTCCTGTTGATGACTAACGATAATTTGCTTCTATGTTATCTTAGTCATAATGTTCTTTATTGGGCTAGTTGAGCTCACCTTTTCCTTTTTGTTTCATTTTTCTTCTCGTGAGGAGAGAATGTAAGCAGTAATTTAGCCTGGGTATGGAATGAAGGTTCTAGAGAGAGTTGTTTAGTAGTCCTCATAATTTTGTAAAATAATGTATAAATAATTGTGATGAGAATTTATTTGGGTATGTATATTGTCTGAAGACAATAATTGTATTTAAACTCACAAAGATATATGTTTGTCTTATTTTGCACGACAAATGTATTAATAAAGTTGTAGTTATTTCACATATCACGTGTTTTTGGCGACTTCGAATGGGTTGGATGGAATGGACCTATTTTGGGGCGTCGCACATAAGGTGTTATTGTGACGTCTTATCCACGATTGGGACATGAGTCACAAGCTTGGTATATTTGTATCCAAACTCACAAAGATATGTGTTGTTGTATTTTGTACGACAATTGTTGTAATAAAGTTGTAGTTATTTTCCGTACCATGTATTTGGCGACTTCGAGAATCGGTTGGATGGAATGGACCTATTTTGGGATTGTCACGGTTAGTATCGAGCTTAGGGATATGATCTCTGGCGAGATCGGGGAATATAACTAGGAGGAGAGATGAGTAAATCCTTCGCTAGGTGTCCTACCTAAGCTTATTTGTTGGTCACCATAATATCGGGGTATTATGTGATATGTTAATTTGTTTAATTAACCCTTGTTTTATAGCAGTATTTGAGAAAGGCTGCTGAGAATGTTAACAATGTAGTGAATGAGACCGTGGGGATACCTCTAATCACTAACCATGATAATGTTATTAGAGATATCCATGTGGTGAGTGAAGAATTGATAGTTGCACCCGAGATAGTCACAGAGGTAACAGCTGAGAGTGAGGAAGAAGAGGAAGAAGAGGTACCTAAGGAGAGTTTATTAGTGGTATTATATGATCAAAATGTAGAATTTCAAAATCGTATTCATGAGTTAGAAGAGCAGGCTGAAGAACAACAGGCGGTCGTGGAACAAAAGGATGCAACAATTCAAGCTTGTGTTACCCGATATGTGATGCTTGAACAAAAGCATTCTTTGGCAGAGTATAAGATGATAAAGATGGAATCTGAGCTGAAAGAAGAAAAAACTGAACGAGTAAGAATGAGTGATGCATGGGTAAAAGCCACACGACACGTGGATATTGTGGAAAGAGATGTCCGATCTAAGAAGGCTAAAATAGATGACATGAATTTCTCTTTTTGGAAAGCAATTGGGAGAACCCAACATCGAGTTTTGAATTACCTTATACATAGCGGTCAACCTGAATTCGATATGGATCAAGATTGATGATTCGAGATCATGAAACAGAGTGACGACGAGGCGATTGAGGGAGGAATATGTCCTATAGAAAATATATTCCAATGGTAGTAGTGATGACGCCAAATGTGCCCAATAAGTCAAAGCCGGTGTAGTTCGAGGGATGGCGGTTGTCATGACTTCCCAACAAATGAGGAACCTAAATGAAGTTATCACGGGAGATGGAGAAATCATGATGACCGGGGAGATAGAATCTGAAATGGAAGCAAGGTATTCTCAACTTTTCGAAATACCAGGCACGTAAATTTCGGGGACGAAATTTCATAAGGAGGGAGATTGTAAGACCCCGAATTTTATGAAATAAAAGTATTCAATTTTTCTTATAATTACTATTCAAAGAAATGGTTAAATTGATAAAAATTAAAGTTAAGGGTGATATATGATTTTTTTCAAAATACACAAGTGGTTATAAAATATTCATTGTTGTTGGGAATATTTGTTTAGTCGTGGAATATTCTTTCCGTCAGGAATATTCGTGATGCGACGATTACGTACCATTCATGGGCCCCATGAATGTAATAACTCATTGGATGAAGAAAAACGACAAGATTAAGTTTTTATAAATAATGGCGTAATCGTTCACAATTAACACTGCTTGGAATACCCGTTTGTAAAATAAAGTAATACGCGTTGTTGCATAAAGATGCACGGTATACATACATATATTTTGAATTATTGATTCTTACGTAAGAAGGCACTACTCAATAATTGTTACAGTAATTACTATTCAATATTTTATTTTATTGGTTCAATAATTGCTGCGTTGATATTGTATATTATTATTATTTCAATAATTATCACTGCACAATATTTCTCATTATCAGATCAATAATTCATATTATTTGAATAATATTATTAGATAGCATTATTGGCAATGTCTAGAAAGTTCTGTCAAGGAGAGGTTTTGTCACCTAATCATGGCTACCTTGTAAGGAGAAATTCTTATTGAAAGCCCCCTTTCCTCGAAACTACTGATTGTGATAATTGTGATTCTGTAATATTATTTGTGAATAATTAATTATTGATTTATATGATAAGGAAATATTTATTTGATGTGGATATATATTGTAAGACACCAACTTATTAATAATGAAATTTAATTTTCTCAGATTTATTATTTTGAAATAGTAAGGGTTGATTTGATTAATGTGGATAGTTAGGGGTAAAATACGCAAATATTTCAAAATAAAGCAAGTGGTTATAAAATATTCATTGTTGTTTAGGGGAATATTCGTTTGGTCGTGGAATATTCAGATCGTCGTGAATATTCGTATGCGAATGCCAGCGACCATATGTGGGTCCCATAACTGAAAGCGATTGGATGAAGAAAACGACAAATATAAGTTGTTTAAAAATAACAAACAGAATTTATTCTGAATTAATCTGTTAAAATACTTTGTTGGTTAAAACACGTGAAGACACCAGGTATTGCACCAATTATTGATTTTTACGTAAGAATGCACTACTTAATAATGGTTACGAATAATTCTTTATTCGATATTTTATTGATTCAATAATTCTTTGCATTGATATTTTATATTACTTGTTGTTTCAATAAATTGTCATTACACAATATTTTCCATTATCGAGCAATTATTCATATTATCCTAATAATATTATTGGATAACATTATTGGCAATGTCTAGAAAGTTCTCGCATAAGGAGAGGTTTGGTCACCTAATTGCGCTGCCAAGAAAAGAGAAATCTTTATCGAAAGCCCCTCTTTCCTGTGAACTGCTGGTTGTCAATAATATTGTGATTCTGTAATATTATTTGTGAATAATTAATTATTGATTCATATGATGAGGAAAATATTGATTTTATGTGGATATAGATGGAGAAAATTTTTAATGTGACAATTGTTGAAAATTAAAATTTTATCTTTTCCGATAAAATAATCCATTTAAATATATTATTATATTTTAATAATATAATAATGGTGATATTTTTACAACGAATGTGGGATATATGAGTATACGAGGAGGAAGAATATTTTTGTTGCAATAAATGTTTAAAACATGTTAAACATGCTTGGGACCCCATTTATCGATCGAAATTTGATTATAAACAGAAAATCGGCCGCTTGTGGATTTCGGTCAATTTTTTGTTTGGAATTCGGAAAAACTTTCTTCTGCAAAGTTGTAGAGAATTGAATTTCCTATAAAAACTCATGAGATTCGAATTTTCTGATAAAAGGGCTATTTATTGTGAATTATTGAAGTTCAAGTCTCAAATAATCGATTTTTGGAAGTTTTAATTTTTGCATTTAAGTGGGCTAACATGTGATATTAATTGCTCGTAATAGGTGATGTATACCTATTTTGGGGCGCCACATATATGATGGATTTATTTATGTGGTTATAAATGAAGGAATTAATGTTGAGGTATTTTATCAAGATTTTGTGTTTCGGAATGAATGTATTAAAAATTAAACCAAAGGTTTTTTATGAGATATATTATGTGAGTTATAATTTTTAATCCGACCGCTGGATCGTTGTAATTTTTGGATATGTTATACATATATAAGTTGAGTATATGTCCACAAATTTTGAACCGTTAAAATGAACGTATGATTTGTTATGAATTTTAAGAGGTGATCGGGTTCAAATTGTTGAAGTATCCGAATTTAGCATTTTGGTGGAAAATTCTAGAATTGGTGGGCCCCACTTGTGGTTAGTGAAGAAATATGTTGAATTTTATTTCAAATGTGGTGGGTGGGAATAGTAGCAAGTAAAGCCATAAGGTTGCATGGTGTCAAGTTTGCTAAAATTTTCCTATAAATAGAAATAAGTTAGAATTGAAAATCACACCGTAAAACATAAGCTTTTTCTCTTTCTCTCTCTAGATTATTGAGTGTATTTTGTGAGTATTTAGATACTTGGTGAGCTGATATTCATCGAAGGCAAGTTTCCTTCAAATAATCATATCTCCAAATGTAAGTGTTGCTCTTTTTTGAGGTAAGGGATAGTAAAGGATTTTAAGGGTTATTATGTTTTTCAGTTCGTACTTCTTCTGACCTTCAGAAAATTCTGAAAAATTTGAAATGATATGTTGATGAGTTTTATTGATTGTGTCCAAAAATGGTGATTTTTGGATGTATAGATTAAGAGTTATGAATTTTATGAGAAAAGACTATTTTAAAAGTAACCGCTTATAATTCCTTGTGGTTAACTCCAAATTTGATGAAATTTTTATTCGGAGTACATCTATATAATATCAATGTACTCTGTGAATTTCAGAATTTTTGGATAAAAGTACAATTTATGATAAATGTCTAAATATTCGGCTGTTTTAACCATATGAAAAATAGTAAATGAATTTTAAAAATTCTAAGAAAAATATATGTTTAATATGGGACTATATTCTGCTAAATCCCAGAAAAAAAATATTTTTGGAACTGATTTGATATTTTTCATGAAAATAGACTAGTTATGAATAAATGAGTTAAATATGTTATGTGAAGGAAGAAAATTGAAAAATATGATTTTATGGCTTGAGAATCATATATGTGGTATATGCAGATTTTTTATGAGGGTTTTGGTTATTGGTGATGAAATCTTATAAGTTTGGCATTTTATGATGATTAAATGCATTATTTAGTAAAGTGTAAACAATTAAAATAAATTGTTTATAAGTTTAAGAAATGTTATTCTTTCAATATCATTATACCGAAATATTGGTATGGATTTTATTGTGGAATTTTTACCTTTTTGTGTCAGGGTTACTATTCATGAGTTACTATTCACGAGTTACTATTCACGAGTTACTACTATTCACTACAAAATTGGTTTCTTTTTCTAACCAAATTATAATTGATTTATGAATATTACTCTGGAGATTAAAACTATATATTGATTATATTGATTTTATTATCATATATAATATTTTTATAACCCTGATGTTGAAATTCTCTTTCACTGGAGTGTAAAGATGAGTAGATTATTGGTATGATCATGACTAGGGTTCTCTTTGGCCAAGAGTGAAAAGTCAATTGTGGATCGGTATGATCGCCACCCATTGAATTTATAATTGAATATCTTTAGCTTAAGTGCAAAGGTGAATTGATCAACATGGTTATAATTATTATTTATATAAATTCTGAAATGATTATTAATTTCTTTGAGATATTAATATCTTTGGCCCGTAGTGCAAAGATGACCTGTTGTTGAATATCTTTGGCCAGTGGTGCGAAGATGAACTGTGGATGAATATCTTTGGCCCGTAGTGCAAAGACGAATTTATTAGTATGATTATGAACAGGAACTGTGATTTGGTATAACCATGATCTTTGATGTTTCAGGTAAAGACATGTGATGAAAATTATATTCTTCCTGGGTACGAAGAGGAATTTAGAATCACAATTATGATTATGAGATATTCATATGATTGTGGAAAGGAACTGTTGATTGATGTTATAGGGATAAAACATTGTTGGTAGACTTTTAACATGGAGAAGATAATAGACTGTATTGTCTATTTGACTCTTCTAATAGATTGCTTTCGTTTACTTGCAACTACGGGTTGAAATTTTTATCATCTACCATATGTTCTAAATCTCTGATTTGTTATTGATGAAGGCTATTGATAATTTAATTATCTTTAGTCATGATATTCTTTACTGAGCTAGTTGTGCTCACCCTTTTGCTTCACAATTCCTTTCAGGTAATAAAAGTGTAGCTGGGTCGAAATGAGGGTAACAAGGGAATGTAATCTATGGTCTCTAGTCATGGAGTTCTCCTAAATAAGATAGACAAGTGTGTTGTATACATCTTTTAGTAGTTATATTTGGTGAATAAAATAGGGAGAGGCGAACCCAACGTTGGAAGGGTGTTTTGCCACTATCATACAAGATGTCTAATGACATACAATCTCGTGTCATCATAAGACAGGGTTGTGCTCATCCACTTGCTGAGTATATTTACGAGCACTACCTATATAATCTTGGTGTTTGTTTGAAGTATAATTCTCAATTTGAGACAGTGGAGATAATGATAAGTCAAGAGAAGACTCACCATTGGGAAGAATATGATAGTAATCTTCTCGTTTTTCTTTGGGGTCTATTGGGTCAACCAAGGATAATTCTGTGGCCATATGATATCTATCATAACCTAGAAGCATGGCCTCCCATGTACGAAGGTTTCCTTGAGCACTTCCCAAAAATTCTAATTTCTAAAACAGTTTTTGACTATACCTTTATGTAAGGTGTCATTGTGACGTGATATCCACGATTGGGACATGAGTCATGATTGGTATATATTTGTATCCAAACTCACAAAGATATGTGTTTGTTGTATTTTGTACGACAATTGTTGTAATAAAGTTGTAGTTATTTTCTGTACCATGTATTTGGCGACTCAGAATGGGTTGGATGGAATGGACCTATTTTGGGGTTGTCACAAAAATGGTGAGGACTACTAAAACGACTTCTAGAACCATCATTCCATACCCCGACTAATACTCGTTACATTTTCGCCTCCTAGGAAGAAAAATGGAACAAAAAGGAAAAGGGTGAGCTCAACTAGCCCAGTAAAGAATATTATGACCAAGATAGTATAGAACAAATTATCGTTAGTCTTCAACAGGAAAAAATCTAATAGAATACAATAGACAACAAGTTTTAAATCAATATTCGCAGTGGAAATAATAATTCATTAGAAGAGTTAAGTAGAGAATGCAAACTACTATCTTCTATATATTAATTAAAAAAGTTCATCGCTCATATTTTATCCCCAGTAACATCAATCAATATATATCTAGAATCAAATATTCATCTTTGCACTACAAAGCCCAAAGATATTCATCACCGGGTCATGTTCATCTAAACACTGCTCATCATCTTCACACTACGCCCAAAGATATTCATCGAAATCATTCATCTTTGCACTACATGTGCCAAAGATATTCAAGAATATCATCATTTAGGACCGAGGATGATGAAAAATATTTTAAAGAAAACGAATCCAATGAAACAAAAGAACAAGTATTAAGGATTCATACTTTAAATAACCCAAGTTTGAAAATACTTCATAAATAACCAGAGTGGAGTAAAATTCAAGAATGAAGACCAAAACATAGATCTAATCAAAGATAGAACTATAATGATAATCTTGGACATAAAAAAGAAAATTTAATTTTTTGTGAATAAAGTGTCGTATTCGTGAATAAAGTCGATATCGTGAATAAAGGACGATACGTGAATAAGAACTCTCACACTAAAAGATAGAAATTTCACAAAAAAATCATCATGCTTCAGAATAGTACTTTCGTGAATAAGAATCGTGAATAAATAGAACTCATGAATAGTAACTCGTGAATAAGAACTCAAGAATAAGAACTCATGAATAGAATCCCGATATGAAAAAGTTCCAAATTTGATAAAAAGTTCCAACCAATATTTCTCAAGATAATGATATTGAAGAAAATATCATTTTTTTAAAAAAAATAACATCCCTTACCTCAAAAGGATAAGATTTCCGATCGGATATAGATATAGTGCCGAAAGAACTTGCAACCGTATAAAGAATACTCAAAGTACTAAAATACTCACAAAAATACGCCAATATATCGAGAGAGAAAGAGAGAAAATTTCAGTTTCGTGTGATTTTCAATTCTAACTTAAGACACTATTTATAGAAAATGCTTAGAACACCAAAGCAAAAAAATTTAATATAATATTATATATATATATATATATATATATATTAAATTCCTACGCACCTCTTTCTTGGTCAATAAATCAACCCACCACACATATTCCAAAGACAACAAAAAATGTTTTTGTTAATTAAAACAATTAAAACTTTCAAAAATCAATTATTTTAAATTCTAACTTCAATAATTCATAATAAATAGCCCTTTTATCGTAAAATTCAATCTTGCGACTTTTTATAGAAAATTCAATTCTCTACAACTTTGTAGAAGAAAGTTTTTCCAAATTCCAAATGTAAATTGACCAAATCCATAAACCATTTATTTTACGTGCTATAATCAAATTTCTCAAATAAGAAATGGGTCCACCAACATGTTTAACATGTTTTAAAACAACTTTTGTAACAAAAAATACTTTTCCTCCTCATATACTCATATATCCCACATTCATTGTAAAAAATATCATCATTATTATATTATAATAATATAATAAAATATTATTTTATCGTAAAAGATAAAATATCGATTTTCAACAATTGTCACTTTAAAAATTTTCTCCATCTATATCCATATAAAATGAATATTTTCCTCATCATATAAATCAATAATTAATTATTCATAAATAATATTACGTAATCACAATATCGACAACCAGCGCCTCCTGTGAAAGAGGGGGCTTTCCAATAAGGATTTCTCCTTATCGGCGCCGCAATTAGTGACCAAACCTCTCCTGTATGTAACTTTCTAGACATTGCCAATAATATTTTCTAATAATATTATTCGGATAATATGAATTATTGTCTCGATAATGGAAAATATCAGTAGTGATAATTATCAAACAACAAAGAATATAAAATATCAACGCATCAATTATCAATCAATAAAATAAAATATCGAATAAGAATTACTCAGAATAATTATCGAAAAGTGCCTTTCTTCACGTAAGAATCAATAATTGGTGCAATACCGCAGCATCGCGGCAACAACGCCAGACATCGTGTTTTTAACCAACGGCATTCCAACAAGATAATCTGTAATAACTACGCCAAGTTATTTATAAACAACTTATACTTGCTGCTTTTCTTCATCCAATCGCTTCAAGCATGGGCCCATAAAAGACTCGCACCACCACTGCATTTAATATTCTCCGACAAAGAAGAATATTCCACCACCAAACGAATATTCCCCGACAACAATGAATATTTTATAACCACCGCTTATTTTAAAATATTTATGATTTTACCCATAACTAACCACATTAATCAATTCAACCCTTACTATTTCAAAATAATAAATAGAGGAAATTAAATTTCATTTATAAAAAGTTGGGGTCTTACAACCTTCCTTTCTTATGAAATTTCATCCTCGAAATCGACGACGACTCGGTGTGTTTCAAAAAGGTGAGGATACCTCTTTTTCATTTCGATTCTAACTCCTGTGTCATTTCTTCAATAAGATGGTTTCTCCACAAAACCTTAACTTGTGGTATAACCTTTGTGCGTAGGACATGCTCTTTCCTATCCAAGATCTTGACAGTATCTCAGATACGTTAAATCTTCTACTATCTCGTCTCGGTTCTAACTCAATAATGTGGTTCGGTCCTTCACATATTTACGGCTAAGCATATATGTGAAAAACGTTATGAACACGAGACATGCTTCGAGGTAACGCGAGTCTATAGCCACATTTCCTACTCGCTCAAGAATCAAATGGACCAATAAATCGTGGATCGAGCTTTCTCTCTTCCCGATCTCTTGTAACTCCTTCCATGGAGCCACACGCAACAATACATGATCCCCAATACTAAATTCCACGCCCTTTCGATGAAGATCCGCATAACTCTTTTGTCGATCCCGTGCCGCTTTGTATACTTGTCGAATCATTCGATCTTTTCCGTAGTCATACGTATCAACTCGGGTCCCAACAATGTTGCTTCACCCACCTCATCCCAACATATCGAGAGCTTATACACTTTCGTCCATACAATGCTTCAAATGGAGCCACACCTATACTTGCTCGATAACTCGTTGTTGTAGGAAAATTCCACCAATGGTAAATACTTATCCCAACTCCCTTTGAAATCGAGGACACAAAGTCTTAATAGATCTTCAAGAGTTTGAATAGTCCTCTCTCGATTGTCCGTCTGCTTTGAGGATGGTATGTCAAACTAAATCAGAAATTGCGCTCATAGCTTTTTGCAAGCTAACCCAAAATCTTGAAGTGAATCTTGGGTCACGATCCAAACTATGGATACCGGCATGCCATGCAATCTCACAATCACATTCACGCATATACTAGCAAGACGCTCAAGGAATAAGTCTCACGATAGGCAAGAAATGAGCAGACTTGGTTAATCTATCAACAATAACCCAAATAGCATTTATGCCTTGAGAAACCTTGGGAAGACCCAGAACGAAATCCATAGTAATGTGTTCCCACTTCCATTTCGAATCTCAAGTGGTTGCAATGGACCCTTTGGTACTTGATGCTCCGCCTTTACACGCTGACAAGTTAAACACATCGAGATAAACTTTGCAATCTCTCTCTTCATATTGTTCCACCAAAATGTATGTCAAGATCACGATACATTTTGGTACTTCTAGATGGATTGCAAATGGTGTATTGTGTGCCTCCATCATGATCTTGTACTTCAAATCGTAATCATTAGAACACAAAGTCCGAAATGGACTCAAGTATTCCTTCTTCATCGATTCTTGCTTCTCGAATAACCCTTCTTATACTTTCTTCTTCATAATAATCATCACCCCGGGTTCATGGGCTTGAGTAACTTTAACTTTCTCGATTAAAGTTGGTTCTATACGTATACTTGACATCATTGCATGGGTCCCCGGAGTCTTGAATTCTATCTTCATCTTTTGTAAATCACACAAAATGGGCCTTTGTTTTAACAACATCGCATTTGTTCCCGCATGATGATCTTCTACTCAATGCGCGCCACCACCACGCTCGCTTTTCCGTGATGGTATTGAATAGTGTGGTCGTAATCTTCAATAGCTCGAGCCAACGCCCTTGCCGCATGTTAAGTTCCTTTTGGGTGAAGAAATATTTGAGGCTTTTATGGTCCTAATATATCTCCACTTTTTCCCCATATAGATAGTGCCTCCAGATCTTTAAGCGCGAAACGATCGGCCGCTAACTCTAGATCATGAGTAGGATAATTCCTCTCATATTCTTTTTAAGTCGTCATGAGGCATAGGCTATGACTTTCCCACGCCAGATATGAGAACACATCCTAACCCTTTGCCTCAAGCATCGTCAGAGATAACAAATCCATCCGAACCAGATGGTATTGTCAAAAAACAGTCCAAATGAGTCTCCTCTCGAGATCTTGAAACTCTTCTCGCATTCCTCGCCCCATACGAATTTTGTATCTTTACGAGTCACCGAGTTAATCTGAGTAGCGATTCTAGAAAATCCTTCCACAAATCTCCGATAATAACCAAATAAGCCCAAAAGCTACGTGATTTCTACCACCGCCTTTTGGTTGCTTCCTAACTTTGATTGCTTCAATCTTCACCGTCAACAACAGACACTCCATGTTTTGACACCATGTGCCCAAGGAATGCTACTTCCTCAAGCCGTAACTCTCGATTTCTTCACTTTTGCATATAGCTTGTTATCACGAACCCTTTGCAGCACTCAAATTTCAAATGGCGCCATGATCTTCACTATTTGGAATAGATGAGGATGTCATCAATAAAGACAACAACGAATCGATCCAAATATTCCTTGAATACTTGGCTCATCATATCCATGAAAGTCAGGAGCATTAGTCAATCCAAAGGATATGACTAGAATTCATAATGCCTGCTCGAAGTTCTCAAGGCGCCTTTCTAATATCCTCGCTTTTAACCTTCAAATTGATGATATCCGTAATCGAAGATCGATTTTTGAAAAGAATTGTGCTCTCAGAATCGGGTCAAACAGTCATCAATGCGAGGTAGCGGATACCTATTCTTGATAGTGACATGGTTTAATTCTCGTAGAATCGATACAAAGTCGCATACTCCCGCCTTTCTTCTTTACAAATAAAATAGAGCACCCCAAGGAGATGTACTAGATTTAATGAAACCGATGTCCAACAACTCCCTCAGTAGTTGGACCTTTAACTCCCAAGTTCAATAGAGCCATTCGATATGGGTTTTAGAAATGGGCTTTGTACCAAGTTCAAGGTCAATAAAGAATTCAACTTCACGCTCGGGGGTAGACCGAAGTTCTTCAGAAATACGCCGTGAAAGTCAATAACAACAGAATATTATTCAAATCGACGTGTCTTTATTCAAATCCATAACATGGGCTAAGAAAGCTTGACATCCGCTTTTTAATAAACGAATAGCTTTATAACTTGATATAACAAAGTGATTGATTTTAATGGCTTAGTTGTTTGAATTCGCACAACAACAGTTTGGTTAGAATATGAAAACTAACAACCTTACGAAAATAATCAATTTTGGCATGATGAGTAGTTAACCAATCAATCCCTAAAATCACGCCAAATGCAAGTATCTTTAAAGAGATAAGGTCAATGTAATGTGATGGTGCCAACTTGATCAAACAAGATTTATAAACAAAGGATGTGATGAAAGTTTTCCTAACTGGAGTTTCCACAGATAGGTCAAAGTCTAATTTCTCCTGAGTCAAGTTTAAACGCTGAGCACAAGCAGAGAGATAAAATGAATGGGTAGCACCCCAGATTCAGTAATGTATAAACTTCGCATGAATTTATGATTAGCTTACCCGTGATCACCTCGCTTGGGTTCCTCGTGATGTCGACTCACCACGACAAACGCTTTCCAGAACCGCTGACTTTGATTTTTCCGGGATGCCTTTTAGTCACCATCCCTCACTGGACTTGGTTTCGCTACAAAGACAATCTCGAGCGATATGCCTTTCCTTTCCACAATTATAACATACCTTAAACTGTCAGGGATAGTTCAATGATATGTCCTTTTTTTCCACACTTATAAAGATATAACCGGTGGTCGTCGCTCTCTCCTTGAAACCAGCTTGTCATTGTGCCGACGCCTTCACATTGTCATTGTTGAATCTCCTCTTTTAAAATCTCCCCGACTCGCTTCTTCTATTTTCATGGCCACGATTACCACCACCAGTAGTGGTTACCGCTTTTGTCCGAATGTTTTCCTCCCGCCGGGTTTTCATTGTTCACGATCGCTACCACCGGTATGACCCTCGTCATGGTCCCTCGTCAACGTATCGCTATCTCGCTCTAATAATCGAGCCCTCGCTGACAACATCCGAATATAAAGAAAATTTATGAGAGATAAGATATCGTCAATCTCGGTTTTTAAACCTCTCGTAAACATCCTCGCTATTCGCTCTCATTCTCTACCAAATGAGGTGCAACTCGATAACTCGCGAACTTCGCCCGTATTGGGACACCGCCATGTTGTTTTGTTCTAGTCTAATAAACTCTACCTCCTTCATATACGCGAATACTTTCAGAAAGTATTTTTCGCTGAAAAGTTTCAAACGCTTCCCAAGACATGCGGAGTCGCGCAGGCAGTCGGGTACGCTTCACGACTCCCACCAAAGAATCACCTCGCCACTTTTAACATAAAGGTAGCGAATGGAACCTTCGTTCCTCCGCATCCCAAGACATCGAATATCTTGGTAATTTGCTTGACCCACGCTTCCGCCATGATCGGATCCGGCTTTCCTTAAATTTTGTGGTCCCAACTTTTGAACTTCTTGGTCAGTGATGTCAAGTCACTATTGCTATCATTTCCACCAGATTTCGCATACACGAAGTCTCCTCGTCTCGGTTTTGCATGAACTGCAAAAAAGCTCCTAAACATCCCGCTGCTCATCGCTCCGCTTCAAAGGTGTTGTTTATGTGAGGAATATTGCCTTCCTGTCTGCATGCCCCTCGGTGGTGGTGATTAAAGGTGTTTCCACTTGGCCTCATTAACTCCACCATTAATATTCTCACCGCCATTCTTAAATACGCCATAAAACAAGGGTTAATTAAACAAATTAACATATCACATATTAACCATATACTTCAATCGACAACAACAAATAAGCTTTAGTATATGACACACTAGCTAAGGATTACTCTGCCTCTCCTCCTAGTACTATTCCCCATCTCCGCCAGAGACCATATCCCTAAGCTCGATATTAACCGCGACGCCCCCAAAATAGGTATACAACACCCATTCTGAAATCACAAAATACATGGTACGTAAATAACTACAACTTTATTAATACAACATAAAAAACTGTGAGTTTAAATACAAATATTGTCATCTAGACAATATCCACACTCAAATAAGTCCTCATTATAATTATTGATATATTATTTTACAAAAATGGTGAGGACTACTAAAACGACTTTAGAACCATCATTCCATACCCCGACTAGTACTCGCTACATTCTCGCCTCCCCGAGAAGAAAAATGGAACAAAAAGGAAAAGGGTGAGCTCAACTAGCCCAAGAAAGAATATTACGACCAAGATAATATAGAAACAAATTATCGTTAGTCTTCAACAGGAAAAAATCTAATAGAATACAATAGACAACAAGTTTTAAATCAATATTCGCAATGAAAATAATAATTCATTAGAAGAGTTAAGAGAGAATGAAATCTACTATCTTCTATATATGAATTAAAAGTTCATCGCTCATCTTTTATCCCCGTAACATCAATCAATATATATCTCGAATCAAATATTCATCTTTGCACTACAGCCAAAGATATTCATCACCGGGTCATGTTCATCTAAACACTGCTCATCTTTGCACTACGCGCCAAAGATATTCATCGAAAATTCATTCATCTTTGACTACATACCAAAGATATTCAAGAATATCATCATTTAGGACCGAGGATGATGAAAATATTTTAAAGAAAACGAATCCAATGAAACAAAAGAACAAGTATTAAGGATTCATAATTTAAATAACCCAAGTTCAAAAATACTTCATAAATAACCAAAGTGGAGTAAAATTCAAGAATGAAGACCAAAACATAGATCCAATCAAAGATAGAATCCATAATGATAATTTTGACATAGAAAATTTAATTTTTCTAATAAAGGTCGATTCGTGAATAATGTCTACGTGAATAAGGTCACACGTGAATAGAGAATCTGAAACCAAAAAGAAAATTTAATTTTACGTCAGTGAATAAGAACTCGTGAATAAGTGTCGAATATCATGAATAGAACTCCGACATGAAAAAAGTTCCAAATTTGATAAAAAGTTCCAACCAATATTTCTATAATAATGATATCAAAAAATAATATCATTTTAAAAAAAAATATCCCTTACCTCTCAAAAGGATAAGATTTCCGACCGAATATAGTATAGTACGAAAGAACTTGCAACCGTATATAGCAATACTCAAAGTACTAAAATACTCACAAAAATACGCTCGATATATCGAGAGAGAGAGAGAGAGAAACTTCAGCTTTCGTGTGATTTTCAATTCTAACTTAAGACCCTATTTATAGAAAAATGCTTAGAACACCAAAGCGTAAAAATTTAATATAATATTAATATATATATATATATATATTAAATTCCTACGCACCTCTTCTTTTTGGTCAACAAATCACCACACACATGTTCCAAAGACAACAAAAACGTTTTTGTTAATTAAAACAATTAAAACTTTCAAAAATCAATTATTTCGAAAATTCAGAACTTCAATAATTCATAATAAATAGCCCTTTTATCAGAAAATTCAAATCTTGTGACTTTTTATAGAAAATTCAATTCTCTACAACTTTGCAGAAGAAAGTTTTTCCAAATTCCAAATGTAAAAATCGACCAAAATCCATAAACCAAGCGATTTTACAAAAGCTATAATCAAATTTCAACAAAGAAATGGGTCCACCAACATGTTTAACATGTTTTAAACAACTTTTGCAACAAAAAATACTTTTCCTCCTCATATACTCATATATCCCACATTCATTGTAAAAATATCATCATTATTATATTATAATAATATAATAAAATATTATTTTATCGTAAAAGATAAAATATCGATTTTCAACAATTGTCACTTTAAAAATTTTCTCCATCTATATCCACATAAAATGAATATTTTCCTCATCATATAAATCAATAATTAATTATTCACAAATAATATTACGTAATCACAATATCGACAACCGTATAGCTTCCTAGAAAGAGGGGGCTTTCCAATAAGGATTTCTCCTTACATCGCTCGCAATTAGTGACCAAACCTCCTCCTGATGTAACTTTCTAGACATCGCCAATAATGTTTTCTAATAATATTATTCGGATAATATGAATTATTGCTCGATAATGGAAAATATCAGTAGTGACAATTATCAAAATAACAAAGAATATAAAATATCAACGCAAGAATTATCAATCAATAAAATAAAATACCGAATAAAGAATTATCGTAATAATTATCGAGTAGTGCCTTCACGTAAGAATCAATAATTGGTGCAATATCGCAGCTATCGCGGCAACAACGCCAGACATCGTGTTTTTTAACCACCGGGTATTCCAACAAGATTAATCTGTAAATAACTACGCCGTTATTTATAAACAACTTATACTTCATGCGCTTTCTTCATCCAATCGCTTTCACATGGGGCCCACATAAAGATCAAGGCCATTGCATTTAATATTCTCCGACAAAGCAAAGAATATTCCACGACCAAACAAATATTCCCCGACAATAATGAATATTTTATAACCACCTGCTTATTTTAAAATATTTGCGCATTTTACCCATAACTAACCACATTAATCCAATTAACCCTTACTATTTCAAAATAATAAATAGAGGAAATTAAATTTCATTTATAAAAAGTTGGGGTCTTACACTTATTCCCTTGAACGTCTTGCTCGTATGTACGTGAATGAGATCAGGATGATTAAATGGCATGCCGATCCATAGTTTAGGATCGTGACCCAAGATTCACTTCACGATTTTGGGTTAGCTTGCAGAAAACTATGGGCACGGATTTACGATTCAGCTCGGCATACCATCCTGAAATGGACGGGCAATCAGAGAGGACTATTTAAACTCTTGAAGATCTATTAAGACTTTGTGTCCTAGATTTCAAAGGGAGTTGGGATAAGTACTTTCCATTGGTAGAATTCTCCTACAACAACAGTTATCAAGCAAGTATAGGCATGGCTCCATTTGAGGCGTTGTATGGACGAAAGTGTCGTTCTCCAAGATTGGGGCGAGGTGGTAGAAGCAACGTTATTTAGGACCGAGATTAGTACGCATCACTACAGAAAAGATCCAAATGATTCGACAACGTATTCAAACCTCACAGATCGACAAAAGAGTTATGCTAGATCTTCATCGAAAGGACGTGGAATTTAATATTGGAGATCATGTACTGTTACGTATTGCTCCATGGAAGGGAGTTACAAGATTTGGAAAGAGAGGAAAGCTCAATCCACGATTTGTTGGTCCATTTGAGATTCTTGACCGAATAGGAAATGTGGCCTATAGACTCACATTACCTCCAAGTATGTCTCGTGTTCATAATATTTTTCACATATCCATGCTTCGTAAATATGTGAAAGACCCAAACCATATTATTGTGTTAGAACCAGACGAGATAACCGAAGATTTAACGTACGAAGAAGTACCTGTTAAGATCTTAGATAGGAAAGAGCATGTCCTACGCACTAAGGTTATACCACAAGTTAAAGTTTTGTGGAGAAACCATGCTATTGAAGAGATGACCTGGGAGTTGGAATTAGAAATGAAAGTGAGGTATCCTCACCTTTTCGAAACACCAGGTACGTATGTCAATTTTGAGGACAAAATTTCATAAGGAGGGGAGGTTGTAAGACCCCAACTTATTATAAATAAAATTGAATTTCCTCTAATTATTATTGTGAATAATAAGGTATTAATTTGATATAATTCTCTAGTTATGGGTGAAATGTGCAAATTTTGAAAATAAGCAAGTGGTTATAAAATAATTATTGTTGTCGGGGAATATTCGTTTGGTCGTGGAATATTCTTGTTGTCGGGGAATATTCGTACGACGACAAGTTTGAGTTTTATAAATAATCGGCGTAGTTATTCAAGAATTAACACTGCTGGAATACCCTATGGTTAAACTACGATGAATACGCGGATGCACAAAGATTGATGAATTATTGATCTTTACGTAAAGAAGGCACTACTCAATAATTATTACAGTAGTTATTGTTCAATATTTATTTTATTGATTCAATAATTATTGCGTTGATATTTTATATTATTGTTGTTTCAATAATTGTCACCGCACGAGATTTCCCATTATCGATCAATAATTCATATTATTTGAATAATATTATTAGATAACATTATTGGCAATGTCTAGAAAGTTCTGGCATCAAGGAGAGGTTTGGTCACCTAATTGCGCCAAAAAGAAGGAGAAATTATTATTGAAAGCCCTCTTTCCGGGAACTACCGGTCATCATAAATTTGATTCTCAGAATATTATTTGTGAATAATTAATTATTGATTCATATGATAAGGAAATATTTATTTTATGTGGATATAAATGTTGGATATATTTATTGTGGTTAAAAAATGAAAGAGTTAATGTTGAGGTGTTTTATCAAGATTTTTGTTTGAATGAAGGTATTAAAAATTAAACCAAAGATTTTTAGATATATCATGTGAGTTATAATTTTTAATCCGACCGCTGGATCGTTGTGATTTTTGAATATGTTATACATATATAAGTTGAGTATATGTCCACAAATTTTGAACCGTTAAAATGAACGATGATGTGTTATGAATTTTAAGAGGTGATCGATTCAAAATTAGGTTTATAAATGATTTTGGTGGAAAATTCTAGAATCGAGTGGACCTCACTTGTGGTTGGTGAAGAAATGTGTCAATTTTATTTCAAATGTGGTGGGTGGCAATAGTAGCGAGTAAAGCCATCGGAAGTTGCGAGATCAAGTCTGCTTCTTGCGTCTAACATTTTCCTATAAATAGAGGGCTAAGTTAGAATTGAAAATCACACCGTAAACAAGTTTTCTCTTCTCTCTCTATTATCGAGCGTATTCTTGTGAGTATTTTGATACTTTGAGTGTTGCTATACGTGCAAGTTCCTTCAAAGACTATATCCAAAGATTTCAACCCGTAAGTATTATCTTTTGAGGTAAGGATGTTATTTTCAGAAGTGATATTATTTCTTCAATATCATTATGCCAAAATATCGGTTGGAACTTTTTATCAAATTTGAACTTTTCATTCGGGTTACTATTCATGAGTTACTATTCAAGAGTTACTATTCATGAGTTACTATTCATGAGTACTATTCACTACGAAAAAATTTCTATCTTTTGGTGTTTGAATTATTCACGATACTGAAACTATTCAATACTGATACACTATTCATGAATACTACTATTCACCTAAAAAATGAAATTTTCTTCTTTTTATCCAAGGTGTCTATTATGGTTACTATCTTTGATTTATCCATGTTTTGATCTTTATTTTGATTTCTCGCTTCAAAATTGGTTATTATGAAGTATTTTTGAACTTGGATAAACCGTAATACTGAATCCCTAATATTTGATCTTTTATCTCACCGGATTCGCTTTTCTTTAAGATATTTTTATCATCCTCGATCCTAAATGATGATATTATCAAATATCTTCGGGCCAGAGTGCAAAAGATGAATGATTAATCGATGAATATCTTTGGCTCAGAAGCAAAAAGATGAATGATTACCTAATGAATATCTTTGGCCGTAGTGCAAAGATGAGCAGTGTTGAGATGAACACGACTAACCAAGTGATATAAATGAATATCTTTGGCATGTAGTGCAAGATGAATATTTGATTAAAGATGTATATTGATTGTTGTTATAGGGATAAAATATTGATGATGGACTTTTAAATATTAGAAGATAAGGGAATTCTTTCTCTACTGACTTTTTAATGGATTCATTGCTTTCACCGCAAGCTTGTTGTTCTAACACTTGTTGTTTCCTATTATATTTTATCGATTTTTCCTCGTTGAAGACTAATGATAATTTGTTGTATATTATCTTAATCATAATATTCTTTCTTCGGGCTAGTTGAGTTCACCTTTTCCTTTTTGTTCTATTTTTCTTCTCGGGAGGTGAGAACATAAAGGATCTAATGGGGTATGGAGTGATGGTTCTAGAAAGATATTTTAGCAAATCCTCATTATTTCGTAAAATAGTGTTTGAATAATTGTAATGAGGACTTATTTGAGTGTGGATATTGTCTAGAAGATAATATTTGTATTTAAACTCACATATGTCTTTGTCGTATTTTTGCACGACAATTGTATTATTGAAGTTGTAGTTTGCTTTCATCTACGTATTTGGCGACTTTCGAATGGGTGTGGTATACCTATTTTGGGGGCGTCACAAATCGCTAATAATCTGATTGAACGTGTGAATATGCTGAATAAGTTCAGAACCCTCAACCATCTTTAACCCAAACAACTTCTACTTCAGAAACAACTTGTTTGTTAATGACTTTGACATATACCTGGATTTCAGTTTACTCTATTCACCCGGTGACGATTCATCACCAATCACGTGATACATAACCTCGTCTGCAAGGCACAAACGAATTGTACTCACTGCTTTCGCTTGGTGTTCCTCCCAGTTATCAGTCGTCATAGTCTCTGGTTTCTTCTTCAACGCCTTCACCAATCCATGTTGCGCCAACAAATCTATTACCCTCTGTTGTCATAATCCAAAATTCTCAATTCCATCAAACTTCATCACGTCAAACTTTGAAACGGACAAACTTGTTGTCATCGTTCTTCGTGTGTTAAATCCAACCTAGCTCTGATACCAATTTGTTAAAATTAGATCACACGCACGCACACGACAATAAAGAATTAACACAAATATTTACGTGGTTCTCCAATTTGGGTAGTTCACGGGAGCGATGTTCTTTTCTTTTTATGATTGATTGAGTTACATAGGATTTTACAACATATAGTATTTATAACTACTAATCATATTACAACCCTAATTCACATTATAGCCTAAATACCACATAATGTCCTTTTCTAATCAAACCAGGAAACTGATGTTCGTCGTCCTGCGCGGACTGCGTCGCTTTTAGCCTGCCAGCAGCGCGCCCCGCGCTAGTGCTCCAGAACTTCTCTACGCTCCTAGCGGCGCCCCCCACGTCAGTGCTCAATAACTTGATGTCCTCCTAGCGCGCCCCGCGCTACACATAAGCATGTCGTGACGCGTCCCGTGCCGGTCTTGCATAAACTCTCCCTCGCTCCGCTATATATCTATATATATCCTTGTGATCCTATATATTATGAAGGGCATTTGGAATGAATTGAACAAGAAAAAACAAAACGATAATCAGTTTGAAATTATTACTTCAAATGATGTTGTGTATAGATCGAATATATAAGTTTTGTGCTTCAAAAGAGAATGGACTGCTCAAATTGAAGATTAATTGATCCTGAGGAGATCGAGGCTAAAGGTTATAACTTACTCCTTCTGTTCCAAAAAAAATAAAAATATTAAGAGCATATTTATTTTATGTTTAGCTATAAATTTAATATTAGCTGTTGAATTAGTCATGATAGCATCAATAAAAAGAACTCTCTTTCTAGGGATTTATTTCTTTTTGCAAAATTATCCCTTTTAATGAAAAGGAGAGAGTATAATATATGATCTGAATACAATCTTGCCATATGGTTCTTGACCCAACGATAACTCTTACCTTATTATTTTTATGAAGTCTAAGGTTCTATTCTTTTAATTCTTGGATGTGTGTGGAAATTAGCAAAATAATAATAATAATAATAATAATAATAATAATAAGATCTGAGAATCAAAGTATATTTTGGGAAACAAAGAATCAAACTTTCTGGCGGAGTAAATAAAAATAAGAACAATCTGCACTGCTTTTTCGCATCCATCTTAACATGTACATTTTTATATATATTAACACATTTTATGGCACTTCAAAAGGTGGCTTCAAGTGGCATATATATATATATATATATATATAGAGAGAGAGAGAGAGAGAGAGAGAGACCGATATCTTTCCATCATATAGATTCAAATAATGGCACAAATCCTTGTACAACATTCCCAATATCTTACCTACCAGGCTACCCCCACAGGACTCAACTTGCAGGGATTTACTACTATCTTCACATCCATTGCTCGTATATAAAGCGGAGCTGAAATCTACTCTCATTTAGTATTGTTTATAAGATCGTGTCATAATTTATCCGTTCCAAAATTAAAAATTAATTTGACTTTTGAGGTAAATTAATGTGAATTTATTTAATTTTAATTGATATAATTATTATAATTATATAGTATATAAAAAAACCATTACTCATAAAATTTATTTCATTCTAAACTTTTATAAATCATACAAAACTGTTTATAATAACTTTACATAAAACAGATCGTAAACACAAACTTATGCTACGTTTGAATTAAAATAATGAAAGTGATAATAAAATGAAAAAAATTGTATTTAATTGAGATTGGAATGGATTAAACCATTTTTATTCCTTCCAAATTTATGAATTTTTTATTCATTATTGAGGAAAAGTATGAAATAACTCATTCCAACTAAAACGAAATGAATCATTTCACATTCCACCCTCCATTCCATTTCTTCAATCTAAAGGTAACGTAACATTAGTGTTTCTAACTACTAGTCAAAATCTAATAATTGTATGCTTTTCTCAGTTACTTTCAAGAGCCAAATTATGAAATCTCAATTTGATCCCGTAACTTGGATGGGAGGAGAATTGAAAATCTCTCACTCATAAGCAACTCGCAGGCAACGGCTCTCTTTCAATAAGATTTATATGTTAAGGTATCAAGTCAACATTCCATAATATAACGCCCCCAAAACTTTCCTGTGATTTTATTAGGGGCGAAATCAAATTGACAGGCATCTGATTTCTTACAACAAATAAATAATATACCTATACATAATTTTCTATATTACACTAAATAATGAGATATTTGTATAACCTTTTCTTCAAATTTATAACCACAGAATTCACTTTCCAGATGTCAGCTTTTGTACCCAACTAGTAGTAGTGTTATGGGGGGTGGCTAGTTGAAACTGCCTTGCACCCACCACTCACCACCATATGCAGAAATTGAAGCCGTGTAATATTATAACCAAAGAGCAGCTCAAGGCGTCGTTACTTCTAACTCATTGTTTGATTGAACGAAGCTCCCATTTACCCTCACCATCAATTAACCGCAATTCCTTGGAATGGAATGGTATCAATGCAGGACGCTGAGATAATTATACATGCAAAATCACACAAAGTCAGACAGCCAATAACACACACACACACACACACAAAAAACAACCTATTAGTACATTGTAGACAATTCCAAAAGGCCCTTAATAAATTATAGGAAAATGATATACTTGTCGACAAATATTTGACGAAATTGGATTGTGATCAATGTGAAAGTGTATGCGATAAGATATAATAAATTAAAGTGGGACCCTTCTTAATTCTTACATATCTCATATATGCACCTACGTCGCAATCATAATTCGGCATAAAGCTATGTATAGGAGGACTCTAAATTATACTCTTAATAGTTTGTAAGTAGTTTTATATGATGAGGTGAATCTCATACACAATCACATTATGCCAATTCCAAATAGTCTTCAGAATTAGAGTTCTGCTATATATTGCAAAAGATTTCAGCTGAATTACGATTGCGACGTATATCAATACATGACAAATACATGAGATATGGTTATAAAATTGGCTCACTGAATCAAATACATCGTAAAAGTATTACCAATTAGATTTATCCACGTAACTTGAAATAAAAAAGTGGACATATAAAGTCGCAAAATATATATCATTTTCCTTGGAATTATACTATGATCTGTCCTAATAGGAGGGTAAACTGCTAATAGTAAACACAACTCCAATTCTCATTGGTCTAAAACAGAGTATGCTACATAAATTTCTTCTTCATAGCAGTACTAATTACCTGGGAGGAGGTGACAACTGTGATGCCCATATCCGTTGCAAGCCTATAAAGGTGTTCTTCAACATCAACACTTGTAGCACTGTAATTGAGGTGGGACAAGGGGAAAAAACAGGGATATCATATCAAGGGATTAGTTATAATAAGTTTTCCTTTGTAGAAATAAATACTGTTGTTGCTTACTTGGTGCATTCATCAAGGATGCCAAATCGAGGCTTGTGAAAGAATAAGCGAGCCTTGCAAAAAATATAAAATACCATGACATAAGTTCAGAATTACATTATATATCTCTAAGTACACTTGACCTCACGAACACCAAGACATACAGTTCAGCATTTGATCTCATATACTTGTAATTATATTCAAACCTTAAATTGAGCTCACCATGCCTAGTCTCTGCTGTTCACCAAGGGAGAGGATGTCTTCCCAGTTCTGACTAGCATCCCAACAACCTTCTCTTTCCAAAAGATAGAGCAACTTAACTTTCTCTAGAATAGTTTTCAGGTGCGTATCCAAATTGTTTGTGGCATCTATATACGTTTGATCTGAAATTAGCTAGATTACATTATTCAAGGAACAAGATAGAAGTATGAAAAGGAACAGTTTTTTTAATGCCAGAATATTAACAAACTAGAAGGTGCACACAACTGCTTATTTAAGAAGAGGACAAAATGGGTTAAGAACCTGAACTCGGTGTACTAAAAATCGTTAGGTGGACCTAGGCGGCAGAGTGGGCGCCTAGTGCCTAGGCTGTCCTAGGCGGTGCCTAGGCGTTTTCCTAGGCATGTTCTTAGGCGGTCTTATTTATTGTACACACTTGTCATACTATACAAAACATATAGTAGATGTAAACTTTTTAAATTTTCCACCAAACATTATAAAAAATAATCTTTTAAGACTTAACAAATTCATCTTAAGTATTGTCGAGATTAAAAATAGAGATCTGATTCTGTTTAGACGGGGGCCTAGGCGCCTTGGCAAATCGAGATAGTAGAGGATCGCCTAGTGCCTAGGCTGAGATTTTTAGAACGCTGTCTAAACTCGTGTCTTAAGCCAGAGTACAAATCAACAAAAAAACGTGCATATAAAAAAATATGCCTAACCAAACTGCTTCTCATTTCTCAAGACGTTCCACTACTGTGAATGTTTATATTAACTGGTTATATTTTATTTACAATTTATGACAGAATTGAAGCTCTCCATTCATGGGGTTGTAATTTTGAATAATACTCCGTACATAATAAGAAACTCCACACCCCCACCCCCACCCCCACCCCCACCCCCAAATAATATATATATATATATAGACATATATATAAACCACACAGCCACGTATCACCTTCACTCTCTGTAACTTTACTAAATTACCACAGTTAGACCAGTTATACAAGGCTTCTCTCCTTCCGCATCCATTTCCACAATCTGTCTCACTACCTCAAGCCTCCACGAACTGACTTTATGCCAAATTTAGAAGGCTTCCTCTCATAGTACACCACAACCCAGTACCTGCCTATTGTTGACATTGTCTACCTCAAGCCTCCACAAACTGACTTTATGCCAAATTTAGAAGGCTTCCTCTCATGGTGCACCACAACCCAGTAACTGCCTACTGTTGACATTGTAAACCAGCGCAAACTCATATCTCACTGAACCCAACTACATTCAACCCAGTCAAGCTTCCTGCCTATTATCACCTTAAAGCCTTTGTCTCTCACAGAGGTAAAGGCTAGTTGTAACACTATCGGGCACGAATTCAACATCTAAACCAATAAATAAATCCGGTCCGTATGTAAATCTAGCTGAAATCCAACTGCAGTTTTATAATGTGGTTTAAATCATTTCTAGGTGGGCTAGCAACCAAAATAGTCTCCACTCATTACTCATTAGCCTTTGATGAATCATCATGAATACTTGCTGATCAACGAGATCAGTGAATGAAGTATTAGTAATGAATTTCATCAACCTAATCCAGTGATAAGAACTTAATTTGAAATGGAAAACAGAAGCTACGACTGTCAGACGTGTAAGGATGAAAATGAAATGGATTAATAGCTGAAAATATAGCAAGAAAAAACTTTAAAGATATATCAATTTAAGTTACCTTTTTCATGCAAATTTAATACCCTTTTCTCGGCTTCCTCATGGGAGAGAGGATATATGATTTGATCTCTCAATGTTCCTAAGCATGTATATGGTCTCTGGGGAACAAAAAATACACCACAGCCAGATCCAGCCTCTTCATTAGTAACGTGGTGTGGTTTAACAAGTCTTCCGCTGACTACGGGCCAAAGACCTCGAAGGGCTCTGAAGACGGAACTTTTTCCACTCCCATTTGGACCTTCAAAATTGAAAACTCATCAGATGTAAATGTAATTGGCCAATTTGACAACATGGTGAACAGAGGAATATGGTTCACTAACCTGTAACAAGCAGACTTTTGCTCGGTGCTATGTCACATGTCAACTGCCTAGCCAACATTTTCTGAGCTGGCGTGATGATATCCACCTTGGAGAATGATATGATATCATCAAAGTGCAATTCTTTCCCATTGGATGGTGATGTAGAACCAGGAACAATATCTTCTGTATGAGAATCAACTTCGTCAGCATGAGGTCATAATGTCCAAAGTACTTTATCAATAAAAAATGGAGACAGGAAGAAAATTCAAAATATGTATCAATACTTCAAACACTTGCGACTAGTGTGGTGCTATATAAACATTATATAAACGAGGAACTAATATGTGAATAAAGTTCACCACAAATACAAAGCTAGGAACTAATATATCACTAAAATTCGCAAAAAAAAAATAAAAAAATATACACCAATAACTTGGTAGAAAAATTGGTGGGTGTCGCCAAACATATTAAAACATTGCCAACACAATTCAAAATGGGAAAGGACTGTATAGGTAAGCACATGAGTGCAGGGGAGAATTCAGGAATTCAAAGATCAATAATATTGCATAATTCATAAAAAAAAATATCATTAATAACGACAATATCATAGATTCCACTACAGGCTTGATGACCCAGTTTTATTCAGTTACCCTGTAATGTCATTTTTAAAAATAAAAAAGAAAGATAAAATAAATTAGCAGAATCAACTTGAGCCACAGTAATAAGCTTGGTATTGGAGCGACTATATCAACATCATCCTTCTAAAAACTCATAATTCAAAGATTCAAAATCACATAAATAAAATAAGTTAAAAAGTAACCACTAACCAACAAAATAATACATACTTGATAAAATCATCAAATGTCAACTGCATTTCATAATCAGCTAAAATCAATGAAGGCCTACAATCTCACCATGTAATCTAATAATTATATAGTTTAAAATTTAGGTGGTTTGGATTGACAACAAATAGGTCGCTTGGCTAGGTCCAGCTAGCTATTCATTTAATTGTGCCTAGACATATGTTGAGCACAAGATACAAAAGACAAAAGACACGTTAAAAAACATCAGATAAATTTTAACAGAACTTTAGAAATCACATCATGACACAAAAGATAGTTCATAGTTCTATCAGGAGCAGAAGAAAAACACACCTGATTGAGCAGCATCTAGAAGCTCTTCCAGCTCAAATATACGATTGATGCCACCAGATAGTTCAAGGAATTTTCTATGTAGCTCAAGAATGTCACCAAAAGCCAAAAAGCTTTGAGATACAACAGATGCTAAGAAACGGAGTGCATGTGCCAACTCACCTATAAGAAAGAATGATGAATAAAACTTTTGTTGAACAGCGGAAATAAGCAAAAATGAAGATAAGATCATTTCATGTCTATCACAATGTTTGCTGCCATCAAATAAAGCAAGCATCGAGTTATTAAAAAAAAATTGTCTGTTGAAGATGCAAGGCACAATTGTCTAACAAATATTACCTTGAGTGGAAATCAAAGCTCGGTCCCCTTTATGTTCCATAGCATGTAACAAGCTTAACCCCCATGTAACGTTGTGAGGTAGTTGTTTTGTAGTAAAATCATCCAGTATGCCAAACAGCCATTTCTTCTTCAGAAGTAAAGCAGAATGATCAAGAAGTTCCATAAATCTTGATTCAACCATCTGTTTAAGTGCAAGTAGAATAAGTCAAGGATTAGGGACTGATGAATATGAAAAAGGCATTGAGAAAATTATATGGGGCTACATCATACAATAAGGAAAATACTAGACTTAACCTTGAGCTCTACAATAGATCCAAAATTCAAGTTCATACTTGTGGTGAGGCTACAAATTCCAAAAACTTAAAAAGTGAAATATGGTTGACCTACGCTGGACCTATAACTATTTGGTTTCAAACCACACATTCGCTACATTAAAAACAGGTGACATGGTTTTAGTTCTTAATGGACCCATAACCTATCTTATGTGACCCAAAACCAACCCAAACCTAGTTTATTGTCAGGCCTAGTTACATATCATAGCAGAATGATCAAACTTGAAAGAGTACCCCAGCAGGAAAAGTTCATCATATCAAAAATTGAGGATCCAAGGGTTTTATCAGTAGGTGAAAATAATATGGAAAGTTTCTCTCTCTCACTCTGCTGACATTTCAGACTACAAACTTGAAGCAATTTGTCATGATTTTCACAAGATTCATAACCGAAGAGGAACATGGTCTTTGGTATATTTGGTACAGGGTCAGATTATTTAAGCAACCAGACATTACTTTTCTGTTAAATTGACCACAGTTCATAATTCATCGAACCCGCTCTCAAGGTTCGCAATATAGACTGAACAGTATGATCTGTAGAAATGTAATTAAATTCAAGATCTTATACTAGCTCTCTCTGGATCAGGTTTCCAACAGTATCTCCGTTGATTCAGTGCATTTTGATTTTGGGATCCTAGTATCCTACAGGATCATGATTTTCGCAACTGTTAATCCTAGTCATGAACCTCCAACAAAAAGAGGGACCCCAAGCCACCTAAACTCTTGAGCACTTGTAACTGACTAAATAGGAAGAGGAATTATATATATAATGACGTCTGCCATCACACTGTTTTAGACAGCTAAAGATGACACGTGAAGAGAAGCAATATTACACCAAATATATATTTAGTGTTCAAAGAAAATCACCGCTTTTTCCCGAGCACCACCTCCAAAGAAAGCAATAGATTCAGCATGGGTACGCAGTCTTTCATGCATGAACCTAATGAATCCATGTTACACCAAGTCATGATAATTTTCAGATGAATATAACTTTAGAACAGCACCATTAAAAGAACAGGTGCAACATGTTACCTAAAAGTTCCTTCTAGTTGTTGTTCTCGACTTGCCAGGTTACCAAAGTCTGGAGTGACACTCCTTAAGAAACCCAAACCCAATAACATATAAGCGTATAATATACCAACACCCCTTTGACCTGTTAACAGCTTCATCCTCCAGGTGAACCTAAGGAAATACAGCATATTTATTAGTTTATTCTATTATGATAAAAGAAGGAAATTTTATTAGAAAAGAGAAAGTAGAACTACAATGAGGATGGAGGGCAACAAGTCCCACCAAAACCAAAAAGAAGAGGAAAAAATTAAAGAAAAGAAAAAACAATCCCAAAATAAATGGAGCAGAGCTTGCCAATCATCTTATCCTTCCCTCCTCTCTGTTCAAACTTCGAGCACCCCGCAAAAATGGCAAAACAAGAGCACCTCGACAAAAATTTCTTATCCTTCCCTCTGACAAACCCTCCGGAAACAGCAGAGAACAAAGTCCCCCGCAATAGAAGGACAAACCCAACAGGGTCAACACGCACCCACAACACCAAAAAAAAAATACCACAGCTGACAAACCATCGGACAATGAAGGAAAAAATGAGAATGAGTCTCGCTTACTTATATACCCACAACACACATCTGGACATAAATACTTTTAGAGTCTACACGCTCCTGACACATCATGTTAGTGGTAAGCCTATTAAGGGTCACAAATGACATAAAAGCCTCAATTTTTTAGGGAACACTTCCCAAATAAAAGAAGCAAAAGATAAATGGAGTGTTGGATTATTGCAAAGTAATTAAATCAAAAAAAGGCAAACAAGAGAAGGTCTCAAAGGGATCAAGAGACCAAACAAATCCACCCAGAGTACTGAGAAATAATGGCTGCATTAAGAAGGTGAAGGATTGAATTTGTAGGGTAAAAAATAGAGCAAGCGAAGTTGTGCATCACAACCTTAAAATGAATATTTTGGATGAAGAAATATAGTGGAATAAGAAGTAGAAAAACAATTGCTATACACACTTACCATAATATGTCAACAGTTGGCTTTACCATTCCTGTAACCAACCCAGATAAGTCAGTAGTTAGCTTCTCCAAATCTTGAGTCAACCTCTGATCTGCATCAACATTTACGTTTGACATGTGGAATACCTACACATAAATGCGATCGAGATTTATATATATATATTGTATCTCAACATTCGAGTTCTATAAATCACAAAGAATAAATAAAATCAGGCGCAAATTAAACCCATGAATAACCATATTCAAAGCGTTTGAAACAGAAGGTACAGTAAATTCTCTACTTTCAATTTGTTCTTTTCTATTAAATTATTAAAGTGTGGTCTTTTGGTGTCTAGCTGAAGTGCTGAGCAGCTTGTGTGGAATTTGCTGCCTTTCCAACAATAGGAAGGTTCAGGGGTTCATGTTTCTCTTCAGCAATTTTAAAAATTCAATATTATTGCATCTTAATAAGGCATTAAAATGTCTGCCAAGCAGAGAGTTTACATGATTTCTAGTTCAAAATGACACAGAATAGTAGAAATAATTGGATATTGTTTACGTTACCTTGTAATATGCACTCCTTCTCAAGTAATTTTTCAGCAAGTGCTGCGTCAAACGAATTCTCCACCCAAGAGCAAGTCTGGCTGTCAAGTGCCTTTGAAACAAGAAATTTAAAAAGATTCTCAAATGAACAGCATTCTTTTAAGGAGTCCACCCACACTATAACAAGTGGTTTATGCAATAGAGAACACTCAAAAAGAGCAACTTTCCAGTCTATACAAACATCAGAGACTGAAATTCCCCTAAAGATATCCGAATTACAGAGGACCATAGAAAAGCAAAACTAAGTGAAGGATGAATAGCTGCCACTGAAAAGTCAAGTGTTGCTCTCATTCCTAAGACCCCAAATAAAATAAACAAACCCGTACTTATCAGAAGAAAAAATGGTATCTATGAGTGATATCATAAATAGCAATTTTTTTAAAACTTCTTATTCAGACTTAGCCCTACGGGTCAAGAGCTTCACAGCAGAAAAGTCTGTTCATAAGATCCAATCTAACTTGCAAAATAGACAATGCTCATGCATGTCAACAGATCTTTCATTTGATAGCTTCTAATCACAAAATACATGTGAATGCATGTCATAAAAACAACACACTGATTTGGGGAAACTTATAAGAAGCTATTTATATATTCAACCCACAAGAATTTTTGAGTAACATCCTTCATGTAAGTAGGAAAAAAAAGTGATTCTATACTTAAATAATTGCAGGTAAATTCTACAGCAATGGGTAATTACCTCAAAGAAGGTGCAATGAAAGAAGAAGCAGCACTTTGAAGGACACTAACACCAATCAATCGAATAAAAGCTGCCTTATCCTGCTCTAAAACGTACTTGACAGTGGTCCCTGGAAAAACCAATGAAATTTGATTCCGAACAAATAAGAGTGTGAGCTCTGTCAAACACATCAGGCAATAACAACAACAGAAAAGGAAGTATACCATTTAAAGAGGCAATACGATCTCGAGATCCAAGTTCTCAAAACCACAAGAACAAAGAATGGCAAAGAGTTGCCCCTGCTTATCAAGCAATCGTGGGGACCTAAAGAACCAAAGAATGAATTCAATACTCGATGATCGCGAATTGAAGAATATCATAATCATGGATATCAAGGGATACATAATGCAGGACAGCAATCTGAAAAAGCTTGAATAAGCACAAAAATGACAACTAGAAAATTAACTAGGGTTAGGCTCAGCGCCTAACTACCCCTAGGATATCTTATCCTAAAGTCTCGTAGATCTGAATACTCGGGCATCCCTATACTCATGAGACCCTGCATTTCTACGAGGCACGTGGATCTCTTGGGTCCTCCCTGATTAACTAGGCTTCCTACATTTCACTCATTCTCCCCTATTATTTCATTCACAAGTGGTCTTTTATCAAGCACACGAAAATACTAATTCAAAATTGTGCAGAAATCTGTAACAACTTTACAGATCATGACTTCTATGTCTATATATGTACATACCACAGATACACATACACACACACGTGTGTGTATCAAGTAAACGCAAAATGAATTTCAGTCATAACATATAGCTATAGCATAATATCTGAAAGATGCTAAAGATGCTCACCAGTACTTTAGCCATTGCAGCTATTCTCAATGGCAATAGCCTTGGAACAATATGGAGTTGTGGGATGACAGGCAATGGACTATTATTATCCGCCGGGGGAGATGCTTCTATTAACTCCGAAAAGTATGATTGGGCCTTCGAATTTGAGAATGCTAAGTCCTATGTATAACATCCCCGACAAGGTTTTAAATTTGTTAGTATAACTACGATGAGAAACAAGATAAAACTGCAATGACAACAA
This sequence comes from Panax quinquefolius, assembly GCA_020205615.1. Lineage (NCBI taxonomy): Eukaryota > Viridiplantae > Streptophyta > Magnoliopsida > Apiales > Araliaceae > Panax > Panax quinquefolius. Next base: position 32,836,659 of record CM035169.1, read on the forward strand.
AAAATGAGATTCATACTCTCTTTGTATCTGCAAATGCACGTTGGACAACAAATGCAAAGATTTTATGCATGCATTTGAAGGCTTCATCTTATTAATCTCATATTCAAGACCATTAGCAACTTTGAGCATGCTCCCAGAAATTACAAGAAACTATAGTAAATAAGCATCTGCCCTGCACATGGCAAATCAAAAGTTTAGACTGAACGAAAAATCTTAACCTCTTGTAATTAACACTCCACCCTCCTTCACCATCCAAGGACAAGACCACATCATGAAATGCAACTAGTGCAGGGCGATGAGATATTGTGATGCATGATGTTCCCATGGCTCGAACTTTAGCACAGAAACGTTCTTCCATGTCGATCGTTATCAAGACCGGTACATTCATCAAGAATAGCAAATTTGGGTTTATGGTAGAAGAGTCTGGCCATTCCCAATCTTTGTTGCTCACCAAGAGACAATTCATCACCCCAGTTTATCTCTTTTTCAGATGGGTAACGGTCTAGAAGATACTCAAGGTCAACCTAGTAATATACCACCCAACAACGTCAGGCCCATCCGCCCATGGAGATACTTAGAATTGAGTAAAGTCATAAGATGACTATATACCTAAGCAAGTTGCAAAATTAGCAAAAATATATTTAATATATCATCAAAACTTACATTTTTCAACAAGTCAACCATTCCACTTTTTGTGAGAGGCTCAACCTCTTGATCTGCAGTAAGAGGATAGATTAATTGATCGCGAAGAGTTCCTACTGCTGTGTAAGGCCGTTGAGGCACATAAAAGATTTCCTTATTCAGATCAGAACCAATCCCAGGTTTCACGATATGCCCAGATAATAATGGCCAAAGTCCTCCTAAAACTCGGAAAAGCGAGCTTTTACCACTTCCATTTGGACCTTCACAAGAGTACAACCAAAACTGAAATAGCAAATCTTCAAAGCATAATGGATGATTCATCATATCATGTTTTGACATCTATGAATAACAAACATTCAAGTGGCAAACAAATACGACAGTCGCACAGAAAACACCGCACATTACAAAATGCAAAAGTGAATGCATAAAAAAATAACCACCAATTAAAAGGTAAAAATAAATTATTGGTAATATTAAACTTTTAAAAGTGTAGTCACATTTGCAAAACAGCACATGTATACTTCAAATTTTATAGTACCCATTCTTTTAGTATGTCTACTGCATTTGACAGAATAACAAAATTAAGAGTTATACTACTACAAGCTTGGGTGTACTATATCTACACCAGTCATCTGATCCCGTAATATGCTCCAGATTAAGATGGCACCTAAAAATTGTGTGGTAAACTGATTGGGATCCTATTTTCTGCAATTCATTCTTTCTACCCCTAATACATAGCAATTCTTTCCTGAGTCCTAAGAAGCAAGGATACTTCCAAGGAGTCGTCTGAGTCAAAAACCGTAGGCACCAACACTTCTCAGTATATTCCAAACATTCCCATGCATCTTGGACATGTCCCTACCTCAAAAAAATAATTTCTTAATTTTGGTCACACCACTATGCTTCTTAGACACTTATAAGCAATGTGTAACAAACCACGCACCCAACACAGGGATTACCTCACTTAAAAGGGCTAGCCAAGCAATCGATTTTGAGATTCTAGGCCAGTAAATGTGGGTGTAACACATTAAACCTTAGGAACTAGAATGTGGCAGGCTTCAAAAAAACACCCATAAACATAATTATTATTTAGAAAATTTTAATTAATGTATTTTTCAATTATACCTATATTCTTTATAATAATTAAAACAAAGAATAAATTCTGAAAAGAGTAGCAAGGAAGGAATAATTATCGATTGAGATGGTTTGGTCATATCTAACATCGGCTTATGATGCATCGGTGAGAATAGAATCATGTATCATGAGGAAGATATAAGAGAAAGGAGTAGGCTAGGTTGCATAGTAATTGTATGGGAGCATGAATTGCTTTTAATAGTGATTGAAAGTTTATAACAGATGCATAATGATACCAAATGAAATTCAGAAGAGAAGAATCTATCAAACTGCATGTGGTTTAAACGAATACAACATAACCAATATTATACAACGTATATTTTCCTAAGTACACATAAAATAAATGAAATGTAAAGAATCACAAAAGCACAAGATTAAGATAAAGAGACTACCAGTAATCAGTAGATTAGACCCCGTGTCAACCCTTAGGGTCAAGTCCTCCACCAGAACATTACCACTAGGTGTAACTACCTGGAAGGCAGTATAGATTGCATTAAAATATTGAAAAAACATATAAATGATCTGCAAACAAATTAGAAAGTACCTTGACACCATCAAACTCAATGTAATTCGCTTCAGTAATATAATTTTTACTCCCAATTATTTGCAAAGAAGATACGTCATGGGCACTAAGATCTCTAGATATGACCATCAGTTCATGAATACGGTCCGCATAACCACTGCACAATTGAAGAGTTTAAATCAGATATGAGAACATGAACTGAGATATGTGATAACATGTTGCACATATTCTTCCCTTCTCTTCATTTAAAGAGAACTGTAAATTGTACAACTCACATGTGAATAGAAAATACTTAGGCAAGTAATTAAAATATTAGAACAAGCCTTCCATAAAGGTCTCACCCTCCCTCACTCATATCAATCGAAATATTAACAAAAATTAGTGTTTCTCTTTTGCACTTTTATTGATCAGTAGACATCTTCAAGAGAAAATAAATTACAAGATTCCTGAATGGATCACACTAGACAAAAAGGAGCAGCTTAATATAACAAAATCCTACAATAGCCAACCCCTAATATTATCCCTGGACTTTACCTAGAAATCCTACATAACTCTGCAGCCTTTCATTTTCTAATTCAACACTGAAAAATCTAACATAGCTTTGCTCTTTTCCTAGAAATACTGCAACCAAAATGCCTAAAAAACCAGGTGAGGTACAACCCCCCTCCATATATATAAACTCTGCTACCATAATATTTTTATAGCCAGAAAACCAGCACAAAACTAGGTAAGGTAGATCATCCAGTGCATATTGAAGCTTTTTAAAGGAAAAGGTTGAAATTTTGAGGTGAAACTACAAATTGGATCTGTTTTTTGCATAGCAGTTGGTCATAAAATGGCAAAAAGTTGTTTTCCCAAATGACTGAGGATATATCTAGCATGTCAACTACTTCTATTTGACAAAAAAATGCTGAATGATAACAGAGTAACGGTTAATCATAAAGAGGGAACCAGTCAAAGCAAAAACCAGATATATAAATGTCCAATTACTTGTGCCATAAGAATCAAAGCGCGTGAAAATGTCACCAGCATATCTTCATAGAAGATTTTCTCATTTTCTCATTTTCCAATACCACAAAATGCTGAAATATAAAATGGATGAAGAAATACCTTAGGCGATTAAGCCTTCTCGAACTTATGGACAAGGTTCCCAGGGATTGAAAGAGTGATATTATTACACTAGTATGATATCTTAGATTGCTCAACATCTCTGCTCGTCCTAATGTTGAAGTGTCAGGTCTTAGATGGCCAGCAAAGAAAGGCTCAATAATCAGAATTACAGCAACAGTTGCACCAAGATACTTCAATAAGAAGTCTTGAATCATGCCAAACCACCAATGATCATGGAGAACAGTCCTCATATGTCGAACAAGAGCCTTAAACTTCTGCTGAATATGAGATTCTTCTCTTGTTTCACCGCCATAAAATGCTATGCTTTCTGAATGGGTCCTTAACCGTGAGTGAAGCTGTCGGTACTCGCCTTCCAGTTGTTGTTCTTCAGACATTAATTTCCCAAATGCAGGAGAGAAATTCCTTATCATTGTTCCTGCTCCTAATACATAGGCCTAGAAAGTAACATCACAATTTGAGTTGAGAAGTTACTAATGCAATACAAGTTATATAGCAGGAAATGGGATGTAGAAGCCTAAGTTAGCATCTGAAATAATTTAGCATTCCCAGATGTACAAAAACTCCTATATAAAGTTGACAACATAGAACAGTTTAAGGCCAGAGATTACCAATATCCAAAATACATATTTAGGGCTTGCATACGAACACAGGCGCCAGGTATAAAGTAAACCATCAGTAACTGCGGAAAGATCTTCCTGTACAAGGTCACTCAACTCTGAACAAAACTTTGGTACATCACTCGCAATTCGTTGTTCAGGATTATTTATTCGCCCATCAACATGGGATATTTTGTAGTATACCATATTCTGAAAGCAAGATAACGAGTTTAAAAAACAACAAAGGCAACAAAATATAAAATTCAGACAAAATAGGTAAGACAATAATGGGAACAATTTAAAGCTCACTGTAGTACTTTCACCTGAAGAAAGAATATTAAATTTGCATTTCTTTTTCAAACACATTACATAACTTTTAAGCATATCTTCATGCAAAAAAGTAATGGCAAGAGTGTGAATCACCTGCTACTTTATTTCCGAGTTGCCAAAGAATGTTGAACTATGGTTTTACCTTGACTAGGTTATGGCTCAGTCGGTAAGGATTTTTTGTTGAGTTGGTCTATATATAGGAGGGAATGAGGTGCAAAGGAATATGGAATATCACCCCCTTGTATAATTTTTGAAGGTTATGGTCAGAGAGAAATAGAAAAGCTTTTGAGCTGTCTATTGTTAAGTCAAATCTTTCTTGCACCATAAAGAAGGGCTTATGGCCGGTAGATTTTTGTATACCATATGTTTACATTGATTCGTCCCCTTTCAGTGTCTTTCAATATACTCATATTAATTACCCCCACCCCCAAAAAAAAGGAAGTATAGTAGCGTAAGCAGCATTGTGAACATACTAGTCCTACTTGGCAATTTAAAAACTACATAGTTTTTTTTTATGTAACTTCTTGTATCATTTAATTGTAGGGAGATAGTTGAGGGATGAGGGAGAATTAAGAGATAAAATAGGAATTGGATAATGCCAGGAAATATTGCTTATTGCATGAGGTGGTAATGCAGCCTCACCAAATAATGGTTATTTTTCTTCCTATCCCATTATAATATAGATTTTCACCAAATGAACCATGGTGATTTATGTAAATCCATGATCCAGAAACTGAAAATCCTAAACAAATTGTAAAGAAGTATGATTACATAAACTTAACAAAACTTATATGAATAGGGCTGTAAATGGTAACCGGAAAATTCATATTCGTCCGCATCCGTATTCGAAAAAAAGCGGATATTATTCGCATTCGGAAAAAAACGGATATATCCGTATTCGGTTTAAAGGTATCCGTAAATAAACGGATACGAATACGGATATAGGCGTATTCGTATTCGATTAACATCCGTCCGTAAATATATCCGGCGGATACGGATATCCGGAATCCGTATCCGAATAACTTATATATATATATATATATATATATATATATATATATATATATATTAGTAACTTACATTAGGAGTGAGCAAATTCGTATTCAATGGTGTATGCATCAAGTTAAGTTAATAGTGTATTCGTATTCAATGGTGTATGCATCAAGTTAAGTTAGTATGCAAATTAATCTTGTAATTTTTATGATGATGTGTTTGACATTTTCCTCCCCTTATGATTAGGATGTTTAATTAATATGTATGGTTTAAATATTAAATTGTGTTTAATTAATATGTATGATTTAAACATTAATTTTTTTTTTCGTAAATATTTTGAATGAATTTTATATTAGGTTACTGATAAACGAATTCGGATATTCGGATATCCGAATAATTTGTCTATTCGGATAAAATAAACGGTATCGGATATTATCCGTATTCGAATATTTTTCCGAACACCGGATACGGATAATATTTTTAAAATCTGCCGGATACCGGATACGGATATACCTGTATCCGTATCCGTTTAATACCGTTTACACCCCTAATATATGATAAAGCAGGGTGATAATAGGCTAAATAGCAATTAAAAGATGATAAAGTTTCCTTCTTTCAGTTGGTATCCATATGTACCTGAAAATATTGTGCATGTATAAGCTTTGTCAATATTTTTCTGAACTGCAAACTTAAGGTCCCCGTTACATACTTCGATGTAGAAAGCAAAGTCGACTGAAGGAAACATAATAAAATATTTTCAAAAATCAGACGGAAAAAGGAAGGTACACGTCGAAGAAAAGCAGCGCGGAATAAAAATCCTTGCACTTTCGCTAATCTATTGCTGACAGCAGTTCGTAACACCTGCCAAAAATAAAAGACAAATTAACATAAATACTGCAACTACACTCATATAGATAATACAAGAGAGAGATATATATCAATGTAAAGACTGCAAAAACTACAGTCATGATCTAGGTCTCTCATCTTTCTGATAATCAGGATAAAAGATGGATTAAAACTGAAAGAAGGTATAAGGCTAGAAATCCAACACTCTTTATCACCCACATTCAAAACCCCACAATTTATCATGACTGAGTTTGAGCCTTGAGCAATGGGTTAAATAGCTTAATATTTTCAGCAATTTCTAATAAAAGCTTAAGATACTAACAGATCTTCTTCGCCATATTCTCAGGCTAATCATATATACATCAATACAAAACTTCTGTATTTTATGTAAACAACCCAGGTCAATGTGTTATTAGCCCAAACATGAGTCTTCTGGAAGCACAAAACTTCCAAAGGGTCAACATTTCTGTGCCAGAAGCCAATGCTTCAGGGATGCTATCAAGAATCAAATCATGAATGCAACCAACATTTGCGGACTTGGACCAACATGTGACCTACGATATAATGAGTTTTAACATTACAAGAAAGTATACACATTACAAGAAACAAATCAAATGTTCTATCATCATGAAAGAATTAAAACTATTTAAAGTAATAACAAGCACACTGCAGAAAGAGTTATACTAACAGCACAAGACTACAAGAATATCAGATGGAGAAAGAAAAAAAAAAGGGAATATAATGTAAAAATATGTCATGTATTACACATTCATCTAACAACACAGTTTCTGTACTTGTTGGACCAATAAGTTATTGGCATGAAACAAGAAAGGAAGTCCAAGCATAATATAAAATTATATATATATATATCAGTGATTATTTCAGGCTTCAAAAATCCATTACCTTTATTAAAAATTCAAACCTAAATTGTATTTAAAACTTAAAAGTGACAACCATTGTGCATATCAGGACAGACAAATTCAGATATAACACAATATAAAGTAAAATAACAGTAGCGTGTCTAAACAGTAAACAATGAACTTCAAATTTGCTCAAATAAAGAGGCACTTACCACTAGGGGTGCTCATCGGTAAAAAACCGAACCGGTACCGAAAAAACCGAACCGGTACCGAACCGAAAAATCCGAAAAATCAAGAACCGGTACCGGTACCGAATAATTGGTTTCGGTACCGGTTCGGTACAAAATCGGTACCGGTTTTTTCGGTTCGGTTTTCAGTTATACCGCAATACTAAAATAATTTTTTTTATATATTAACAATTTTTTTAAAACTAAGAAATGAGACTAGTAAATTACATTCTTACAAATACTAGTAAATTACATTCTTACAAAAACTAATGAAGAAGCATATATGAAGTGATCAAGTATGAATTGAACACTTAAATGTTAACGAGCTTAGTATGAACACCCATATAACTGAAAATAATTATAAAAACTTGAAAATATGAACAAACAACAAAGAAAAACATTAATTAATGACTATATATCTAAAAAGAATCTATAATGCATATTACATTCCAGGAGATGTAGGTAATTACTAATTAAGAACAAGTATGCTTATGTATACATTCAATTTCACACCCATATATATATATATATATATATATATATATATATATATATATATATATATATTCAAACATAATTTTACAATATTTTTTTATATAAATTTGTCGTAGTAGTACTCCAAATTATAATTTGTATCCACTTTATTATATTCATATTTTATCTTCATAGCATTATTTTTAAAATATATGGAGCAATTTCTTTGATATTCCTTAAGTTGATAAAAATAAGAGTTATTTTAATTTTAGATAACGGATAAATTATGTATTTTAGGATAGGCGTTTCAAAGCAAATGAATTTTACTAAATTTAGTAGTACCTTTTAAGATTCATTTTATCAGTGCATTCTTCATAAAACATAATCAAACAGTTTAATTATCTCCAATTTCTTTTCGGTTTATATGTATAAAGTATATATTATCTTTTCGGTTTTTTTCGATTTTTCGGTATTTACCGAATTCAAAATTTTCATTACCGCTACCGGTACCGAAAAGTATAAAAAACCGAAAAACCGAAACCGAAAAAAATCGGTACCGGTTTCAACCGGTTTGGTAAAAAACCGAAAAAACCGAATTTTTTGAGCACCCCTACTTACCACTATGGCTACTAATGACAAAAAGTCCCTTGCACCCATTCTGCCCATGTGAGATAGTAGAATTGCAGCCAAAACCTTGAGTGAGCGCAATCCTCCTTTCTTTTGCCTACTTTTCTTTACAATGCTATTTTTATCAACCACCTTGTCCGGTTGTTCCTTGTTATCTTTAATCCCATTGTGATGACTGAAATATTCAGGCCTTCTAGAACTATTGCGAGATTTCATGTATGCAGCAGCTGTCCCCCCAGCAACTATGATGCCAGAAGCCACCAGTAGAGTTTTCCTGTAAGAAAATAGCAAAAATACGCCGTAAAATTCAGACAGAGGAGTGCATTATATGCATAAAAAATAATTTGATCAGATAGCATAGTACAAATGAACTGATTGATAGATATGATTTCACAGTTATGAATGCACCGTTGGTCTAAGATCCATCCTCAATCTAACAGTTTTCACTTTTCAATATGCTTAGGCTATGCTAGATGTGATGGAATCATACTTCTCTTAATTTTTACAAATTTCTTAATGAAGATGTTACCCTAATCCTGTGCCAAACAATAATGAAATTTAAATGACCGAGTTCAAATTTAACTAGTTTCAGAAATACAAAAAGTCTATTATGGAATTTACCCAAACTCAGGAAATAAATTGCGGGTTCTAATAACATGGGCATGACAAAGGTAATAAACTAATAATCATTTAAGGAGAAGGACAATTTTCAGCAAGGCAATAGGATCTCACAGTTTGGCCGATGGCCATACATGGAGTGAATTATGAAGCAGCACAGAACTTAGTTAGATGCTTAGAGATAATGTTTTTTACATGCATTTACAATTTCTAGAAGCTATCATATCATCTAACCGTTGTATCACAAAGCTCTATTAAAGTAAACTTCAGTACTTCTACTTGTATAGTTTTTAAGGAGCATCACAATATATATATTTTTTTTAAAAGTAAGCCAAAGTATATCAAATTGCACCAGTCCCAAGTACTCACAATGTCTACAAGTAGCAGCATAGGAGACACTAGATAGTCTCTTGAAAATATGACAAGAAAGTAAAACTTTTATTCTCGACAAATTTATTCAATAACTAACACCTACAGTAATAGCCTAATGAATTAGTGTGGCAAACCATACATTAGTAAATTCCTTCTGGAATTGCATACCAAACTTAATGCATGAACTCAAAAAAAGCTCGGTTAAGTAGAGAAAAAGTTGCACCCAACATAAAAAATAATTGAAAAGATATACAAATAACTGGTTATATCAGAAGATGATTCAATGATAATATGCAGGTGGTGATCTATGAAATTTATTTTTTTAATAGAAACAGCATGAAGAGTGAACTATCAGTACCTTCTCGATGCTAGAAAACTTTTTCCATGCTCAGTCAACTGCAATAGTTGAAGAGAAGGCATGGCTATAGATGATTCTCCCCAACCAGCAATTCTCAGCAAATGGTACTAGAGTTCCCTTGAATTCTGGACATTAAAAGGGAAAATGCTTCTTACTGTAAGTAAATGTGATGGACCTCAAGTATATATAGTTCTTTCAGGGGTAAAAAACAGTACATAACTTCTCGACAATTTTTAAAGGAAAAAGACAGAATAATAGTAACAGAAAAGGAAACAGATATTTTAATGCACAAGTGATAGACCACACATCATATTAGTAACTTTAACGGAGCATGAAAAGGTTCAGAAAGAACCCATCATTTAACAATCATATAGGTCAGTGTATTTCTTCACCAAATTTGAAATTCATCCCAAGTCTTCTAAGGATTATAATAACCTATCATACCATTCCGCATTCTTCAAAAGGCAGGAACGGAAATGAAATACAACCAACTATTTCACCTAAAGAACATGTAGTTTTGCTCCTTTATACCCAATCCCACCAAAGAGTTTAGCTTATAACTTATTCTTACCACTTCACCACTTATAAAAATCAAAATTATGGACAAAAGATAGGTTCTGCCTTGATGTTTAACCAACAGTAATCTATCACACTACCTCCTTCCCCAGAATGAGAGTTCCACTGATTTTTGCCTGTTTCTTTCTTTTCGCATGTATATACACAATATTTCTTAAGTTCTAAATTTTATGACTAAAAACTAAAATCAAAAAGAATAAAAATATAAAACTTTCCATTCAATTAGAGGGCTCCAAATTCATTCCTTCGGAAATGGGTACAGCCCAAGAGGCAGGGACAGCCAGTGGCGAAGCCACATAGAACTTTGTAGGGTCAATTAACCCCACTGGAAAAAAAAAATTGCTTTATATTGTAAGGTAAATTTTAAAAAAATTAAGTATTATATATAAATTGACCCCACTAAAATTTTATAAATTTTCTATTATACGGGGTCAAATTGAAAATTTATAACTTTGTCAATCAAATTTTAACCACATATGACTTATATCCTCTCAATATATGTATCTCTCTATAATATTTTAAACTAAATAATAATCTATATTATATTATTTTTAAAAATAAATAACAAATTACTTACTTATTGTGATTAAAAGTCTATTATGAGTGAATATAGTGTATATATACCATATATTATTACTCATTATATTTTTGTAATATAGTATATACATATATACTCGAAAGTATAAAGTATTAAAAAAAAATGGCTAAAAAATATTTGCCTTTCAACCCCGCCAAATTATTTGTAACTCAAAGAATAATTTTGATTTACTAACAAAAAGCCCCGCCAAATTATTTGTAACTCACTAATAATTTTGACCCCACTAACAAAAGTTTCTAGCTTCGCCGCTGGGGACAGCAAAAATATGCCGCAAGTAACTTAAAGATACTACATTCTGAAGCATAGAATTCCTTGAAAACAATTTTCCCCAATCAAAAAAGTAAATATAGATATTTTATACAAACTTTTATATATTTTTACTTTAAAGGAAAACAACACAAAGCAGTCAACCAAAAAAATTAAAGTTCATTCCTAATAAAACTCCTCTCACCGAAACACAAGCTTTAGCAAACAAACATCTAAATAAACCAATAAATATACACATATACATATATGTATATAAAAATTAAGGTTCTCCGTTTACCTGATCATCAGTAGCAAATTACACCATTGAGAACAACTGATCAGCTTGTAGTAGTTCCAATATCGATTCAAGCTCCGGACAATCAAAGAACACCAAGATCTTCTTCTTACAACACGCGGATCCACTACGAACAAAATTATACTCCGTAATTCGAAAACCCTAGATTCTCCCTCTTGTATCTAATATTATATGGCAACTGAGGAAAACAGAGTTCCGAACAAAGAGGAGAGCGATAGAGCGACAGCGATTACTAGTATTAGAGCAAATATTTGACAAAAAGGGTGGGTAGCCATTTCAATTTTCAGGTGGTCATATATATATATATATATATATATATATATATATATTTTATAGTTCATTCAAAAATTAAGACATATTTTATGCTTATATTATGAACTTTTTATACTAAAAAAATAATACTTTATTACTAGTTATATAAATCTTTTAATATAGACATAAATATTTTTAATAAAAATATATGGAATGTTTTTGCTAGTAGCTTACCCTAGTAGACACAATAATGAATATAATATACTCAATCCGTCCCGGATAAAAATTCTGATGGACAATAAAATGATAAAATTATCCATAATAATGTCATTAAATATGGAGAGATAATTAGAATAAAAAAAGTATGAGAAAAATATTTAACATGGGATAACCTAAAATAGTAATAAAGATTTTTATTTGAGACGAAGGGAGTAATTAATTAATAAATTTATTCACAATAATGAAATTAACATATTTGTTATTATTACGGTATAAATAAATATAAATCTTTTAATCTCACCTACTTGGAATGGATATGATTGATGGGGTGGTCAGTGGTGTATGTATTTGTATATATACTACTCCTATAGGAACAAACAAAGCTCTAACGGATTGACACGTGTGCAATATGCCTCGTCTAGCCTGATGAAACTGCGGGCGGCGTATTATGATTGGTGATGATTATGTGAAGGATGAAGGATGGATTGCATAGGATTATTTTGGGATGTGTAACTGAATAGATAGAGAAAAGACAAGAGGATTCTTTTATTATTATTGTCTTTATTTAGTTGATGTTAATTAAGATAGTAAAATCCGGGATAATTTATTTACTTTCTCCATATTTCAAATCATTATAGACATTTGTTGTATTGTATTTATTACATATCAAAGGAAATGACCGTTAGGAGGAGGAACGTTACAAATTTAAATATTTTATTTTAATGGATTAATAAATGCAAATATGATAGATTAAATTATTTGAAATAGAATTGCTCTTTTTTTTGTTATTACTCCACTCCTATAAAATAAAGTAAATATTTTATTTAAACAAATTAGTAAGGAATAATTACATATTATAGTACATTTATGAAAATAATTATAAAATCATACACTAATAAATTAATTACAAAAATATGACATTTCATCATATATATTTACAATACTAATATAATTAAGAGTCATTAATTTAAAGGATAAATATTAATGGGTGATACATGCAAAAAGTTATTTTTTTGAATCGCGATGATAACCGCTTTATCATTTGTCGGGACTTCTGCGAGCTACTAAACCCTTTTTGCATACGCCGAAACCCTTGTTCTCTTATCTGTCATGCGACTAAACGTAATCGGAGTTAAAAACTCTTGTTTCCGTGATTGTTGTTCATCCGTGTTTGTGTGTTCTTCATCTCTATCATATTTGTTTAGTTGTTCTAAGATACTCGCTGAAAGTTGTTCATCATTGTCGTTGTTACTCGTTACTCGTCTGGTTCATTGTCGTTGTCGTTGTTACTCGTTATTCTTCTCCATTGATCGACTCTGGTGTTTATTATTGCTTCAAGTGAGTATTTTCTTATTAAGTTTAATGTATTATATATTAAAGTTGCTTACTAACAGAATGGAGTATTCATTGTTTTGGTTTGTGTTGTTTTTATGTTTTGTATAGAATGGTTGATACAAGGAATGATACAAGTAAGAGGATGGAAAGAGGAAAAGGATCGTGGAGGGTGACTCTGTTAAGAATTTGAAGAAGTTTGTTGTGGAGAGCAAGGGGAAGGGAAAGGGGAAGGATGTAGGTAATAAATCGAGTAAGAATGATAGTAGTTTGGTGATACATAGTGATATCAAACATTCCGAAGTGCAATTAGATTTTGATTTTGATGTCCCTGTTAAGAATGAAGCTCAAGTGCTTATCCAGAAGATAATTCCAACTGAACGAATTTTAAAGGTGTGTTAATTTAAATATTGTTATTGTTTACTGTATAATGCTTAATTGGTTACTGTATAATGCTTAATTGGTTACTGCATGATATTAATGATTAATGCTTGGTAACCACATGATTGGTAACCAATGCATTAGACAATAACCACCATGTTGCATGAAGGTAACCAAAACTGACTTGGGTACTGTCTTATGATGTCTTGGTTACTGTCTAATGATGTTGTTGGGAGAATGCATATTATGATTTGATGTTTTAATGCATGTGTTCATGATTATTTGTAAGGTCCTTAAATGAATATGTGTACAAAGACTTAGTGATAGATCAAAACTGTTATGTTGATCTAAGCTCTCAACGTGTATCATTCTGTTAAAGAATGTATAGATAGAAAGATCAAAACTGTTAGGTTGATCTTAAGATGTAATAGATTAGTCTTGAAGAAATCATAGTGCATCAACTTGATCAACATTGCAAAAGTCAAGGCAGAAAACGTAGAGCCTGAAGATCGTAGTGTGCCTGCCTTGAATGAAACTCTTTGGACTTCGTAGAGTGGTCCCAACGAGTGCTGAGTTAACTCCACGATCGTAGTGTGCTGAAGGAAACATGAAGTTTACAAGTCAACGATCGTAGTGAGCTCTCTGAACGTAGAGTCAACAACACGAGCAAGAGAAGATCGTAGGGTGCGAAGGATAAAGGGAAATCGTAGTGCTCTTGACTAATAGCATCATAGTGTGCAAGTCAAAGACACTACGATCTAAATCGTAGAACATCACGATCCAAATCGTAGAGCATCATCTGTCTAATATCAGAAAACGTCGAGCCTCATAATCTGTGTTTTCCCAATAATTGAGAAATGGATCTCGATGATCTTCAGCACTACTCATTAGTCCCAGATTGTATGAAATATCCTTAGATACAACAAAGAAGCGATTGAAGAAGCTAAGGATAAGTACTATGGATAAGAGGGACAAAACACCTTTTTAGGTGGTAGGTGAGAAAGCGACCTGCAGGTCGTGGGGTCGTAATGCGTAATTCGTAAGATGTGCAGAAATGTCTCCATCACAGTAAAGTTTAGATGCATTTAATGCCACAACGGATGGATCCAACGGATAGTTTTCAACATCACATATATACAGATAAGACAGATGAGAGAGAAGCAAAGCAAGCAATCAAACATTCAACGTGAAGAATTCTCTAAGGCTCAACTCTACGATCTGAAAATATCAAAGCTTGCTTTCACCACTCGCCTTCTTAACCAAAGGCTTACACAACAACTGAGTAGCAATCTTCAAGAACGTAACAACAACCATCAATCAACTAAAGAAGAGTACCAAGTCTGTTGGACTTGAAGAGTTCAGAAGTGAATCAGAAGAAAGCCAAGTCTGCTGACTTGAAGAGTTCAAGAATGAACTAGAAGAAGTTCCTAGACTGCTGGTCTAGAAGGAATCTGAGTGATTCAAAAGATTGTAAAAGACATCCTTAGTGGATATCCTACTGCTGAGTGTAAGAGTGGACTAGAGCTTTTGAGTGCTCTAAACCACTTAAAAACAACTGTGTCGTTTATATTCATGCTTTAACTGCTATAACTGCTATATCTGCTATAACTGCCTTATTCGCTCATAACTCCATTACTTGTTAAAGAAGATTAAAACAAATACTAATTCCGCAAAGTTTAAATCATTATCTAAGAACTAGTTAAAACGAAAAGATTTTCATATATCTATTCAACCCCCTTCTAGATAACTTCAGGCCTACTAGAACTAACAATTGGTATCAAAGGTGTTCTATTTTACAAATTACACGCTTTAGTAGATCCAAATGGCACTGCATCAAAGCGAATCCAGACCTGGGGAGGCAAAGAAGCCACCAATGTGCAACAAAGATAAATTTGCTAACCGGAAAGTCGATGCAAGCTTATATGGACTCAATAGATGAAGATCTATTTGAGACCGTTTTAATGGGCCCTATATACCAACAAAACTTGCACCAACCATTGACGATCCAAACAGAGTACAAATAAAATGAAAGAAGAATGGATGTACACAAAAGAAAAGAGTCATCCAACTTGATAAAAAGGCAAAAATATCCTATTCCAATCCTTAGAGGACGATCTGTTTGAAAATGTTGTGAACAAAGAAAACAAATGCAAGGATGTTTGGGAAGCACCGACATTATGCATAAAGGAACCAAGAAGTCGAGAGAAACAAGCGCCTCTCTCGACACAACAAAGATGAAATGTTCGCCATGTGGGGAGAAAACGTGGATCGCAACTTATGAAAGATTCAACGTTCGCTTTCAACTCTCTACGAGCATATGGGAAGATCTATCCTAACAAGGATCTAACCATAAAGTTCATGAGAGCCCTACCAAGGTGTGGGGGATGCAAAGACCACAAAGAATAAGAGAATCAAAAATCTTAATGAGATGACAGCTTCAACAACTCGATGGAAATCTCCCGACGCATTTAACCGGAGTTGACCCAACGCTAACAAAACCTTATCA
This sequence comes from Panax quinquefolius, assembly GCA_020205615.1. Lineage (NCBI taxonomy): Eukaryota > Viridiplantae > Streptophyta > Magnoliopsida > Apiales > Araliaceae > Panax > Panax quinquefolius. Next base: position 32,852,816 of record CM035169.1, read on the forward strand.
GAAGGAAGAAGAAAGGATAAGGGTGTTGCCCTAAAGGCAAATGAAAGTGCATCAAAAGTCATCACCGAGATTGACTCTAATGATGATGAAGACGATGACGATGACTTTGCTATGTGCTGGTAAAGAGACTAAGAAGGTTCATGCGACAAGGCGTAATCCCAAGAAAAATAAATAAAGTCAAGAATTACGCTACCAGAACAAACGAATAATTTATGCTACAACTGCAAGAAACCTGGTCATTTTATTTCCAACTGCAACAAGCCTATCAAAGAAGAGCTAAAGAAGAAATCTCATGCAAAGAAAGAATACAAAGGAACCAAGAGGCCTCAGAAAAGAGACAAAGGTCCGGTTCACGGAGGATCGTGGAGGATTCGGATAATGACTCAAATGCGCATCTCGAGAGATGAGGAAGAACCACATATGGCCAATCAGGCTTAATGGCTAAATATGCAAAGGTCAAACAAAGCCTAAACATACATGATGTGAGTATCGATGAGGTATTTGATTTTAATTCTCCGATGTAGATATAAGTGACTTAAGAATTGCTTTGCATGGTATAACCATCGACTACTACATCAATACATGAAGTGGTTCGTAGTCTTGTCTAAAGATCATTCACTTCTTCAAGAGAAGAAGAAAGTTTAAGAAGAGAAGAAGAAGGATCTAGAGAAGACTCTCTACATGGAGAAGTAGCGACCCCAAAATAGTCCATTCCATCCAACCCATTCTCGAGTCGCCAAATACATGGTATGTAAACAACTACAACTTTATTAATACATTTGTCGTGCAAAATACGACAACACATAAATCGTGAGTTTAAATACAAATATTGTCTTCTAGATAATATCCATACTCAAATAAATCCTCATCACATTTATTGATACATTATTTTACAATAATGGTGAGGACTACTAAACAACTCTCTCTAGAACCTTCATTCCATACCCCGACTAGTATTTACTCGCTACATTTCTCGCCTCCTCGAGAAGAAAAAATGGAACAACAAGGAAAGGGTGAGCTCAACTAGCCCAAGAAAGAATGCTATGACTAAGATAATATACAACAAATTATCGTTAGTCTCCAACAGAAAAAAATCGATAGAATACAATAGACAACAAGTTTCCGGATCAATATTCACAAATGAAATAATAATTCATAGAAGAGTTACATAGAGAATGAAATCTACTATAATCTATGAATTCAACAATCTCAATATTTTATCCTCAGAACATCAATCAATATTCATCTCAAATCAATTATTCATCTTTGCCTTACTGTGCCAAAGATATTCATCAATCGGTCCATGTTCATCTCAACACTTGTTCATCTTTGCACTAAAGGCCAAAGATATTCTTCGAATCATTCATCTTTGACTATGATGCCAAAGATATTCAATTCATTTAAGGATAAAAATTTATGATGAAATATATTTTAAAGAACGAATCTAGTGAAACAAAATAGGCAAACAAAGGATTAAGGATTAAGGATTAAGGATTCATACTTGGTTTTATCCATGTCCAATAATACCTCAAAATAATCATAGTGGTGTAAAATTCAAGAATGATCAAAACATGGATACAATCAAGCTAGTATCCAAAATAGATATTTTGGATGAAAAGAAGAAATTTTATTTTTCGATGAATAAAGTCGTATACGTGAATAGTCTCAGATAAGTGAATAATAAAGTGCGATAGTATCGTGAATAAGAACTCTAGAAATTCCACAAAAAAAACATTTTCACGCTTCTATGAATAGTACTCGTGAATAGTAGAATTCGTGAATAGTAACTCATGAATAATAACTTCGTGAATAGTAACTCATGAATAAGTAACCCGACATGAAAAAGTTCCAAATTTGATAAAAACTTGATCAATATTTCAAAGATAATGATATCAAAGAAATAATATCATTACAAAAAAAATAATATCCACTTACCTCAAAGAATCAAGACTTGGAAGGAAAGGTGTGATGATCTTGAATGAAACTTTACGCTCAATAATAGAGAAAAGAGAGAAACTTTGTTTCAACTTATGTGTGATTTTCAAATCGATAATTAATTTTCACAAATAATATTACGTAATCTTTAAAACATGAATTTTCCGTTATGGGCTTGTACATTAAAATATATTCTACGGCAAACGAAAACACACATCAATTCCACAAAGGTCATTTCCTCTATAGCTGATTCCTCCATAAAACTTTAACTTGTGGTATTCACTGCTGTAGATGCCCTTCCTCGTCCAAGATCGCACATGAGAGAGTCTTAAGCTAACCTCTAAAATCGAGGATCTAGAGAAGACTCTCTCAAAACAAGTATCTTTAAAGAGATAAAAGGTCCACCAAAGGTAATGGTGCCAACTCTCGATGAACATCCTCATCATCCATGATCCGGCTTTCCCCTAGAATGCATCCTCCTTTAGCATCATATGTACTATCATCTCTCCTCTCGATTTTGAACACGAGTACTCACTAACGATTTTTGCACGCTCAAATATATCTCCATGGTCTCATTTACACCACTATCAATATTCTCGGTTGACGTTCTTGTCGCCAAAAATGGTTAATTAAAATGATCACATAGGGCGCGATACTAAGCTACGTCTGTTGTGGCGGCCCCAAATAGGGTCCATTCCATCCGACCCATTACAGCCAGCCGCCCAATCGGAAAAGGAAATCATTCATCTTACCTGGGGAATCCATCTCGGGGAGTTAAGTGTGGAAAAGACAATGGAAATCTAAGTGTGGAAAAGACAATAGTAGTAATGTCTCAAGTTTTGGTAGAGGCATCGCTTTTGTGAAATCCTCACAACCATGTGTTGGGCCCTTGGAAGAACGAGTTCAACCTTATTCTACTTTCTCTAGTTATACTCGTAAGAAGTAAAGGATCTCATCGCCGGGTCCGGGTTTCATCAAGGAAAAGAGTAACCCAATCTCTACTTACCAACCTCAAGAATCGTAGAGTCAAATAAAATCAACTCTACGAATCAACCGGGAAGGTACAGTTTGGGGAGAGTAAGTAAAGCACACTCATCACTATTTATGAAACCTAAGGACACGGGAAGAAAGAGAATCGCTTAATGTATGGTTAACTAAGGAACCACACAAGTCTAAATGGAAGATGAATCATCACACACACACAAGCATGCATTATAATAGATGCTTCATATGCAATAAAAAATGGTCATAGGGCTACAAAGTGTTATTATAATTCCATGCACGTAAGACCCAAGATTAGACAAATTTGGGTCCCCAAAGGCACTAATAAAGAAGGACCCATGCAAATATGGGTACCAAAATGAAGGTTCAAATGTTTTGATAGAAAAGAGCTCCACGACCTCAACACGGTATCCGGACAAAGTGGTCGCCGAGGCATATGACAGGAACAAAGCTCTACTATCCAACTATGTAGAAAAGGAAGGTCCCTCACCATATTTGGAGATAACTACCGCAAAACAAGAGGATACGGCTTTCTGGCAATGGTGCAATATCTTTCAAAGAAAGTAGCTTATGTGGAAGGACTCCAACACAATCTTCTAAGCATTAGCCAACTCTGCGACAAGGGTCACCAAGTAACATTTCTCAACAATCAATGTCAAGTCGAGATTTGAAGACATCTCGCCATAAAGTCGAATTTTAACAAGAGAAGGAAATGTCTACACTATAGATCTTCGCCAACTAAGCTCATGAAACAATATGTTTTCCGCAAAAGCATCCAAGGAAATGAGTCAAGCATGGCATAGAAGGTCGTCTCACTTAAACTTCAAAAGCATGTCCAAACGGCATCAAAAGACCTCAGAATGGGTCTACCCAAGTTTAACTTTGTGAAGGAAAGACCATGCAATGCTTGCCACTTGAAAGCAAACCAAAAGCTCATTCAATAGCAAGATCAAGAAATTCCATCGACAAGCCCTCGCAGCTGCTCCATACGGATCTCTTTGGGCCAATCCCGACAACCATCCTTGAGGAAAAAGATACTCGCTAGTCGTAGTTGACGACTCACACCGTATTCATACGGGTATTCTTCCTAACTTCAAAGGATTAAACGAGTCTCAATTAATCAAAATGTTCGGATCGATGATGAACGAGAAAGGAGAGAAAATCAAGGCAATAAGGAGTGATCATGGAAGAGAATTCGATTTTTTCGTAAATAGACAAGTTTTGCTTTCGATAATGGCATCACCATAACTTCTCGTACCCACGAACTCCTCAACAAAATGGAGTTCATTGAAAGAAAGAACCGAACTCGATAGAGGTCGGAAGGACCCTACTAGCAGCAGCAATTCATCCGCTCAATACTTCAAGGCGTAAGTCACAACACCGCATGCTACACTTAGAATGATCATTAATTCACTTTCTACGATCAAGAGGACACCCTACTTAACCGTGGAAAGGAAGGAAGCCAAGTGTCGCTATTTCCATGTCTTTGGTCATGCATGTTATATTCTCAATAATGGAAAGCAAGATTTGACAAAATTCCAAATTCAAGTCGACTAAGGGATCTTTCTTGATATGCCACACACAAAGAAAGCTTACAGAGTGTTCAACAAGAAGGCACCGAGTGTAGAAGTCTCAATACACATCATCTTTGATGAAACCGACTTAGATAAAATAAAGGCCCCAAGACACTACGATCGATAAGGCGTATACACTACGAATGAAGTCGTCGAACTCAACACTACGATCGTAGTAACGATAGTGGAAATCGAGAGCATGATAATGAAGTCGTAGAGAGGTCCATCCAAGATAAATGAAGCCTCCACCCAAGAAGAAGAGATAGACCTCAAGACTTAAGACAGAAGGCATCGGGACGTATGTCCCAACCGGAACAGATGGGCAAGAGATCACACTCGTGATCTAATCATCGGAGATCCAAGTGCAAGAGTCAAAACAAGAGTCACTACTCGTAATGAATGCTTCTATATAAGCTTCTTGTCACAGATAGAGCCAAAGAAGATAGAGGATGCTATGGAAGACTCTAGTTGGATAGAAGCCATGCAGGAAGAACTCAACCAATTTGAACGAAGCAAAGTGTGGAGATTGGTACCAAGACCAAAGAGTCATCCCATATAGAACCAAGTGGGTCTTCAGGAACAAAATGGATAAAGATGGGGTCATTACCAGAAACAAGGCAAGACTAGTGGCAAAGGGCTATTCTCAAGAAGAAGGTATTGACTATGATGAGACATTTGCACCTGTTGCCATATTAGAAGCCATCATAATCTTTCTTGCCTTTGCTGCCCACATGAAGTTCAAAGTCTTTCAGATGGATGTCAAGAGTACATTCCTAAATGGAGAGCTTCAAGAAGAAGTCTACGTAGAACAACCTTCAGGTTTCATCAATCCATCTCTTTCCAATTATGTCTATAGATTAGACAAAGCTTTATATGGTCTTAAACAAGCACCTAGATCATGGTATGAAACACTGACTAACTACTTAATAAAAAATGGGTTCACTAGAGGTAGAGTAGATACCACACTATTTCTTAGAAAGCATAAAGACAAAGTCTTACTAGTTCAAATATATGTTGATGATATCATTTTTGGTTCTACTGACGAAAAGTTATGTAAGAGATTCTCTAAGCTAATGCAGAGCAAGTGAAGCAGACTGATGAAGGAATATTCATTAACAAAGCCAAATACATCAAAGACTTACTAAAGAAGTATGGCATGGAATCAGCCTCTCCCATGAAAACACCAATTGCTCTCACAACCAAGCTTGACAAGGACGAGAATGGTAAATGTATTGATATAACTCAATACTGAGATATGATAGGTTCTCTTTTATACCTAACTGCCAGTAGACCAGATATAATGTTTGCAACATGCATATGTGCTAGATTTCAGGCTAACCCTAAAGAATCACATCTGTCTGCTGTAAAGAGGATCTTCAGGTATCTAAAGGGTACACCCTACTTGGGGTTGTGGTATCCCAAGGAATCCTCTTTTGAAGTAATAGGATACACAGATGTTGACTTTGCAGGATGCAAAATAGATAGAAAAAGTACCAGTGGCACTTGTCAACTACTAGGGAACAGACTTGTGTCTTGGTTCAGCAAAAAGCAAAACTCAATTAATCAACTTCAACCGCAGGTTTAATACATTGTTTACCGGCAATGGCCGTGCTTTCGAGATCCTTTGATGAGAAATCACCTAATGACTATGGGTTTGATTTCAAGTCTATACCTATACACCGTGATAATACAAGTGCCATAGCAATAACTCATAATCTCAAGTATGCATTCTAAAACCAAGCATATAGAAATAAGGTATCACTTCATTAGGGATCATGTGCAAAATGGAACTATATCTTTACAATATATCCCTACCGAAAATCAACTTGCTGATGTTTTTACTAAACCACTAGATGAATCCAGATTTAATAAGTTATTAAGTGAGCTAGGCATGCTAAATCTATCACCATGAATGTATGCTCTAGACCGTGCTAACAATGATGATATAAAAGGTCGAACTCAAAGCGTAGACATGATCAAGAAGCACCACGATCGTAGAGTCGAAAGTAAATCTACCTCAACGATCGTAACAAAGACTCAACTATCATAGAGGATGACTCAACGAATCGTCGATCGACTCAACGATCACGGACAAACTCGACGATCGTAGATGACGACTCTCACGAATGTCGATCGACTCAACGAATGCCGACAGACTCGACGATCGTAGGGACGACTCGACGATCGTAGACGTACTTCTTACGAAACGCCGATCGACTCAACGACTACGGACAGACTCGATGATGGCGGAGACGGAACTAACAATGAAGACCAATTCTACGATCGTAATCATACTAAGGACACCTTAGCTCTGAAGACTCAAAGGGCAAATCAGTACATTCCAAATCAGTCAAAATCATAGAGCCAAGCAAGAGGCGACACCTGTCCCACTAAGACAAAAAGAGAGAGGGAAGTTACAAGTACAAATTGAAACCATATTTTTGAAATCTGAAGTTCAAAAGATTATCTCTCATTCTCTCTCTCTCTCAAGAAAACCCCTAACTCGAATAAAAGCTCAAGAGTATCCCTTTGCTCAACTACGTAATCGATGGTCGATTCTAATGTGATTTCGCCATGATTCTGCTTTTGACGAAGTTCAAAATTGCTTCCACCTAAGTTTCACAAGATCTTAGCCTTCTTCAAGAAGGCGGTCTCAAGAGGCGCCAAAGACCGATACGCCATCTATCCTAAACCGGGTGAAGGAGTTCTACAAAAATGGAGTATACGAAAACAACACCATCACCACACGAAGTTAGAGGAGTTGAAATAAAACTAGGGAAGAAGATGTCAATCTGCCCTAGGTTTCAAAAAATGTAGGGCACCCATTTCTAGACAAAGATAAGATTTCAAGAGGGATCAAGAAGATGCATCACAAGAAGAACCCTTCCGTGAAAGGCTACAAAAAGAAGGAGTTCCCTCAGAGGTATGAATTTTTGGTCGACATTATTGGGAAATGCATCTCACTGTGAAGAGCTCAAAGTCACGACTTCGGTAAATGAGGCTCAAATTTTAAGCTCATGACGGCTATGGTGTATGGTACTCAACTCAACTATGGGGTCAGATTGCTTTCGAGTGGATCTAAAGTGGATCGATCGTAAGCTCAAGAAATCAAAGAGCACCTCAAGATGTCAGATGGGAGGTTCATTAGCATCATTCTGCAATCTGCATTGGGTGACAAAATCGGGGATGATGAAGGAGAAGCCATCAACCCAAACCGAAAAATGACACAGCAGTTGTTTAAAAACTGGGAAAGGAACCCTGCTGAGTATATGAGAATGATGACAGAGTCCAGTGGGAGAACTGGGGAACAAAAGGAAGCAGGCTTTCAAGGAGGAATGTCTGTTGTCAACGAAGTTGAAGAAGAAGGAGAAGTAGATAAGGAAGAACCCTCTGTTCTTGCCAGAAAAAGAAAAGGCAAGAGAAAGCTAAGGGCAAGACAAGTCGAAGAGCCTCAAGGATCTACAACTAACATTCCTGTAGAGTCCTCTGACATAGAGACTCTAAGAAGGCTAAGGAAGATGCAATAGCAAGAAGAAGCTGAAGAGGATCAAGCCACCATTTCACAAATCTTAAAGAAGAACAAGACTGGTCATAAGTCCAAAAGACCAATAAGTGTCTTCTATCAGGAGACTCACTGTTTCTTCTCTGAAACCAGCCCAAGTGTGGCGAAATGGAGGAAGCCGCTTCAAGGATAAATGGGTACGATCAACGTGGCAAAACAAAGACTCAAGAGAGTCCGTAAGTGGTGACTAAAACCAAAGAAAGCAAAGAGAAAGTCGGTCAAGAAGTATATTCTTGAGAATGAAAAAGTATCAAGAAGAAGGAAGCCAAGAGCATGGCCGCAAAAAAGTAGAACGCCCCAAGCAACCGAAGAGGAAAATGCTCCAGCTGAAGGGGAGAACCCTGAAATTCTTATGATTGAGTATACACTAGCTGAGGGGGAGAAGCCTACTGCTCAAGAAGAGGTTCCAGTTGAAAGGGACTTTCTGAACTTAGAAGAAGATTTACCAAATTTGAGGGGTGTTTCTAAACCTCCAAGAAGATGATCATATCGAGGGGAGCCTCATAATATTCCAATGGCTGAAGAAGAGGTCCTTGCTCAAGATGAAGATGAACCAATGTCAAACCTCCCAAAGGCCATTGAGATAATGGATTCTTCAGAAGAAAACAAAGAAGAGAAAGAGGATGATGATGATGAGCTCGAAATAATGGGTGTAGGAAAAGATGGATACAGAAGCTATATGTACAACCAAATGTTTTCTTACCTACCCATGATGGCATACCATCAAGCTCAAATTCTCAAATCATGGGATCACATGTTTTGAGCTTCAAGGAATATCCAAAAATCACGCTTCGCTCATGGATTTCTAGGGAAGTCATCTTCACCAAAAAGTCGATTACCAACCATTCTCATCAAAAGCCAAACCCGAGGTATGGACTATCCCTACAAGCTTTAGAGTTAATCACATGTCATCATCTTCATTTAGCCATTTCTATGAATTTCCTAAATGGGCCGGAAGTGACTCTCAACCCATTAAATCGGGCTTTCAAATACGAGAATCCCAAAATTCAGAATCAAGAACCGTAAGAAATCAACCTTACCCTACTCCCTCAAATAACCAACTCTACAATTCCGCACTCTAGCCACATCGTGAGTCAAACATTGAAATCGTAGAGTCACATATCTCAAATGTCCAAACCCAAACCCCTCCAGCTGATATACCATCCTCCTCATCACATTACTATTTCAGTCTTGATCTAGCGTTGTACAATTTGCAAGATCAATCTCCACCACGAACCCCTCAAATGGACAATCCCCAATCAAATAATGCTCTCCCAAGCCTGCCCACAAAGGATGACTTAAAAGAAACCTCTGAGCAGATGATCAAGTCTATCGAAGCAAGTCTGGAATCCCACTCTGATCTCCTCAACATTCGCCTGAATCAAATGATAAAAGCTGCTAACAAATTCCATAGTATAATGAATACTCGAGCTCACTACGGCTAAGCTAAGGAAATTATCAAAGAGATTATGAAGAAGCATATCGAATGTAGATGAGATCCATTTCCGTGTTCACGCCAAACAACGCGTGAGGCTATGCTTGAAATTTAGAAAAACCAAGATCGTCAACATCAAATTATCTTTGGACAATATTCTCAACTTGAAAGCTTCAGTTTATGACTTCCAGAAATCTTATGCCAATCAGGAGAAGTATAATGATATGATTCTGACAGTCCTCCAAAATAAAGAAGCTAGAGCTGACAAACAGATCAAGGAGAATAGGGAAGACATTGCTCAAACTCAAAGCCAACTAAATGAGCTTGTCGAGGGGTTAACAGTCATTCATGAGATATTCACACCCTTGATGCTGACATAAAGGGGGAGAAAAATAAAGGGAAAAGAGATCAAGACGATCAAGGAAGGCAAGGAAGAGGCAGAGGAAAAGGAGGTCATGCAACTCAAGAAAGGGGGAGAAGTCAATTTCATGCTCAGACATCACGAAGTCCTCCTGCAAGACATCATCAGACTCAACGATCTGGTCAGCAGGAAATTGTCACAGCTATTCCTATGAGTCATAAGGGGCCAACTCCTAGCTCACAAGACGTGTCTACGGTGTGAGACCCCAGATTTTATCAATAAAGATTTAAATTTTGTCGAAATAATTTTTAATATTATGGTGTGAATTTGAGATAATATTATAGTTGTGGGTAGTATTTATAAATTTTGCAAAAGTATGCAAGTGGTTATATTATATTCGATTGGTCGGGGAATATTCGGTTTAGCGAGGAATATTACATAAACTACTCAATCATTGGTGGACCCTAGCGTAATTATTGTCGGATTGAGAAAAAACGACAAAAATATTTTATTGAAATAACAAATGGAAGTTTTACCGCTGATCTTGTTGAACTACTTTCGGTAGTAAAAAAGTACGATGTCGTACGTGTGGGTTGCATAGTAGCACCAGTATTGATTATTGATGCTTATGTGAAAGTCACTCGGTTTGATTCCATTATTATTCGATTAATAATATGAATTATTATAGCGATAATGACGTTTTTGTTTTATTCAGTATTATTAACGTAATAAAATGTAAACATCTTTTTATATAAAATGAATACTTTATTAAAGTTATTCTATAAATAGAATATATTATATTTTATTATGCATAGTGTTGCATAGTATTTTTGCATAGTGTTTTTCATAGTAAAATATTTTTATATAAATAGAATATATTATATTTTATTTAAAAGATTTTGCTTTAAATATGGACCGTCGATTAAAGTAAATCAATTTGGACCTTTCATGGATTAATTACTATGCATTCTATTTTCCTATAAATAGAAGCTCATTCCTTCATTATTTTCTTACGAATTCACTTTGAAACTCTGAGAGAGAAATTATATAGAGAGCTATAGAGAGAAAATCTATAGAGAGAAAGAAGAAGAAAGATTCGGTACTTCACTACTTTGATATCTAGTGTCTTTTTCTTGGTAAGTGGTATTATTTGTTTGTACTGTAAGACCCCAACTTTTATAAATAAAGATGAATTTTTCTATAAATATTATTTTTGAATATTATGGAATAAATTTGATATAATGTTATAGTTGTGGGTAATATTTATAAATTTTGCAAAGTATGCAAGTTGTTATAAAATATTCGTTTGGTGGAGAATATTCTTTTTGTTAGGGAATATTCGCACAATGGCTCAATCATTGGTGGACCCATTAATGTAATTATTGTCGGATTGATCGAAAAACGACAAAAATATTTTATAAAAAATAACTACGGAGGTGTTACTGTTAAAAGCGTTGAACTACCCGGTGGTAAAAATACGATGTCTGGCGTGGTTGCATAAGTAGCGCACTCAGTATTGATTATTGATGCTTACGTGAGAAGTCACTCAACTATGCTCAATTATTGCTCAAAGAATAATTCTTGCATCATATCTCTTATATTATTGATTCAATTATTATCACAAGATCATCTCAGATAATATGTTATAAAGTATTAAATCAATAATTGAGACGACAAGTTATAAATGATTAATAATTGTTGAAAGATTAAATATGTGTTGATGAAAAAAAATGATTTGTGGTAAGTTTGATTATTTTATGGGGGCTCATATGTCATCATCTAAGAGTCTCTTCATCAATAGTATTTACCTTCGTCAATAGTAATTACCTTCGTCAATAGTAATTACCCTTGTGAATAGTATTTACCTTCGTCAATAGTAATTACCTTCGTCAATAAGTAATTACCCCGTGAATAGTATTTACCTTCCAATAGTATTTACCTTCGTTAATAGTAATTACCTTTACTGACATCGAACCACTTGTCGTTTCACATTACTGAAAGTCCAAACCACTTTTGTTTTCACATCATTAGTCGTCAAGCCACTTGCCTTTTCACACGGCGGTGCTAAGCTAGAAATCTTCTATAAATAGAGGCCTGAGGCTTCATTATTTTCACGAATTCATTCAAGCTATAGAGAGAGAAAGTATAGAGAGAATAAGAGAGAAAGAAGAAGAGTATTTTGTTACTACTAATCGCTGCGAAGATTCAATCTCCTACCAAAGGTAAGGGGTGTTATTCTTTCTTATTCATGAAGAGAACTGTTGTTATTCCATTTGCTTATTATTCTGCTGGAATAACTTTTGTATCGTGGTTTACCCTATACTTGGTGACATTCTTCTATTATTCATTGGAACATCCTGTCGTGTTTTTTACCTTAACACGTTCCGTCTTTATTATTTTGTTGGAACATCCTGTGCATGTGTTTTACACGGACACGGTTTCCGCTCTTTATTATTCTCATTGGAACATCCTCGTCTCATGTGTTTTACACCCACTGTTCCGTCTTTATCATTCTCGTTGGAATATCCTATCTCGTGTGTTTTACACCGGATCCGATTCCATCTTTATTATTCTGTTGGAACATCCCGCTTGGTCCCGGTTCCGTTATTTATTATTTTGTTGGAATAACTCACATGTAAGCGGTCTATCGCATGCATGGTGATTTCTTTTGTTATTCCATTCTTTATTATACCCAATTGGTTAAAACTTTGACTTCTATACTTCATGAAATTAGTGGAATATCCTTGATATTTGCGTTTCATCCAATATCTTTTCATGAAAATATTCTTCCGATCATTCTTGAATTTTACTCTACAAAACAAAGATTACGTTGATAATTTGGGCGTTAATAATTCTGGATAAAATAATTCTTGAACTTGTTTTATTAAATTCTATATATCATTGTCATCATCCTCATGTTTATATTTTTTTAAAGTCATCTGTGGCTTCAGTAGTGCATAGATGGACTTGGTATGATTATGACCGAGAGACTATTCGATTGTAATCATTGCCGTAATGTTACAAATGATGTGGTAAAAATCCTCGATGGCCGTAGTAGTGCATTGATGGGCTTGTTGTTGGCATGATCATGACCATTAATGAATACACAAATATTCTCGGCCCGTAGTGGCATGAATAATTGTGGTCGTGATACTAAAGAATATCCTCGGCCGTAGTGCGAGGGGTGATTCGATGATGTGGAATATTTATTAAAGTCGAGTCTCAAATATAACAAAGATGATGAAAAACCTTTTAAAACCTAAAAGATAGTAGACTTTATTTTCTACTTGACTCTTTTAATGGATTGCATATTCACCGCAGCTTAAACCGGTTTGTCTATTGTATTTTATCGGTTTAACATTGTTGAAGACTATTGATAATTTATTCTCGCATTATCTTAGTCATAATATTTCTTCTTGGGCTAGTTGAGCTCACCCTTTCTTTCCACCGTTCTCTTTAGGAAATGAGAATATAAATTTGGGACGAGTCGGGAAAGCGGTGATGGTCCCGAAGATAGCATTAGTAGTCCTCACTATTCTGTGCAATAGTGTGATAATAATTGTAATGAGGACTCCTTTTTGAGTTTGTATAATATCTAGTAGATTTATATTTGTATTTAAACTCACGCTTTATGTCGTATTATACCACACGCTTATGTTAAGTAAGTTGTATTTAAATTACACCATGTAAGTGGCGACCCAAGATGGGTGATGTATACCTAATTTTGGGGCGTCCACAATGCCGTAAGGGATATTATTCGTTTGTATTCATGAAGAGAACCTCTCATTATTCCATTCATTATTATTACATTGGAATAACTCAGTAAAAGTGGTATACCCTATACATAACTTTGTATACGCCGATACCCTATACTTGGTGAAATCCTTATATTATTCCATCCTTATTTATTTTGTTGGAATAACTCAGATACGCTTAATCCCCTATACTTGGTGATCTTCTTCATTATTCCATTCTTTATTATTACATTTGGAATATCCTCATGCATGTGTTTTACAATCAACTCGTTCCATTGTTTATTATTCCGCATTTATTATTACATTTGGAATATCCATGCGTCATGTTTTACACCGGACCGGTTCCATTGTTTATTATTCAAAGATTTATTATTACATTTTGGATCATCCTGTCCGATTGTGAATTTCACCGACCGTTTCGTTATTATTATTATTACATTGGAATAACTCGTCTATCTGCAAATCGCATGCATGGTGATTTCTTTTGTTATTCCATTCTTTATTATACCCAATTGGTTAAAACTTTGACTTCATACTCCATGAAATTAGTAGAATATCCTTGATATTTGCGTTTTATCCAAAGATCTTTTCATGGAAATATTCTTCCGATCATTCTTGAATTTTACTCTACAAAATGTATCTTGTTGACAATTTGGGCGTTATTAATTCTCGGATAAAATAATTCTTGAACTTGTTTTATTGAATTATTATGTCATTGTCATCATCCTCATGATATATTATGTTATCTTTGGCTTACGTGCATAGATGAACTTAGTATGATTATGACGAGGATCATTCGGTATATAATCGTGGCTTGTTATAAATGATGTGATAAAAGTCCTCGGTGGCACGTGAATGCAAATGATGGATAGTTTTTGGTATGATTATGACCGGGGTGATTCGGTATAGTCATGACCATTGATAATTTGATGAAAATCCTTGACCGTGTAGTGCATGGATGATTAGATGTGGTGGTTTATTTATTAAAATTCGAGTCTCAAATAAAAAAATTGATGAAAACCTTTAAAACCTAAAAGATAGTAGATTTTATTCTCTACTTGACTCTTTTAATGGATTGAATATTTCATTGCAGATTAAAACTGGTTGTCTATTGTATTTTCAGGTTTAACATCATTGAAGGCTAATGATAATTTATTCTCGCATTATCTTAGTCATAATATTTCTTCTTGGGCTAGTTGAGCTCACCTTTTCTTTCACTTTATTCTCTTGAGAAATGAGAACATAGCCGGGACGAGTCGGGAAGCGGAGTAATGGTCCGAGAGGATAGCATTAGTAGTCCTCACTATTCGTGAAATAGTGTGATAATAGTTGTAATGAGGACTCCTTTTGAGTTTGTATAATATCTAGTAGACAATATTTGTATTCAAACTCACGGTTTATGTCGTATTGCATACCTGACGCTTAGGTTAAGAAGTTGTATTTGAATTTATGTACCATGTAAGTGGCAACCCAAGATGGGTGACGTATACCTAATTTTGGGGGCGTCACATACGGTACGCATAAAAATGCCAATTGGAGATCCTGAATTCATGCGCAGACATGAAGAGAATCCAGTTCTAAGTCTAAGCGAGCTGGAAGAGTTAGCAAGGAATGAAGAAGCTCAAAGGAAAATAAGGGCTGAGGAATATGCCAATCCTCCTCCACAGAAGAGACCAAGAAAATAGAGATAAGTTGAGAGTTTAATGTTTTATTGATGTAATGCTATATTGTAATATCTTCTGATCATCAATAAATTCATGCTTATTCTCTAGAAATTTCGATTTGCTCCACCAAATACTAAGTCATGTTTAAATTTCCTGCAAATATATCTAATCACTAATAATCATGACAACAAATCTCCTTGGTTATGTCAACATCAAATAGGGGGAGATTGTTGGGAGAATGCATATTATAATTTGATATTTTAATGCATGTGTTCATGATTATTTGTAAGGTCCTTAAATGAATATGTGTACAAGGACTTAGTGATAGATCAAAACTGTTAGGTTGATCTAAGCTCTCAACGTGTATCATTCTGTTAAAGAATGTATAGATAGAAAGATCAAAACTGTTAGGTTGATCTTAAGATGTAATAGATTAGTCTTGAAGAAATCATAGTGCATCAACTTGATCAACATTGCAGAAGTCAAGGCAAAAAATGTAGAGCCTGAAGATCGTAGTGTGCCTGCCTTGAATGAAACTCTTCGGACTTCGTAGAGTGGTCCCAACGAGTGCTAAGTTAACTCCACGATCGTAGTGTGCTGAAGGAAACATGAAGTTTATAAGTTAACGATCGTAGTGAGCTCTCGGGAACGTAGAGTCAACAACACGAGCAAGAGAAGATCGTAGGGTGCGAAGGATAAAGGGAAATAGTAGTGCTCTCGACTAATAGCATTGTAGTGTGCAAGTCAAAGACACTACGATCTAAATCATAGAACATCACGATCCAAATCATAGAGCATCATCTGTCTAATGTCAGAAAACGTCGAGCCTCATAATCTGTGTTTTCCCAACAATTGAGAAATGGATCTCAGATGTTGCATTACTCATTAGTCCCAGATTGTATGAAATATCCTTAGCATACAACAAAGAAGCTTATTGAAGAAGCTAAGGATAGTACTATGGATAAGAGGGACAAAACACCTTTTCAGGTGGTAGGTGAGAAAGCGACCTGCGTTGTCAGGGCGAATGCGAGAATTTAAAAGATGTGCGAAATGTCTCCATCACAAAGATGTGCAAAGTTCGGATGGATCATTTAATTCCACAACGGATGGATCCAAACGGATAGTTTTCAACATCACATATATACAACGATAAGATTGAAGAGACCATCGAAGCAAACAAGTAATCAAACATTCAACGTGAAGAATTTCTAAGGCTTCACTCTTAAAAACAAGATCATCGTTTACGAGAAATATCAAAGCTTGCTCATACTTCGCCTTACTTGCTCATAACTCCATTCTTGCATTAAAGAAGATTAACTAGAATTAATGAAGTTTATGATGTCTTTCCATTCTTCATTAGCTTGTCTTGATGAGATGTCTTGATTCTTACCCTACTGTCTTATGATGTCTTGAGTTCTTGTCTAATGATGTCTTGGTTCTTTGTCTTATGATGTCTTGATTCTTGTCTTAATGATGTCTTGATTCTTTGTCTTATGATGTCTTTATTCTTGTCTTATGATGTTTTGATTCTTGTCTAATCTTTGTCTTGGTTCTTGATGTCTTATGTGTGTCTTGTTCTTTGTCTAATGATGTCTTGGTTCTTTGTCTTATGATGTCTTGGTTCTTTGTCTAATGATGTTTTTGATTCTTTGTCTTGCAATATATTGTCTAAAAATTGTATTAGTTCTTGTCTGACATTGTATTGGTTCTTGTATAATCTTTGAATGGAGTTCTTGACTAATCTTTGTTTTAGTTCTTTGCATAATATTTTTTGACTAATGATTGGTAAGCACATGGTTGGTAACCAATGTATTATCGATAACCCGACATGTTGCATGAAGGTAACCAAACTGACATAATAAATAACCATTTACATTGGTTACCTTCTTGTAACATCTTGTTTCTTGTATAATCTTGTCTTGAGTTCTTTGTCTAATGATTTATTGGTTCTTTTATCTAACTATTATATTGTGTAATCTTTGTCTTGATTCTTTGTATTATGTGTGTCTTGTTTACTGTCTAATGATGTCTTGGTTACTGTCTTATGATGTCTTGGTTACTGTCTAATGATGTTTTGGTTACTGTCTAACCAATATATTGTCTAAAGTCATGTATTAGTTCTTGTCTTGACATTGTATTAGTTCTTTGTATAATCTTTGAATGGGTTCTTGACTAATCTTGTTTTAGTTCTTTGCATAATATTTCTGACTAATGATTGGTAAGCACATGGTTGGTAACCAATGTATTAGACAGTAACCAACATGTTGCATGAAGATAACCAAGACAACATTAATAAGTAACCAGTTTACATTGGTTACCTTTTTGCAACATGTTGTTTACTGTATAATGTTGTCTTGGTTACTGTCTAATGATTTATTGGTTGCTGTCTAACTATTATATTGTGTAATGTTGTCTTGGTTACTGTCTAATGCTGGATTGGTTATTGATTAACGATGTTTTGTTTAATGACTAAAGCTATATTGGTTACTTGTCTATGTTGTTTTGGTTACTATCATATGATTGGTTGGTTAACTTTGTAAATCTGATTTTGTTTACTTGCGTTATGGGATCTTTATTACGAGGAATGGAATAGAAAATTCAAGAAAAAAGTGATATATTGATGCGACATGGAAGTCCCAGTATCATTGCAAATAAATTGAATAAGAGTCAATTTGGATAAATTTAAGGCAACATGTTTTGAATTTTCTTGAGTTTGGTGAGCACCAAATGTATTCCCAGATTATTCACCACGCTCTCTTGTGAGGAGGTTCACGAGGATAATAGAAAATGTGGTTTTGTTCGGGAGAAAAAAGGTTCGAGTTCGGTTTTGCTGAGTTTTGTATGATGATATCTGGGTTGAGATGGAAAGGTGAGGATGATATAACTCCATATAAAGGTATGGAGAATATGCTTATTAGTAAGTTTTTTGGTGGCGAAGGCTGTGACACGTAGTAGTATAGGTAGGATATATAGGAAGCGGTTTTTGATGATGATGGCGAGGGCTATTAAGATGTCTATGATATTTTTGGTCTTTAATTTCATTATGTGCACATTTTACGAAAATTACGTTGATGGGGCGATGGTTAATTTTTTTGTATTCTGGCGATGTTAGTAGTTTTCCTTGGGGAAAGTTGCTTTTGAGATGACAAAGTACTCTTTGTCTAATGCTTTGAAGGGCGTTATAGGAAAGGAAAGAATGGTGTTTCAACATACAATTTTTACATGGATCATTACACCAAATTATGCAAGTTGAATGGGCTTAGTATGTATTCCAAGTTTTATGTTTGAAACTATTAGACATTCAAAAGTTGGGGTATATCTGATAGCGAGCATCAAATCGGATGTCCGTTATTCGAGATGGAAGGAGTTAATGAAGCCGCTTTCTAATGACAAGTTGAATGAATTAGTTTTTTATTAGAGACGGTATATGTTGTTTTACCTTTAGTTATATACTTGATAAATGAAAATATTATGTGAAGTTTACTATCAACAAAGTAGTTAGTTACCTTTATATACACGTTTGATTCTTGATTATTTTATATGCATGTTAATAATAACAATGTTTTTGGTTACTTGAATATTCAAATCTGATTCTTGATTAGATTACATTAGAGTTACTAATAATGACATTGTTGTTGGTTACGAATATACACATTTGGTTACATTTATACATTTAGTTGGTTCTTACTTATTATACATTTGGTTACTGTATATATGTATTTGATTCTTGATTATGTTTTATGATTCCTTATTTTCTGTTTATTTCAATGTAATTGTACATTGTTTGTTAGATGATATACTAAAGTATACTTATTATTTTTCAGCTGAGGATAAACAGTTTGATTCCCACGGCCGAGGAGAAGGATCGGCTTGATTTGGGCGGTTTTCACTTTTTTAATGGGAAGGATGGTGACAAGAAAGTAGACAAAAAAGTGAAGGCCGACAACATTGGTGTTGATGTATCTGTTGTGAAAGAGGCAATTGATGTACGGTCTAAGCCGTTGGAGAAGAAAGTGTCTGAATTGAAGAAAGAAGTTTATGAATTAAAGAAAGAATTTGGAAAGTTCTTGACTGATATTAAAGATGAAATGCAGCTTTTACATGTCCAGTTATGCAGGGACCTTAGGTCCATTATTAGAGATGAGTTACGTCTTTATCAAAGGCGTGGGGGGACAAAAAGCTTGATGGTGATTACGATGATGGCGATTACGATAATCTTTGGTGATGATGATGATGATGATGATGATGATGATGATGATGATGATGATGATGAAGGTGATGAAGGTTATGAAGGCGGTGAAGGTGGTGAAGGTGATGAAGCTGATGATGATGATCTTTCTTGATGGCGTTCTTGATGAGGATGCTGATGTCATGGTGGAGGAGGTCCATGTTGATGAGGATGTTGATTATGGTTCAAAAGTGAATAAGAATAATGATGGTGATGATGTGTTGGATGAAGTTGAGAAGAAGGGTGGGAATGAAATTGAATTGGGTAATGAAGTTGGTGATGATGTGTCGATATTAGTGGAGAAGAATGATGTGAATGTAATTGAGATTGCTAATGAAGTTGAGCGTCTTGTTATGGTTGAAGAACTTAGATGAAAAAAAAAATGATGATGATGAAGAAGATGTCGAGGTTAGACATATTTGTTTGTTTTGTTATGTGATATATGTCTTTTGTTTTAATTATTAAATGGTTCTTTATTTTGCTTGATTGACAATAATAATGACATGCCGTCTTTTGACATATTAAGCCCGATGTCTTTGGGAAAGAGATTGTTGTGTATGATCTTTGATAAGGTTAGTGTTATAATTATGGGCCATCATTTATTTAAATGTTATTTATGTTTTGGTTACCATTATATAGTGAATTGGTTACTATGATATTGTGTTTTGGTTACCATTATATTGTGATTTAGCTCTTATTATATTATGATTTGGTTACTAGTTTATGTTATTGATTCTTAATATAACATGTTCATTTTAGTTTGTTGGGCATTTATGCGATCGGTTTGGTTACTAGTTTATGTTATTCGAGTTCTTAATCGTATATATTACCTTTTTATGTCAAGCGAAAAAGGGAAGAAAGGTGAGGCGACAAGCGGTATGCTCTTGATTTTATGGTTCTCACCACACGGGACATAGCTAAGTGTGATGAGTTGGAGAAGAGTGTCCTGGCCCGGTGGTAGACACATACGTGAACACCGCAAAGAAAAGTGCCATTTTACGGTCTCCATATCTGACGACGTTCGGATCGGTTGGTTCATCATCTCTTGTAGTGGGTCTTCTTAGTCGAACACTTGCGTTTAAGTGCATTCCCCAAATCATGCATGGAGATGCCCTCAAAATTTGAAGAGGCATTGTTTGAAGAATGGTTCAAAATTGGAATAAACAACGAGAAAAAGGTTTGTTTTTGTTGTTAACAATCTTATAGTTTTTATGAAACAAATAAGTTTGTATTATTGTAGTAACATATGGTTAATATTAAATAAATGTTATGGTTACTATTATTTTATATTACTAGTTACTATTAGATTATGTTTTGGTTACCTAGTAGTTATGTTTGATTCTTATGTGATTATGGTTTGGTTACAGTTAATGTTTAAAATTAAGTTGTTGATTAGTTTCTTGATTTTGGTATCTTTGTTTTTGTTCTTGTCTAATGATGTATTGATTCTTGTCGAATGTTGTATTGGTTCTTGTGTAACATTACATTGATTCTTGTATAATACTTAATTGATTCTTGTTAATCTTTGTTTTGGTTCTTTGCATAATATTAAATATTTAATAAATGTTAATATTAAATAAATGGTGTGATTCTTATTAAATAAATGTTATGGTTACTATTACTTTATATTACGGTTAATATTAGTTTATGTTTTGGTTACCTATTAGTTATGTATTAATTCTTATTTGATTATGGTTATGATTTTAATAT
The DNA here is from genome assembly GCA_020205615.1 of Panax quinquefolius. Taxonomy (NCBI): domain Eukaryota; kingdom Viridiplantae; phylum Streptophyta; class Magnoliopsida; order Apiales; family Araliaceae; genus Panax; species Panax quinquefolius. The sequence continues at coordinate 32,874,042 of CM035169.1, forward strand.
TTGTTGGTTAGCGAGTCTTGTTTTAAAATTAAGTTGGTTGATTAGTATATTAATTATAGAGCGTCTGAAGTTTGATTTGTAGTAGTATGTATATTAATACGATAATTATTAATGTTAGTGTGTATACTAATATTATGTTATTATATTGAAGAATGGACAAATTTCTGGAAAAACGATATTATCATGCCTTCTTTTGTATTTGGATCCATTGCGATATCATCGAAGATGTGGTTCTATAAATTAAAGGCGCTTTGGCGTGGTTGAGATGATGATGTGAGTATTTTTTAAAAATTATGTTTTTGTAGTTATGTTTACATTATTTAGTTACATTAATCACATACTTGCATTTTCCAACAACTGTTAATATCCTATTAATTTTTTTTGGCTCAGCACATCAATATTGCCTTGTATTATTTTCGTAAAATGGCAAGACATTAGAAAGTGTTCTATAAGGGTAACGACCACGGATTGTTGGTTTCTGACAAGATCACCGCTCTTTTAGGAGTATACAAAAAAAAATTGTGACAAAATTGTTTTTATGTCAGGGAGGGTGATGTTCTTTGAATACATCGTGGGGGTTTTATGGATGTCGACACACCCGTGGAGGAATATTGACTATGTGTTGTTCCCAATTCATATGTCATCACCGGACCATTGGTTGTTGTTGTCTTTTGATGTGCATCGTGGGTGTCTAGCATTTACAATTCTCTACAACGAAAAGGAAATCCATGCAAACTAAAATATCGATGTTTGTGGTAGTACATCTTCATTCTTCCCATCTTCTGCCTGTGAAGTCTGGTTTTTGGAAGGATAGGTCGACATTGACTTGACGATGACCGTGTCATGACAAGGGACGAAGGCGATATAATTGAGTTGGAATTTCTTTGAGGCGGTTCTGAACAAGTAGAGGGGTAAAGGTTAAATTGTGTACATTTTTTAATTATTACATATAGGTTGATTTTATTTTTGATTTTTTGTTATATGTTGTTTGTTATTCGATGATTGTGGGATGTTCACAATTTGTTTTCTTTGAGCATGTCATTCATCGAAGTTTGATCGATTCTATTCCTTTCCCCATTCTGAAGTATCGAAAAAAGTTATGCCTGAAACCTATATATGCATGCTAGGAACAAGCGGTTGGAGGGCTATAATCTTGATAGAATTTTCGGAAAGATTTGTTCGATTTTGATTAGTTCGGATTTTGTTGTTTTGTCTTTATTAATTTTGTTGTGTATTTTTTTTTAAGTTTTGGTGTTATACACAACATTTGTGTATAGTTTATGATTTTTGATGTTCATTGGATCTTATGTAGATGGGATTACATATTTGATTATATTAGCATTAATGAAAGAGATATTGTTTGTTGGTTGGTATTTTGTTTCTTTTTAAGTTGTGTTTGTTGAATTTTTTGAAATATCTGATTGGTAACCAATCATGTATAAAGGGTAACGGATAATGATTTGATAGTAACGAGAGAGATTCTGAAGATTATATCGGGACACATATATCATATGTTAAGTGTACATGTGTTATGTATACATGGGTTTCATAAACTTGATACCCTTTTAATTACGAGAGTTCTTTGAATATCTGAGTTGTTTATGTTGTGGTTACCATTATAAAGCTGGTTTGAGTTCTTGTTATGAAATTAGGTGGTTATTGTGATGGTTCTTGTTATGTAATTATTTGGGTACCATTAAACATTGTTATAGTTCTTTGTTATGTAATTATTTGGTTTACATTAAAAAGCTGGTATAGTTCTTTATTATAGTTCTTGTCATGTATAAAATGGTAACCAATTATAATTTTATAATATCTGATTGGTAACCAATCATGTATAAATAGGTAACGGATAATGATTTGATAGTAACGAGAGAGAGTTCTGATATTGTATCGGGACATATATATATATATTAAGTGGACATGTGTGAGTATACATGGGTTTCATAAACTTGAATACCCTTTTAATTATATGTTCTTTGGATATCTGAGTTGTTTATGTTGTGGTTACCATTATAAAATGGTATTATTCTTTATTATGAAATTAGGTGGTTCTTGTGATGGTTCTTTGTTATGTAATTATTTGGGTATCATTAAACATTGTTATAGTTCTTGTTATGTAATTATTTGGTTAAAAGCGGTATGAGTTCTTTGTTATGTTATTAGGTAGTAAGCTATTATAGTTCTTTTATTATGTAAATATGTGGTTACCATTAAAAGCTATTATAGTTCTTTATTATGTATTTATTTGATTCTTTATTATTGTTAATGTTTCATTGAAATCAAAAAATCAATATATAAATGAATAACAATTTTGTTTACTATACACTGATCAAAAATTTTACAAACCAATCGTTTAATGGTTACTCAGCAAGTAAACAATAATACATTCATGTATTTACACTCTTAATTTAAGCGCCTTATATCGGACCCTTTTTAGTGGTCTTAAAATCGGGGATTCTTGCGTGTTTTTTACTGTTGTGTCCTTTTTCTTGCTTTTCTTTGCATTTGTTTTGAATTTTGATTTGAGATCCGTGTTTGTACCTCCCTTTTTTGGTCTTCTGCTTTGGCCTTCTTGTGTTGGGTGGTTTTATACATATGTTTTTTACTTCTTCTGATACATCCCAGTTTTCTTTGTCATCTAATGGCATGATGGAAGCTGAATATGTCTTGACGAAAGTTGCTTTAGTGTAATTTCTTGAGCAAAAATCATAACAGCTCAAATTTCTCTTGCTTTCATACTTATGACGACGTCTTGAGCGAGGCATCTCATAGTCTTGAAAATTTACTGGCATGTGCATGTCTTTTTTTGTTCGATGTCCACAATATCTTTGTTTAGAGACATAAATAAATAGTAAAAATCACTAAGTTTGATGTCTCGACCTCTGACACCCAATGTATACAATCAGTTAACGATTGCGTACCAAATATCGATAACGAATTAACTAGTACACAATGTTAGTCAACAAGTAACCACCAATATAAAAGAAACAATTATAAATCTCATAACATTATAATGTTACATAGTAACTAAATCGATATTGATCGATAACGGTTATAATGTTACGATAACCAAATAAGCATTATCGATAACCATTATATAATTACGATGGCAATTAAGTAGTAGTTAGTAACTTGATATAATGTTGCACATTAAGTAAATCGACAATAGTATGTAACCAAGTCGGTATTAGTCGGTAATATTATCGATAAAGATTATAATTTTATCCGATAACCAAGTTTACGTAGTCGATTATAATGTTACGATAACCAACTCGGCAATAGCCGTGACCATTATATGGTTACCACGATAACCAAGTCGTGATAATCATTAACCATTATATGATTAAGAGTTGCATCCCAAATATCGATAACCAATTAACTAGTACACAATATTAGTCGATAAGTAACCACCAATATAAAAGAAACAATTATAAATCTACGGTAACATTATAATGTTATATAGTAACTAAATCGATATTGATCGATAACTTGATATAATGTTACGGTAACCAAATAAGCATTATATAGTAACGGTATATAAGTACGATGCAGCAATTCGATAGTAATCGATAACTTGATATAATGTTGCACATTAAGTAAGTTAGCATTAGTTTGTAACGATAAAGATTATAATTTTATCCGATAACCAAATTCTTTGTTAGTCGATATAATGTTACCACGATAACTTGACTCGTGATAACCCAACAACCATTATATGGTTACCACGATAACCAATTCGACGATAATCGATAACCAATTTAATGTTGCCATTAACTAAGTTAGCATTAGTAAGTAACCAAGTTAGTAATAGTCGATGAGATTGCAAATGCAAATTAGGATGCAATAATTTAAATCGAGTATTAATTACCTTAAGTATCTTTGATTTAAAGATATTAGATTGCAACTTTCTCTCAAATTGTTGTGGAAAGTGTTGTGAATGTTGATATGGTTACTTGTTTGTTTGTGAAATACCATCTTTGAACCCGAACAACGTAGGCATTCAATCATTATCATATATTGGAAGATCCACGATAAACTTGATTGCATTGTTAATAGATTGGCGGTGTTTGAAGTCATTGTTGAGTACACTTACTACGAGTCCCATGGAGCTGGTGCACTATCCAACTTGACCTCTTCCTCGGATATGTCCTTATTAGAGATCGATGGCATCAAGTTCAGACCATGTGTGTTTGTTGAATTGTTCAACGATTATAAGCTCTACAAACCCGTTGTAAGCTTTGTTTAACTTCTTCTCCTTTCTTTTTGAATCTATTTTTATATTTTTTAGTATATGATATATGCGGGAACCATGCATGATATCAGGAAACACAATTCGATCCTTGTATAATGGCTTCATATACATGCGAAACAATACATTGACCTTCCCTAACTCCACAAGCAATTCTCAAATTCTGAAAAACCATTTCCAAGACAATTCATTTTTATTTGTCAACAAGCGAAAAAGCAATCGGAATAATGTTTGGTTTTGCTTGTGTGCTTCTTATCGATAATGTCCCCGTAAGTTGATTGTATGAATGTGCCATCGATTACAATGATTGGAAAACAATGGTGCCATGCTTGAATGGATGCTCGATGGCGAAGAATAGATACTTGAAACGACCATTTGTTTCCACTTCGAGGGTGTGTGCGAACACGATATAAAACATCAACCTTATCATTAGAATTACAAGTAGTATCTTTGTATCCAAATCACTAGTAATCGATAACTTAGTTCATGTGGTTAATGGTATACAAATTGTATATTACATTTAGTAACTAAACATGCGTATTAAGGTAACGAAACATGTATAATAACCGCATCTGAATGGTCTAAATACTAATAATAACTAAACATGCATCTTATCTAAAAGTGTATTGGTTCTTGTGTAATAGTTTATTGTTTCTTGTATAATGCTTAATTGAGTTCTTGACTAATCTTATTTTAGTTCTTGAATAATATTCTTGACTAATGCTTGGTAACCACATGTTTGGTAACCAATGCATTATCTGATAACCGACATATTGCATGAAGGTAACCAATCTGATATTAATCGATAAACAATTTACATTGGTAAACAATCTATCGTGTAATGATATCTTGATTCTTTGTGGAACATCATATTAGTTCTTGTATAATGCTGTAAAACCAATAAATGTTTTTAAGGTGTTACCTGGATTTGTTTTCTTCAGCATGTGTAACCATGATGGGATGAGTGAGTAGTCGTGTGGATTTTCTCTCACCTTTTTCAACGCTTTCTCCTTCGATCTCCATGCTTTTTGGTAAGAGATAGACACATTATATTCTGACATCATGTCTTCCACAATATCGGTTGGTGTGTATATTTTCTTCAAATTTGTTATTTTTTGCATTATGCATTCAACGACCAACTCACTTATTTGCATGTCATGGTCTCCCAACAATACATTAATAGAACAAGTGTGGATATCATTGAATTCTCTAACCTTGAACATCTTTGGTTTTTACGAAACTTGATGCTCTCATCTTCCATTTGCAATTTTCATCAGCATACACACTAGCACAAAGTCTCTATAACTTGTTAGTTGGACTTTGTGTTGTCTATTACGATTGAATCGACCTCATAGCTTGTGAGAGGATTTTTTTTGTGCATGTAGGTTTGATGTAATTTTACTTCACGTTCATTCGGATCCGATATTACATCATCATATCGTTCTTCTTCTAGCGTATGATTTGTCATGTTATGCATCTCGTTGTTGTTCGATAATTTCCATTGCAAGTGATCGACATATTGCGTTCCAAATTAGCATGATTGGCTTCTTTAGTGGAACTAATCTTTGAATTCCTTTGTGTTGATCGATTGGCATTACATACGTGAATTGTAGATTCTTCTACATTTGTCGAGTTATCTGAAGATCGTTGTCGTCCCATTACGTGTTCAATATCCACAATCGGTTGGAATTTACCTTGTTCATCGATTTTCTACTCATTTCGAGAAAAGAATTGTAAGGTTGCTTCATCGATATCTTGATCGGGTGGAATGTAAACTTCTAATCTAAAATTTGATTGACAATGTTGTTGCGTTTGTGTCTAGCCGTAATAATGCTGCATATTTTGGTTAGCATTTCTTTGAGCGAAATAGTTGATGGAACTAATATGCGGTAACTTCAAATTTGGTGTATTGGTTCTTATCGACCCATGTCTTGAGTTGAAATAAAATACAATTGGAATCATCTCCATTATCTGTCAATGAGAATAAGTAATGGTAAGTAACAAAATCAATGTTATCCAGGTAACTTGATATAATGTTAAGCGATAACCAAATCGGCATTAATCGATAACCAAGTCTTCATCATAACCATTATAATGTTACACATAACAAAGTAATTATTAGTTAGTAACCAATGCAATGGAACACGATAACCAAATCATTATTAATCGATAACATATCGTAGTCGAGAATGTAACCAATGTAATGTTAGCGATAATTAAATCGGCATTAGTCGATAACCAAGTCTTTATTAGTAACCATTATAATGTTACCACGATAACAAAGTCATTATTAGTCGATAACCAATGCAATGGTACCACGATAACCAATTAATTATTAATCGATAACCTATGTTATTATTTGCACATAACCATATAATGTTAAGCGATAACCAAGTCATCATTAGTCGATAACCAAGTCTTCATCCGGTAACCATTATAATGTTACCAACGATATAATGTTAAGTCAAAGTCATTATTAGTCGATAAGCAATGCAATGGTACCACATAAACCAAATCGGTATTAGTCGATAACATAGACGTAGTCGAACGGTAACCAATGTAATGTTAAGCGATAATTAAATCGGCATTAGTCGATAAACAAGTCTTCATTAGTAACCATTATAATGTTACACAATAATGTTACCACGATAACATAGTCATTATTAATCATTATTAATCGATAACCAATGCGATGGTACATAATGTATAGCGATTCAATATTATTAGTCGATAATCAATGTAATGGTACCATATAATTATTAATCGAAATCATTATTAGTCGATAAACAATGCGACATTAGTTAGTACCATTATGCATTAACGATCCATTATGCATTAAGCGACGTTAAGCGATAACATAGACATAGTCGAAGCGGTAACGAATGTAATGTTAGCGATAACCAAATCGGCATTAGTCGGTAACGAAGTAATAATCGGTAACCATTATAATGTTACCACGATAACAAAATCATTATTAATCGATAACCAAAGCGATGGTACACAATATCGAATTCATTATTAGTTCGATAACTTGATGTAATGGACACGATAACAAATCATTATTAGTCGACAACGATGCGACATTAGTTAGTACCATTATGCATTAACGATCCGACATTAAGCGATAACATAGACATAGTTAGAGCGGTAACTAATGTAATGTTAGCGATAACCAATTGCATTTTACATGCGAATTGCAATCAAAACATTATTATTCAATCAAAACATTCATTATTATTCTTCTGGTGTGACCATTTTAAGTGCAAAAAACTTAAGAAAGGTAACCAATATAGTAATTAAGTAATAACAATAGGTAACTATATGATTATAAATTTTAAACTCACATACCTCGATTATTTTTGATCGAAGTTGATGTTGATCTTGTATTCAACAATCAACTGCGATGTTGATTCTTGATCTTGAAGGCGTTGTTGATTTTGTATGCTATTTTCGATCTTAGAGATCGTCGCGACAATCAAACCGTCTTCTCCGTATTCGAGTTTTAGATGAATGACAGAGGCTTGACCCGTATTTTTATCTTCTAAATCTTGATTGTTGATCTTGTTCGATTTCAAAGTTGCATGATTTTAGGGACGGTTAATTTCAAATATGAAATTTTTAATTATGGAAGTTGTACTTTTTTTCTAAAAAACAACTTCCAGATTTATTGGGCTAAAATTTTGTAGCCTGATATTATAGCGGGCTTGGACCTATTTTGTCAAGTCTAGTTATGATATAGTAAATACAATTTTTGTATACTGTATATTTTATGAATAAATTTCTTTAATTATATAAAACCTTTGCATTCATTTATTTTATATCTATCATGCTATAAGATTGAAATTCAATTAAAATGTAACGCTTACTTTGTATTATAAAACTTAAAATAGAAAACGTAATTTAAATGAATTCATTTTATTATTTTCAACATCTTATATGTTGGTACCAAGAAAAAGAACGTAAACATTACTTTAAAACTTTTTATATAAATAATAAATAAAATATACGAAAAATTTTGATAAATTAAATTATAAATATATATAATAAAATAAAATAAATTAAAATATGACCCAATTATAATTCAACTTAAAACTTTTTACGAAGTATATCTTCTCGACTATGAATAATATATGAAATTTGATAATTTAATAAACAATGGGAGTTAAGATAGCGGTCAATTGGTCCTAATGAATTTTATAGATAGCCGTTAATAGGTCCTAACTAACGAATATTATTGTTGATGCATAGTTATGTATATACCCCACATCAACAATTCACTATACTCCTAAATATTATTATTATTATTATTATTATATTAAGAATTAAATAAATAAATTCACCTGAAATAGAGAAAAGAATTCTTTTCACTATATATTGCTCATCTCACTGTCTGACATTGGAAAATATAAACACAACAAATTATACATCATTTCATCGTATTCAATTCTAATTTTATAATCAAGTTTGGAATACCCATATGTTACATGACAAATTACAACGTAAGATACTCTACATTTTTATACATTAAAAAAATTCAAATAATTATATGTTTAATTTGAATTGAAAACTCATTACAAACCACTCTCCTAAATGTGTTTTTGAAAATCTTGTTTGTTCAGTTTATTTTAAATGTAATTTATTTAAGGTACAATTATAACGTTTGAATCTCAAACGCAGCCCATCAAAATTTAGCCAAACACTAATAGCCAAACCCCACGAAGAATGACATACTTGATGGTTTATATGTAACTTACAAGGTTATTTTTATTATTATTTTACACTCAAATTGTAAAACCATTCAAAAACAATATACTGAAATAAAATAAACATATACACTAATACTGTGGTTATTTCCACACTCAAAGAAGAATATTACTGTACAGTAATTTTTTTATTGAACAAACAAACCTGAACATTTGATAAATTACCAACACAGTAACAGAATAAGAGCCTACACTACAACCTTGGGTAAATTATTCCACTCTCCAATTAAACATTACTTCATTCAAACCTGAACATTTGATAGACCAGTCAAAATCCCCAAAGGGTTTATGTACAGAAGTTTCTTCAATCACTCAAAACATTAAATAACAATTAAAACAAATGCAAGGAAGAAAAGTCCAATCCAATATTGCCATTTTCTTGGCATTTGATTATGGGACAAAAAATAAAACAGAATAACAGAAAAAGAAATATTCTATAACACAATTAAAAAACAAAAAATATATGTTGCATTTTTAACCTGACTTTTCAAGAAACAGAACCCATTATTCGTACCGGCTTCATTCATGATCAAATTGCCATGTTTAAACAAGATTGCTCTGATCGTTGAAAACTCATGCTTCATCATCTGTGAGCTGGATGTTGTATCCGTGTTGTTTTAAGTCTGCATCAATTTAAAGTTTCAGATAATGGTTAACCAGGAACAAGGTGCTCTAACCTTTTAAATTCTCATGTACAGGTGAAAAAAAGACAGAAAAATAATTATGAAAATCAATGGTACTAATACTAGTTAATAATTTGAACAGAAAAGACCAGTGAGTAAGTGATTAGTGATATATATAAGCCAGAATATACGACGAAACTACCATCTTGCTGACATAGAAGACATTTATATGAAAACACGAAACAATTCCTAATGGTTAGCAGTCACAGAACACACAAAGGACTCGTTTTCAAGTTGAGTCAGCTTAATTTATGGGGAAGTTTCTGACTAAAGCACCAGTGGTTCTCCACCTAGTTATACTAATGATTGATTTGGAGCTGAGCAAACAATACATTAGGCTAGCTAAAAAGTAAGGAAGAAATTAGGGGGATCTTTCGGGTGCTGTGAATCGTGAACTACTGGTTAGATGCACTTGTTTAGAGCGCTAGGTCGAGGGTTTTAGAAGTGGCTTACCAAAGGGGTGAATAGAATAAGCATAAAAAGTTAAAAGGGTAAGGTATGCAATGCTGCAGTAACAATCTTTTTTGCCCCTAAAAGCAAGCCCGTGAAGAAACTGAAGAAAACACAAAGTACCCACCCCACTGTCTAAATAAAAATCAATACATTAACAAGATTATGGATTAGATTTGGGTGTTTGTCTTGAATAGTTGCAAATTTTTAAAGAAGTTCAAGAGGCTTTAAAGAAGACGAGGACTCTTAGGGGTTGTTTGATAGCCTCTTTTTGCTTCTTTTTGGCCTTGCCTGTTTTTCGCACAAAGGTTAAAGTTATTTGAAAAAAATTTGTCAACCTCTTCTTGCCTCTTAAAATAAGAGAGATTGAACCAACTCTTTCTAAAAAAAGAGACTGCTCATTACTCTAATTTCATTTTTTTTTAATTTTTCACTTCACTTCTCTCACCACCCACCCCCACCACCACCAACCACCACAAAATAAGAAATGCAAAATAAATTGACACATAAAAATAGAATTATCTACATACAAACAACACGGGAAGATGAAAGTGCAACATTAGGAAAAGAGGAAGTAATGGTCTTTATATTTGACAAATCCTAGTTTGTTTCATTGCATTGTTTTGTTGATTGTTGCTATCCATCAAACATTACACTGACAGTCGTAATTATATATTAGGATGATGTTAGCTGGGCCATGCTTGAATTATCTAGCATCATCCGCTCTAAAATTTTCCAGAAAGCTTGTGAAGTGTAAACATCAGTGAAATAGCCAAATTAGTGGGATTTGTAAAATAGAATAAAACCAAAGAATGAGGATTACTGATGATCAAGAAAGAAAATTAAATATTGAAAACTCAACTACCATATGTGATGGATTCATACTATTAACTAAGGTAACTATACTAATTTATCCAAAACAAAGATGTAGATTGTGGTACCTTTCATTGATGGTTTATCATATTTGTCTTTACTTTCAATGTCATTCTTCCATTTGGAATCATCTTCGCCCATCTCATCCCTTCCATCATTTCCAATGTCACTTTCACTGGCTGTTTCCCATTCAGAATCATCAGTTTCTTGACCGTAGATTTCGCCTCCTTCACCCTCAGTGTGAACACCGCCATGTTTAATAGCAGCCTCCTTAAATAACCAAGCTGCACGCATCTGCTTCTTGACTAACCGCTCAGCATAATCAGGAACCTTATTTTGCCTCAAAGATAGATCAGGATCAGTTGACTGAGAGCACTCATTAATGAACAGAATAGCATCTAGTAAACTCTCTTTAGCTAATCCAAGCATGTCATAAGCTTGCGCTCTTCTCCACAGGCTTTTGGCATGACGATTAACAGGGTTATGAAGGCAAAGTGCACGGGTAGCATCACTTATAGCAGCCAAGGGTTGTTGCAACAAGAGATGACACTGAGCTCGATTACTGAATAGCACAACTCTCTCTTTCTTTGATCTCATTGGACACAATGCCAGAGCTTCCGAGTATTTTGATGCTGCTCCAGAGATATTTCCAGATGAGAACAAAGAATTTCCTTCAAGTTTTACCACTAGTGCTGCTGCTTGCTTAATATGGAGATCCTCTTTTGGCATACTCTTTTCCCATTTTAATCTCTGCCTGGAACTTAATCTTTCCTCAATCTCATCTTTCGCGCGATTACTGACAGAATTGCGACCTGTTCCTTGTGAAGGAATACATTCCTGAAGAGCATTAACAATGGAATCACCAAGCTTTTTGTGATCCCCTAGAGTTGAAATCTCGGCAAGGTCAAGAAGTGCAGGTACTGCCTTATCGATCACCTGCATAATGTATCATTTAAGAGAATTTTAAGAATGGCTACAAGAAGTTCTGAAGTGAACGTTTTTGAACCATAACTACATTATACATATAGGTGTAAAGTATCAATCTTGACTGACAAATAGTCATTTACTAAGCTGGTATTATTAGTTAGAATTCATAAACTGATACACCTGATTTATCAACGGATACAAATAAAAAGCTTTATATTTTGATAACTAAAGCTTCTAAGTGCTAAAACTTCCCATAATCTAGATACAAAAACAAATTCAAAAAGGTCTTGTGATCCAATATATAAGAAATATTTGCCAGTTTATCTCTCTATACCTGTAGAAGAATCTAATGAGTAGAAGTAATTTACAAATTTATTCCCTCCATCCCAATTTAAGTGATAGGTTTTCTTTCGTATATATCGGTTGGCATGGATTTCATGGCATATGCGAAAACAGATACTAATTGTATATTTTTTTGATATTTTCAGCTATACTAGAATATATTTAAAATATTATGTTTACGTGTTTTGAGCACGTTTTAAAATCCATGCCAAAATACATCAAATAGAAAAATCTATCACTTTTAGGATGGATGTTAAAAAGCTCTACAATGAATTCCACAACCCATGTCTTCTTTTTACCTAATTTTAAATAAATATTGCTGGATTCTATGAAAGTATCCAAATAAATGTCTATCATTGATGATGAAAGGCTTTCTGTTAATGCCTCTCTGTTTTATCTAGAGTGTTATCGATTCAGGTCTGCCAAATAGGCAATCTCTTGCAGGACTGGTGAGCTTTCAATTGTTCGTTCTAGAATTGAGCAAAAAGACTACACCTGTAGGTTCTATGTTACAGCTCAATCCTTCTCTACGATGAATAGGGGAAGAAGCACTATACCTAGGAATCAACAACATATGAAGATGTTGTCATAAATTATTCATTTTATTATCAAGCTCGGGACTACCAAGAATGGCTGGGACAACAAACAGTCATCTAGTTTGTATTTTGGATACCCATATAACCATCAAAGGCTGTTGAAGCAACAAATTCCAGGAAATTAGGAGTCCTTGAGAACAATGAAGTCATGAATTTTAGTGAATAATGGTATCTAATAGACTTAAAAGTTTGTGATATAAGCAACATTGCACATGATTGATCTTGAGCAAGAAGTCAAATTCAGGTAATCCAACAAACCAAATCTTGAACATTCAAAAAGAGGAAATCATTCATGTCCAAGTGCATGTAGCATGAAACAAACAAATATTACCTTATGACATGTGCTTGAATCTTGGAGTAACCATAAAAGGCAGTCGATAGCCATATACTGCCAGTCGTCTGATGAGCGCGCTATATTACACAATGCTTCAATAATACCAGGACAGCTAGCAACAGGTCCTCTACCAAGTTTGTGATGACAGATTGTTCGTAATAAACCAATGCCGGCTGGTGAGTTTTCATTTACAAGTCCACCCCACATGCCTGGTAGTTTTACAAGAAATTCTTGTTTGCATATACTTGAAAGAAATTCAGTTTTGAAAGCAAAGCAATTAATAAGTTGAAGGGACCAGCATTGTAATTGACTAGCCCATTCCTCTGCTTTCCTGGACTCCATCTCCACACCACCCATGCCACGCGTAAGAAGATCACAATGATAACTTAGCCTTCTGTCAGCATACTGGTAAAAGTGAGAGTAAACTATTTCAAGTGAGCTCATTGCAAGTTGAATGGAAAGCTCAAGGATCTCTCCATGACTTGCTACAGCTGAAAAAGTGCTGGCATATGTAGCCAAGTGGCCAAGAGCTCGCACCGCCACTCTTTGTTCAACCCAAGTTAGCCTCCCCCGTAGAAGTTCAACCAAGGCAGGGACTACCCCAGCATGAACAGCGGATTCTGCAAATTCTTCTATGTTCATAGTATAGGACCCAATAATGTGTGCTGCATAATAAGGAATATATATATTCTGGTCATGAGAAAGCCATCGGCGATTCTTTAAACCCTTCCAAATAAGTGCTGTCATACATTCAAATATCCCCAACTCAATGAATTCTGGGTCATTAGGATGTGCCATGGCCGTGTTCCAAAGGCCACTGATTGGGAGAACCTGACCGTCATCATCCTGCGAAGGAAGTTCTCGGAAGAACTTCAATATACTTGCTCTGCGTTTACTTGGGTTCCCTTCCTTCATGACACAGAAAAAGCATCCTGGATATGGACAATCTTGGGATATTTTGTCCATGTTCACAGAATTAATAACTAAAGATCATGGAATTAATATCTCCAAGGACTTCGAATGTTGTCTAACTGCTGCAATACTGCAGTTAGAGAGAGACGCATAAGATATAATTCACTCTAAGTTTGAAGTAAAATAAAGGTGATTATTTTGATTAGAAGAAATAGAAAAATCAACAAATGTGCTACCAAATTTAAAATTCACAGAAAAATCAAATGAGATTTTTATTTTCTGGGTGCAATAGGACAAATTGACAAATGTGTTAGTACAAAAATTATATCTTTGACAATTTCCTTTTGAGTAACCAGCCTTCGGAAAGATAATCAAGAACGTATTACATTGTTTTATCACTTTTAAGGCTTTTAAGTCTATAACCATGGAATCATGCACAGAGATTACATATGACACCAACAGATATAATACCTTATCCAATTCACCTTGCCTTTTATTTTGCTAAACCCAAACAACTGACAAGGCCTTAAGTTTCGAAATGAAAATATTCTCATGAAATTCCTAGATTATTCTAGATAATTCAAAATCAGCAAAACCTGCTCTCAGTCACTATTAGGCTTCATTCATCCACACACTTCCATTCCAACAAACTCACTTGAGTATAACCGAGCTTATGCTCAGTCAGACAGTCACTATATCTCAATCACTTCTTTAGTGATCTCATAAAAATCAAAAGGCTACACACACACTTATGTATAAGTGATGAATCCTTGTATAATTCAATAGCTTAATGAGGAAATCAACTTGAGAGTGGGAACAGGAACCTCATGCACACACGAGCCAACAACAACAAAAATCATAATACCTTCCAAATTGCCCAAAATCAAGCCAAACCCTCAAGTCTAAAAATAGAAAAACAAGGGGGAAAAATGAACTTTTCAGCTTTATGGTTTGAGAATCAGTTTTGAAAGAAATTTGCCAGTCCAATGGCATGCAAGGAATAAAATAGTCTAACTAAAACAGACCCAATTTCGTTCCTAATTTGAACCAACAGTGCCAGTACCCGGGAATTACCCATTGATTCACCAAAAATTGAATACAGAACTAGCCAGCATCGAAATCTAGAGCACAAAGGTAGCCGCCTCAACTTCAACAAACAAATTTACTCACCAGTCAAAACATAAAGGTGTCACATTTCCAAATCATTAGATCTAAAGAAGTATCCAAACATAAAAGAAATAAAAATAAGACCAAAATAAATGGAAAACTAAAAATCAACCCACCAAAACCCTAATCAGCAACTAATTAAGCACTTAATAAACACTCCAAACAAGATTCAACAATGATCGCCCTTAAAAATGTGTTAAGGGTACTCAACATGCATTGATTTTCACATCAAACCAAAATAAATAAATAAAAATTTGAAATCAAACCTTGGAAGAATCCGTTGGAAGAGATGAGCTTCAAGAAAAGTGAATGAACTTATAAGCTGAATTAAAACAAACAAAAAAAAAAAGAGTGCTTTTTTATAGCGGAAGAGCAATTAATTTGATGAATCTGAGGTGGGTTTTGTTTTCTTGTTTGCGAGGAATTAGAATTTTACTGATTAGAGCTAAAAAGGAGAGGAGAGGAGAGTAGTGGTAGAAATTAGCAGCAGAGTACGCGAGACTGACAAGCAGACAGAGACTGTAAATAGTGTAATGAAATGTATTTAATTTTTTTTGCATTTGTCATTTCGAAATTCCAAAATTAGTTTTTCAAAAAGAGATGTGGCGCTTCACGCGTCTACACATTATGTGTGTAATTAAGAAAAAAAACATATAACTTAAAAATTATGGATGAAAAGAAAAATAGGAGGGTAAACAGGGATAAAGAGTGGGAGTTAGAAAAAAACAGAAATTTTTATTTTAATATGGACACAGCTCCGCCAAAATTCTAAAATGTGACATAATTTCACTAAAAATAATTTTTTTTACACAATTATTTGCGACCAAATTTATTATAGTTAATTATTTGTGATATTTTTATTTTGTTGTTAAATATAAATTTTATTTTATTAAATGTGTATTGAGATAAATTGAATGATAAGTTTATGAATGTGATTATAATCCGTTTAATAAATATAATTTAAAAAAAAAAACATTTATGCAAAATGTGGATTGTAAGGAATCATTATCCAAATTTATAGTAAAAATTGATGGCCGAAAATTTAAATGAGTATTGTTTCAATCTCTTGATCAATAACGATATATTAAATTTTAAATTAATATGAATATATTTAATTTTAGTTGATATAATTATATAGTATATAATAAAAATTGTAAATAAAAAATTATTATAAATTTGTGTGAGTTATACCAATTTTGAAATTAATATCTCTCTAATTAGTGAGGCTAAAAAATATATTTTATCAATGAATACAAAATAGACCCTTTATAGTGGATACTAATTATGATATACTGCCACAAACTTTTACGTGTCTTCCAATCTAAACCCAGAGCAGATGAGCTTTTAATTAGTTGAGTCCCTGGATTATATATTAGCTTGTGTCGATACTTAAAAATTAAAATGCGGAAAATTTTTATTACAAAAAAAATTTCAAACTATAATTCATTATATTTGTATTAATCTACAAAGTACGTTATTGTGTTTACTGGCTATAAAATAAATCAAACAATTTGGGTTTGATTCTTAAAAGTTCGATTTGAATTTAACTCGAAATATAATCAATTCAAATATGGGTAAATTTCAAATTTAACCTCTTCAAATTATAATTTTTTAGTAATACTCGTTTTATATTCGCTCAAAAAATTCAGACTTGATTCGAGATCGTATTTAACTCGGTATCTAAACGAGCCTCAGTCAAACCTTATTTCATACTCCATAAATTATGAATTGAGCAACTTAATACTCAATAAGGTTGTAAACGAATCGAATTGAACCGAACAGAAAGTTGATCAAATTCGACTCTAAAAGTTAAATTCATACTCGAATTTGAATTGTATTTTAAAAACTCTACTCAAATTGATTATTCATTACTCGAATTCGATTCGACTCGGATCAATTATATTCAAACTAATCGCGAAGTTCGAATTTAATCTTAAATTCGAGTCTTCACATAATAGCTATTTTTATAATAAATGTAATATACATTGAATTTATTATTTTATTTAGAATTAGAAAATTATGTTTACTATTATACTTTAAAATATTAAATCACAATTAAAATTAAAAATAAAATAAAATAATAATAATAATTAATTATCCTTATTTAAGTTAACTTTGTATATATTATAAGAGAATGTATCGAGTATCTAATTCAATATGTATCAATCGAGTACGTATCGAATCACAATTGAGAATTCAATAATTTTAATTATAAACGAGTCGAGTATAACATTGTTCAAATTCTACTCGTATTTTTATTCGAACTATTTTTTATACTCAAAATTTGGATCATATTATTAACTAATCTGATTTTCGATTTTCGCTTGTATTTTTTTGAGTCGAGCCCAAACTGTTTATTTCAATTTACAACCTCAATATTCAGTTTAACTCGGTTCATTTATAATCCTACAAAAAAATATTAGTGCAATTTTCCCTCCGGTTAAAATGTTGTAATTAATTAATAGTACCAAAAAAACTCAACAATTCTTTAGAAGGCCCAACCAAATATTTAAGCGATTGCAAGTATAATTGTAAGAATTTTGTTGCATAATTTTTAATAATTTATTTAAAATTTAAAATACCTTAAATTTATAATTGGAGTAGTACTACTTATGAATAGTATTACTAGTTACTACTAGATAATGATCCTAAAAGTGAATAGCCCACAATTTGACAGTTTGACACTTGCGTTGGAAAGAGTGGAAGGGAAGTGAGAGTTGGGGATAACCCATAACCCATAATGTTCATTCTTTGGCATGTATAGAATGGAATGAAATGACTTCAGGAATGAAATGGGAATGGAATGGCCATTATCATTTCATTCCATCATAAATAAAATTATTATTTTATTTTAGGTGTTTGGTTTACATGAATTACATTTGTGAATAAAATATGAAATGATCTTTTTCGGTTTTTATATACTACAAACTTAAAAAATGAATGAAAATAAATAAATTAAATAGAACTAAAAACATCTCCACTAGAATCTTGAGTACTTGGCTCAATACATTTTTAGATATATTTTTATGCATTTTACACTACTTTCTCTTATTCTTTCTGGTATCTCTGAATCTTGAGTACTTGACTCCATAACTAATGAATAAGAAAAATAAACTCGTGTCATAACCAGTCTATAAAACAAATTATATATAGTTATTACCAAATATATAACATAGTTTATTATTCATCAAGTACAAGAGATTCAACCTATAATACTCACCCTCTTATTTATTCATCAAGTACTAGGAAGACATAATGCATAAATATTTTCAAAACAATCACTACCAATAATTATTCAAATTTAAAATCCTGAACATAATATAATAAACGCTTTTAACAAGGATAATAAAATAAAACCACAGTACGATTATTAAAAAGTTAAAAATCTAAGACAATTATACTTGGACTTCACTCAATTATTTACATTCCTCCATCCATTAAAAATCTTTTCAGTTCCTAAAAATTGTCTACTCATTCGAACTGCCAGTAGCTGTGATAGTGTCTTCCATTGGTTCATTTTCTGCATCATTCTCTTCATCCTCAAGGCCCAACTCAAATGGATCATTGGGCATTTCAGCTCTTATATAGTTGTGAAGAATGCAACAAGCTAAAATTATTCGGTTCTGTATCTTGATAGGGTAAAATGATGAACTTCTAAGAATTGCTCATCTCTTCTTAAGAATGCCAAAGCATCTCTCAATTACATTTCTTGCTGATGAATGCTTCAGGTTAAAATATTCCCAATATGGTGCATTAGTATAACGAGCATCTACCAAATAATAAGTACCTTCAAAATAAATATATATATATATATATGTTATTTCTTTATCTCAAAGGATATTCTTCATTGTGCCTAAAAAAAATTCTTACCCTTTGGAACAATTAATCCATTTTTTTAGCAATGCGTTTTTAAGTACTCTACCATCTGCAATCGATCCTTCCTAACCAGGCAACACATACAAAAATTGCATCTTTGGTGAACAAACTCTTAGAACATTTGTTGTAATTTCACTTTTTCTGTTTTTGTACCTAGGCTTGTCCTATGTGGGTACGTTCATTCTTATATGAGTCCCATCCAAAGCCCCTAAACAATTCTATAATAACGTAGACAAGTTACGAGATATACTTAAGCCCCTAAACAATTCTATAATAACGTAGACAAGTTACGAGATATACTTAAACATATTAGGTTATGTTAAAAATGTATGTGTGTGTATATGTGTGCAAATTGTACCTTGAAATACTTTCACCTTTCATCAGTTGAGTCATCTGCAATTGGTTCGGGATTCTTAAATAAGTCCTTGCAATCTTAAAGCTTTTCGCCTAATCAAACCCATAATTTGAAAAAACCAATTCACCAATATAATCATGTGCAACCACATTAATAGTATAACAATCCTCTTCTTCGTGATATTTTTCCTTGTAGCTAAATTAAATCGAGCCATTGCAAAAGCTGTCATATTAAAGTATTACAATGCTTCCAAGAACTGTCAGTTACAACTAAGCAATGTAATATCCATTTAGAAAACAGACAAAGAAGATAATTAAAATCTAAAACAAGTATTGAAAATCAGTACAAGTAATGAAAACACCCCAACTCACACATGCATGTTCCTATATGTGACATTGGTCCAGATTCAGGGAGGAATCAATTGTTCACCCGACAAGAGACTTTCTGAACCCCCAAAAGGGATTATTAAATACTAAATGGAAACAAGAATGAAAACAAAAACTAGTGCAACAATGCTGGCTGCCATTGTCATTTGATTAGCTTCTTGTACTAATCAAATGGAGAATTCAACTCGAGCAATAAAAATTACAGTCAAGGAACAAGGTTGATAACATTCATATAAACATCTTTAATAATCTTTTAATTCATATAGCAATAATAACAATTACAAGTAACAGATCTCACAATAAGTATATAATGACATCATCAAGCTTATAAACTTGCAAAAAACGTATCTTTTGTGCTTGAACAAGAAACCTAGCACAAACGGAAACTCAATTTCTCTAAAAGGCAATGTCTTGGATTTACTTTATCTGCATCTTAAAGACATCTTGTAGATCATCACTTATACAAATAACTTAATAAACGTTTTCTACATTCTCTTCCAATACAAAACAATGTGTTAAGGGCGACATATTAACTAGATATAGCAAAGTCTTGGCCTCTTGGACCAATATCCCCAAACTGTGACATAAATGCCTTAGCCAAGCCAAGTAGCTAACTCCATACTTAAAAGTACCAATATATGAAATAATTTATGAAAAAGTAACTAAAATCATTTCACAAAAATTAGATAATTATCGTTGAATTTATGAAGAGCGAAGTTCCTAAATAAAAACTTCTTGAGAAACTTTTAAAAAACCAATCTATTGAATACATATATTCCCTATTAAAAAATTTCTTGGTTGGTTTTGGGAGAAAAAAAATAACCCACCCCGAACATGGCCGGTTTGCAAACAATAAGCCTAATACTAACCATTGAACATAAATAAACCAAAACAAGTGTCTAGAATCAGCCAAGATGGACATCAAGGAGGAATCAGCCCTCCACTGCCTCAATTTGGCCCTAATCACTAAAAATATCAACGGTGGTGGTGCATACCTTTCTTACGGCGTTTCTACAGCCTCCGGGATGATTGCAATGCTTGCCGATACGGCCATGCCCGGTGCTCACATAGCCACCCACCATGTTCTTCTCTAACCTTGTTGTCATGGAGGATCAATTGACTCTGTCAATCACTCCCACACAGTTACCGTGAGATTCTTTCATCGGCTTAGATATAAAAAGAATGCTAAGGATTGGTGCTAACGAGTTTACAGTTTTGCGCTATGTATTTTCCACGTTCTATGATTGCAAAGTGACAACTGAGAAAGTAAAAGCGGACTGAAGCTAAGTGTCCGGGGGCATTAAGCTAAGTTTACATTGCATTCTCTCTTCTTTTTCATACAATGCAACAAAAATATACATTTTAAAGCTTTATTTAATTTAATGTTTTTGGTCCTCAACATGTATCCATACATGCTATTATAAACCAAAAAGGCAAAAATAATGCAGTGTGGGGAATGGATTTTTATAATCGTACTATTCTCTTATTGGCCCTTTAAGTTTTTTTTTTCCCCTGATATTTAAAAAAATAAAGGTAAAATTTTAGTAACAATGCTTAAAAAGAATTTGTTGAGCCTTTTAAAAAATTTATCCCGGTATTTTTCATGTCTCTGTCATATATAGACCTGACAATATAGTTGGTTAACTGTCAAGTCAACCCATATTAACTGGAACCAAATGGATTGGTTAACTATATTTATCTATTTGGGTTGGAACCATATTTTTAAAATGAAATATAGTTCCAACTCGGTTAACCATTTTTCGACCCATATTTTATTCCAAATCCAAATTAAAAATTTTTTCCACCCATATTTACATATTCAAGAAGCTCAACCACCCACCCCCACCCCCACCCCCACCCAAAAAATATATTATGTGATTATGTATACACAACGCCACCCTTACCCTAACCCCACCCCACCCCCCCACCCCCACCCCCCCCCCCCCCCACCCCCACCCCGACCCCGCCCCACCAAAAAAAATAGTATGTGATTATGTATACACCCCTTACCTCCACCCCTACCCCACCCACCCACCAACCCCCACCCACCAACCAAAAAAATATAGTATGTGATTATGTATACACCCCTTACCCCCACCCCACCCCACCCCACCCACCCACCCACCCACCCACCAAAAAAAATATATTATGTGATTATGTATACACCCCTTACCCCACCCCTTCCCCACGCCCACCCCCCCCACCCCACCCCCACCCCCACTCACACCTGTAAAAATATTATGTATACATATAAATGTATACACCCCTTATCCCCCACCCCACTCCCACTCCCACTCCCACTCCTCAAAAAAATAATGGCAAAAAGCAATTTTTCACCACTGTGCTTGTAGTGTTTTAAGCAATTAGTCATTGTGCTTTTAAAATATTCAATTAGCCCACTGTACTTTTTAAAAATGTTCAATCAAGCCATTCCGTCCAATTTTGTAGACGAAAGTTAAAAAAGTGGGCAGATTTTCCTACGTGGCTTTTGAAAAAAAAAAACAAGTTATTTCCTATGTGGCAAGCCAGTCAACCAAATTCCTAATACTATTGAGCCACTGCACTTAAAAAAATACTTTTATGTTTTAAAATACTTATAAAAATAGAAATATTTTTATGTGTTATTTTCTATCTTTTTCTTTACCTAAATATTTATAATATGTATAATATTAATAAAAATTAATATTATAATATTTATAATATGTATGTTTTATTTTAAAATAAAATAAAAATACTTTTTTTATGTTTTAAAATACTTATAAAAATAGAAATATTTTTATGTTTTATTTTCTATCTTTTTCTTTACCTAAATATTTATAATATGTATAATATTAATAAAAATTAATATTATAATATTTATAATATGTATGTTTTATTTTAACAATACCTCATTAATTTTTTCTTTTCCTTTATCTCTTTTCCTTTCTTTTAATTATTTTAATTCTAAATAATACAAATAATCAGCAGCAGCCATTGATCGGCATCTTCCTTTTTGCCAGAAACCGCCACCCCATCAAGCAAATTGGCCTTTTCCCCAACACCCATCACAATATTCTCCACAAAGGTCTCGATTCCATTGGAATCATTCCACAATTTGTCTGAATTCTCACTCTCAGTTACAATTCCATCCGAACCGACTTGGGCTTTTACGGTTTGAATTACCCAATTCCACGACTACAATTTCTTGATCCTATCGAACCCACTTACCCTTTTGCATTTTCAACAAAACCCAATTCGTTCCTACTTTCAATTTCTCCAAATTTACGATTATCAGACCGATCACTCCCAGAATTAGACCAAAATTCCCCTAATCTCCCAACTCGGATTATCCGATTCAATAGAACCCTCCTCAATCACATCACCGTCACGAATAGTCCTCGAGAATAAAAGTAATCTGACCTAATAATTCCTTCCGAGTCGCCTTCGATCCTTTCCAAACCCTTCATATTTTAATCTGAGTCGGAGTCCGAGTTGTGAAGCACCTCCCAGTCTTGAAAATCGCCAGTTTCGACCTCCATTTAATAGTAAGTTCGAGAGCTCTGTTTGGTCATATGAGATCCCATTCAGTGAAAGGAAGGGAAGAAATTGCAGCCTGCAAAGAATGTGGATGATCTGAACAGGGGAATATAGGAAGCGTGGTGATGATGATGATGATAACGAAAGGAGCTATTATTTTTATTATTTTTTTGCCACATAATCAATGAGTTTTTTTATTTTATTTTTTTTGTGTTGCCACTTAGGAAATAATGATTTTTTGATTTTTTTTTCAATGTCACGTGTGTAATTATTTGACGTCAGTTCAAAAAATTAGACGGAATGGCTTGATTGAACATTTTTAAAAAATACAATGGGCTAATTGAATATTTTAAAAGCACAATGACTAATTGCTTAAAACACTATAACCACAGTGGTGTAAAAGTGTTTTTTGCCAAAAAATAATATTATGTAATTATGTATACACCCCTTACCCCACCCCCACCCCCCCCCCACCCCACCCCACCCCACCCCAAACCCAAACCCAAACCCAAAAAGATAATATTACGTGATTATGTATATCTCATAGCATTACTTAAGGAGCCTAAATTCCACCCCTTGTATCCGTCTCTCTATCTATAGTATATATTAATTTCATATTTTAAAATTTGTGTTTAAAAGTCAAAACATCTTAAAATGGTTAATATGGTTTTTAAAAAACCAACCCATAACCATATTTTGCCAGGTCTAGTCATATATTACATACAAATATAAGAAGAAATAACAAAATTGCTAGGGAAAACGACTAGGAAACACCTACTGATTTTTTGGAACACTACCCACGAGATTATACGTCCATGTACTCTATAATGAGAAAGTATAGATAGTGGTCGAGCATAGAGTAATAATGATAATAACTGAGATTGTGTATTCTTGTGTGGAACGAAGAAACAAATGTTTGGGTATGCAAAACACTAATCCAAACAAATATAGACTTATAGTTCTGAATTTGATCCCATTTTAGTCCTTCACAACTATTTCCTAAGATTACAAGTATCTAATAGATGGAGTATATTCAAGGTGTATGTGATATCACAAGTTTGCCTCTATATTATCAGTTTAGAAAACAAACCAAAAGCCAATGAATTGAATCAGTTAGGCCACAAAATCTGTTCGAATATCCAAACAAATTATTGTCAAAAGAAGTTGTTCTATACTTATTCACCAGCATTTACATAGCACCGCTCACAAGTGCTATTCATGATGTTCCGTATCATATATATAATTTACTCAACTTGTAATATGAAAAAGACTTGCACAACATCCTACTAATGCTAGAGATAGACTGTAAATATATTTTAATAAACAAAAACAATGAAGATTACCCTTTATTAGATAACGAGCAACTATAACCATCAAAAAGAAAACAAGTGACCACATACAATATTCACTTTTCATCCTTTTTGTTTTCTTTGTTTCCTTTTACAAACGATACTCCATCTTTATTGCATTGTTCATATTCATTTCTACTTTATTATTACATTACCCTGTTAATATTTTGTGTATTATGGACAAAGATGAAAGATCCCTCCATTATAACTTTTAACTAATTTCTTTTCAAGACATATTACATAAATATTAGACTAATTAATGATAATATATGTATTTGAAACACATTTAATACCTAAAATTTTAGAAGAATGTCTATTCAAAAAAATTATAAAAATATGATTAATTAATGATGCACCATACATATATAATCCCATTGCATTTTATAAACGCTTTTAATATTTATTACTCTAGTTCTTATTATTATTTTAGGTAGTCTCATATTTATAAATAATTTATTTTTATAATAATTTATCAATAATACCCTTAGTATTAATTGTCATATTTTTATTTACTATGCATATTTATAGAGTATCACTATTAATATACATAAAATTACATAATTAAATGAAAATTTAAATATGAATAATTTTATTATTTTATCATCTTTATTAATATGCATAAAAAATCAATAAATTTTTTTTTGGGGACCGATGGAGAATTTAGCTATCAAATAAAGATGAGGATAAAATTGACTTTTTGACATAGCTTCAGATTATTAATTTGTATGCATAAAAAAAATTAATAATTTATATCTCCATAAGTTTTCACCCGTGTCGTGCAGCATTTCTTCCGTATTCCTTTTGATAAATAGTACTCGACTTATTAAAATTAATTTCAGATTTTCCTAAATACAAAATTGAGCTGAGCTCTTTAGCTTTTAGATAATTATAAAATATAAAAAATACTACCTCTTTTAAAATATAAGATCATCAGAATTCAGAAGTTAACCTAATTTTTCAATATTATTTTAATGATCCTAATTTTTTATATAGGTATGATCTTAATAGCATCAACCCTTTATTAACATATTTTAATCATTACCAACAACATTATTACTAATATAAAATAATTAACGGTACTAATACGAAATAATTAGTGTAGTGGAGAACATAATACTCACCGTGATAAAAGTCTTTATTATTATTTGAAATAATCCCAAATTAAATATCTACTTGCCTTAAATGATCTAAGTATTTTTTTTACAATAATTTACCTATAATACCCTTATTATTAATTGCTATATTTCTATTCTCTATTCATATTTATGAAACATAGTAATGTGCAAAAAACTATACAATTAAATAAGAATTTAAATATGAACAATTTTGTCATTTTGCAAAAAATCATCCTGGTACGCACGGAGGGAGTAATAACTAGCAATGTTCAATTAGACTGATAATCCAAATAACTAAAAGCCTTGGCAAAAGTAGAAGGTAAATGTAATGTAAACAGAGGGATCTTTCATGTGTTCAGGCAGCAGCTTTTTGTTTCTTTGGCACACGGTATGCACCAACAACACATGCATGGTCTCAGCACAAACCACCTTCAACCGAAGAAAACCTGGTTGGTAGCTTCTTTTTAAATTATACACAATGTACATGTGTAGCCCACACTAAAAAAATAACCTTTAGACATGACACCTAAAAATACTGTTGGAATTTTGCCAAATTCTAGCCGAGAAAAATATTATAGGATGTATTAATAAGTGTTAAATTTGACAACATTAATATTTCAGCATTTCATATATTAAAATTTCAACACTAAGATGCAAACCTTGATTGATATGACAAAATGACCTCCAGCTTTCAAGAAGTACGATGCATTCAAAGCCAAAATGCTTGCCTGCAAATATAGCAATCAAAGAGCTGTTTACACATTTTTTTTATATAAAAAAAAGTTTGAACCGTGAAAACAAAATTCCAATAAAGGATGAAATCTTGCAGACGGCACAGTTCTCATTCACAGATGAGGACAGAGTCAAAAAGATACTAACACTGTAGATTTCTATCTTTTTCCTCGTACAAGATAAAAGATACGAAGCATGCAATCTCTTAGAACTTTAACTACAAGATCAAAAGATGGTACCAGTCACCCTTATATTTTCATTACAGAGAAAGAGTTTTGATCGATACCACCATGATCAAAAAATCAAATCATCAGAACACTCTACGAACAGCACAATTCAAAAAATATCTTACTAGCAGCATAAAGAAAATAATTTCAAATTGAAACAGATGCTTGCACAAGTAAGCAACTAATTCCACAGGCTGCACGAAAGAATCTAACAAAATTCACTCACCTCCAACTTGGGCTATTTATTAGAAGTTGTTTTAAGAAAACATATATAAAATTGAAAATAATTGGTGGCAACAAGTGACAACAAATGTGATATTTAAAAGCAGATAGGGTAGGTCGATCTGTCGGAGTAGTCAACTTAAAAAAATCTATACGTGCATCAGCAACTCGGTTTTGCATCATCCATTATGTCCTGAAGGGGAATCCGAGTAACTCATCATCAGCTTGTTGAAATAAATAGCAGAACTCTTCAACTAAATATGCAGAAACATAGTAGAAAAGTTGTATAAACCTGGACCCAGTCAACCTTCATGAACTATGGCAATGAAAGAACTTCTAGAAATAAGGAGAAACAATTCTAGATTTTCATAAATGCATCAGAAACTCGGTTTTGCATCACCCATTATGTCCAGAAGGGGAATTCGAGTAACTCATCATCTGCTCCTTGGTAATATTTTGTTATGTACAAACATATAAATACATATACTGATATACATATATATATGACATAAAAAGTCAGAAATTTCAAGTCATTTGGATGACAAGCAAATGAAAAATAACACCAACTTTGATGTCTTAAATTTAAAAGACCATATGTATGCAAGAGAAAATTAGTTTTAAAAAAATGGAAGAAGTGAAAAGAAGACCAATCAAAAGCAAAAAAATAAAGGTATGAAGATGAATAAAATAAAACCCTAAGGTTTAAATGCAAAATGGAATGCATTAGTTCTATGCATGCCAACACAATTGAAATAAACAGCAAAGAAGTTCTAAAAATCAATTGAAATCACCTAGTATTGATATAATGAAAATTAGCCTAAAGAACATGTTGGACATTCCACCTTTCAGGCGAGGAACTAGTTACTGTAGCTTAAATCTCAAAGAGTCAATCTGACTTTGAGGGAAGAATTAAACTAATGAAAAAATAAAGATGTTAAAATGGTTAAAAGACAAAAACTATTTTACATTAAAAGCCAACAATAAATACAATTATAAAATAACATGCATGAAAGCAAATCCTCCAATACTTAAAGTAGCAATAACAGAAATCTAATATATTTAACAGAAGCAACCTGATCAGGCTGAGCAACATCAGAAAATATCTCATCAACCATTCCAACAAGCATACGGTACTTGGCTGGATGCCTAGCATCCTCAATAATAGGTATAACATTAGTTCGCTTCTTTGCCGTGTTAACCAAGTCCCTATCACTTCTGTGAGAAAATTCAACCGCATAGACTACTCCAGACTACAATTATTGAGAGTGTGTGTATTAGTACATGCAGCTCATTAGTAAAACAAAGAAAAGAGTTGGGTTAAGTTTAATTTGGACTACTTACATGGCCAACAAGATCAGACACATGAGAGACGGTTGTTCCAGAAGCAGCTCCAAGATACAGAACCCGAGCACCAGGTTTCTTTATCCAATAAAATGAGACAATTAGAAACCAACATACATAATAATAGCAAAACACAGACTGCAAAGTCAACCATAACCAAATATATATTAGGACAAAAAACAAACACTTACAATCCAGATGTTGTCAACTCCTCCAAGAATGGCAGCCGCCAACTTAGAACGAAAGGGATTCCATACCCTGTACTCAACCTTAGTTCCATCTTCATTCTGTTGGGAAAAAAGAAAAAAGTAAGTAAATCAATACCAGTAGCTTTACAAATGTTATTAATTAAGTGTTCTCAAACAAATGACCGATTAATACATTATGCAACAGAGATATCTTGTGTGGCGTTGAGCTAGCATAAACGATGTTAAACGAGTTTCTGTAAAAATATTTTATTCAACAATCTATCAGATACAGATGAATAGCTACAACCATATGAGAAACCTGGAACATGCATGATTAACCAAAAAAATAAATTGCACTCTTAGAAACTCAAAATGCCACAATCAAATAAAAACAAGAAATGATACAACTGGAATTGCAAAATATAATTAAAAAATTGGCAGAATTTTTTAATACTAAAAATAACTTGAAGCAATAAGCAATACCAATACTTGGAGGCTAACAGCAATGAATTAACTATACATTTCTCTGGTAAGGGATAAATGAGTAAGAACTCTGCAACTTGGTAAAAACAAAACTTAAAAGCAACTTATTCAATTAAAAGGAATTACAAATGAACACATCTAAATGTGCTTATTAAAGAAACATGTTCAATCAAAAATGCTTACAAATAAACACATCTAAATGTGCTTTTTATTCGCACATATCATGACAACCTCAAAATTAACTTCACACGCATCTCCAATCCCCAAAAATGTTCCACTTAATTTCAACCACAAAAAGTAAAGGAAAAAATACTCACTGCACACAGTACATTAAAAACGCAACTACAACTTAAAACTTTGCTTACCCACCAACTTCAAATGATAAACATCAAAATTTACTTATCAACACAACCAAAAAAACAGAACTTTAATTAAATTAATAAGTTTCAACGAAGATACCTGAACGGATACCCTCTTCTCATTGTACACAGCTTCACCAGGAACCATGTTCTTAGTACACAGAGCATCTTCTTTTCCCTTAGCAATAAACACACCTTCGTGTCTATGAGGCTCAACCACAATTTTGCAACCACCTTTCATTCCACCGCCTCTCCCACCGCGGCCACCACGGCCACGACGCCCTCCAAAACCTCGCCCGCCTCTCCCCGCTCCTCTTCCACCACGGAAGCCGCCGGAACAACCGCGTAGATTTGATGACAAGTATTTCGATAGCTTTGGGGGTCTCATTGGAGAAGGTAATAAGAGGTAAGGAGACGAGCAGTTCGATAGGGGCGAGATAGATCAGGGTTTAGGGTCGAATTTTTATTTTGTTTTATTATATAGGGGTGAGAGAGATTAGGGTTTAGGGGCGATAGCTTTGTTAGTTATGATATGATGGCGGTGCTGTGAGCCTGTGACCCACCTTATCAATTTTAAATTTAAAAGTATTTTAAATTATAATTTAAAAATTAATAATAATATTATAATTTAAAACGAAATAAATATCTATTTTAAACTCGATTTTGTTACATTCTCGAATGCACCCACTTATTTAGAATTAAAAAGGAATGAAAAATAACATTAAGATGAGAATTGAATGTAATCCAAGGAAGTGGTTAGTATGAAATTTATTTTTTAGTTATTAACGTCGTGATCTTCTGCCACGCCCCAATCACATAAGACGCCTCGATCCCCGCATGAAAAACACGATAATCACTACAAGCTTGACGGCCGGTTCCGCTTGGGGATAGCTCAGCGCGAGAGTCAAGATATCACGTGTTCACAAGGTTAAACAATGGAGGAATATAATGTCTGAGTGTCTTGAGAGAAAAAATAATTCTTTGTGTATATGTGATTATGAATGAAGAAGTGTATGAGCGTCATCTTTTGAAGACTTCTCTTGCTAAGTTATACTCTCTTTTGCTGGATTACGGATTGCCACCCACTATTACCCACACACCCTCGATCCGATGGGTTCCACCATTGCGCATATAGTTTATCCAACGCTTTTTGGTCACCGTTCCCACCGCTGGTAGGTTATAATCCCATCCACATTAATGCATGGCGTGTTCTCTCAACAAATCATGCTTTTTTCATCATTACAAGTCAAAGATGTAGATATTTAAATATATGATGGGTCGACCCACCGATTGGGTCCGATATCTTTAGAAGGACTTAATAAAAATAATAAAGTGACTAGATCCAATAATGTCAACACCCAATAATGAAGACCCAATGGACTAATCAATATGTAGGCCCAATCCATTCGGTCCAATAGAGAAATATCACGACCCAACATCGCTTCTAGTTTTCTATTAAACAGAGGTTTAATAGAAACTATAAATAACATCTGCTTCAGACAAAAAAAAATTAATATAAGACCAATGAAGGCCCAAAATACGGCCATCAAGCCCATCAATGAACATTAAATGGCAACATAAATTAAGATTAGAAGTCCATTTAAAGAGCCCGCCCAACCAACATACAACAACAAATATTTCACCGCCTTCTCGAACAACCCAAACCTTCGCCACAAAAACCATTCTTTTTGAATCTAGGCTCAAGTCAGATGCGACATCGATGATCATCGGTTTGGCAATAATTCCATCATGGAACCGATGGGTGAAGGAGTGATATACCGGATTAAAGGAAGTTGAGATTTGACCATCAATCAATCGATCGATTAATATCGTCATCTGCAGTAAACATTGTCTTCGTGTGTTTCCTTTCCCAAATACAAAGAAGTCAGAAAAGGATCCAAGATAATGCCAAGAGAATGCCAAGATAATACCAAGATAATACCAAGAGAATGTCAAGAGAAAAACCATTCTCGAAGTTTATGTTTGGCAAAAGGAAAGAATCAACCTTAACATTGTTCTTCTCAACAATGAATGCCTTCAAGGATATCGACAAGGTCAAAGAAGAACCGAAACGACCAAGGCCACTCATCGGTCATCATCACCGATATAAATGCCGATCCGCTGCTTAAAGGATCAAAGCATCCGTACATCGTCGGAAGAAGAAGCAAGAAGAGCTCAAAGAGCTTCGCCCTTAGAGATTTGGGTCCACCCATCGATCAAGACTTTCGTAAGGAGATACAGGTGAGAATCTGAGAAAAATTCGCCGAAATTTGAACAATAAGATCGTCCATATGTATGCCAAAGGGTATGAAATCACCAAGTAAAGGCAAGAAAAGCTCGGACAAGGTAGATCCATCTCTTCTAGACTCTTTAGATGGTGACGATGTGAGGAAGAAGCCCGAGGATGACCTCTCCTTATCTTTAGTCATAGAACTTTCTCAGTAAAAATTCTAACTTGTTGTGAACAGTTAATATTTAAAATATCAACTTCATGCCTTATTACTTCGAATGAACATTTCTTGTCAATAATTCAAGATCAATTAAATTGTATGAACTTAACTTGGGACATGAACTAGATAAAGCGATAATGCTTAATTTATGAAATGAAGTGAACTCAATTTAATGGATAGAATTTAATGAACAATATTGAATGAATCAACTCAACACTTGAACAAAATAAAGTAATGTATACTTATCGCTTCCGAAGTGTGAGATCGGTCATGTATGTGAGGTGAATTTGGATGATCCTCCTTTGCACCATCGAAATCTTGCTTACCACTCGGGGTAGAAACAGTATATAAGGACCAAGATATAAGGATCAAGATATAAGGATCAAGATATAAGGATCAATAGTGACCATTGATTTACCACCCCGTAAAATCAATATAGATCATAAGGACCTCACTTGGCTACCATCGAATGGCCAAATGAGTCATACCATACCTCCTTACACCATAGTGACCATTGATTTACCACCGGTAAAATCAATATAGGATCATAAGGACCTTGGGCTACCATCGAATGGCCAAATGAGTCCTACCATACCTCCTTACACCATAGTGACCATTGATTTACCACCCCGGTAAAATCAATATAGGATCATAAGGACCTTGGGCTACCATCGAATGGCCAAATGAGTCCTACCATACCTCCTTACACCATAGTGACCTTAGGGACAAATAGGACCAGGATCAATAGGCAAAAAGTGAATGTGGATGAGCCAATCAAATCATGCTGTCTTTGACTCCTGGTTCTTTCATGAATATCCTCAAGTGCTTTGTAGGCCAACAACTTCGGTCAAATGATCGTCACAGATGTCTTTGTGAACTTCCAAGAACATACTCTACTTTGGATGGAACCAAATGTTTGAGTAATGATGATGTAAAAAGGTCCTTCGATAAAATTTTCATCAATGAGAGCAAAATTGACACTCTTGTACTTGGTTTTCTTTGTCAAGACTGATCCGGCGGAAAGACGCCATCCGCCATCAAAGTTATAAGCATCCTGTAGTGACCAACTTCGATAATGCATCAACAACGGAATTGTTATTGTGATCGACCCCTTGATAGCCTGCTGTACTGATGTCCAAAATAGAATATCCATCTGCATGTAATGTCCACGAGCTCTGCTTCTGCTGAAGAACTGCAACGGCTTTGTCAGATTCCTCGGCTTCTCTTTAACTATTATTAGCTTCAGAAAAGAATTGTCCGACCATAATGTCAACCGACTTTGGAAATATTTACCGAAGTGTTCGAATTTCCAAGAGTGCGGCTTATTGATCTGCTTTGGTGACGAGTCCTTCGCTGCGGCGAGAACACTCAAGGCAGAGTACCTTTTTTGCATTCTCGGATGAATATATTCTTGAATTGCTCCCTCATCCGCTTGTGCCATAGTCCCGAGAACCCCTAGGATGAGGTATCCTCTTCGGATGCTTAGGAATATGGGTGCATTTTGTGTGCTGAATCTGAACCTGACAGCCTTTAGATGGGCATCTCCGAAGAAAAGTATCTATAGGGCGGTGTGCCCCGAGTGGACTCTCGGGAGTGTGATTTCTAATATACTTCGGTGAAACTCTCCGTCACGGTGATGAGGATACTCGAGGCAGTATGCCTTATTTGTATTCTGAGGTGCAGGCTCCCTGGATCAGTCTCTTCGTCTGCTGCGACCATAATCCCGAAAACCGATAGGGCGGGATACCCTCTTCGGCAATCGAAAAATGGTCACGGGACTTCATCTACTCGCTCTTGACCATCATCCCAAGACCAATAGGGCGGATTACCCTCTTCTCAAACAGAAATGGTTGTTGGGTCTTCATCTACTCGCTCAACCATCATCCCGAAGACCAATAGGCGGCGGATTACCCTCTTGGCCAAACAGAAATGGTCATTGGGTCTTCATCTACTCGCTCAACCATCATCCAGAAGACCAATAGGCGATTACCCTCTTCGGCCAAACAGAAATGGTCGCTTGGGTCTTCATCTACTCTGCTTCGACCATCATCCCGAAGACCAATAGGTCAGATTACCCTCTTCGATCAAACAGGAAATGGCTGTTGGGTCTTCATCTACTCTGCTTCGACCATCATCCCGAAGACCAATAGGCGATTACCTTCTTCTATTGACAGAAATGGGCCATTGGGTCTTCATCTACTCGCTTGACCATCATCCCGAAGACCAATAGGGCACCTCTTCGGTCATAATTCGCTTTATTATCGCCAACAAAGACCAACCATCTTGAGGCTTTGCCGTGGGATCTCGAACGAGAACCCCCTGATTGGTGCCATAACTTCCGATGTAGAACAACTGGAAATATTGTGATTGATAGCTCAAGAACACTAGAAAATGCCCTCCTTCTAGCGCCAATGTTAACGCCAGGATCTTCTGCCACGTCCCAATCACGTAAGACGCCCTGATCCTGCACAGTAAACACGATAAACACCACAAGCTTGACGGCGGTTCCGTCGGGGATAGATTTCAGGCGTGAGAGTCAGTATACGTGTTCACAAGGTTAAACAATGGAGGAATATAATGTCTAGTGTCTTGAGAGAGAAAAAATTAATTCTTTGTGTATATGTGATATGAAAGAAGAAGTGTATGAGAGCGTACCTCTTTGTGAAGACTTCCTTGCTAAGTTATACTCTCTTTTTCTTGGATTACAAATTACCCACTATTACCCGACACACCCCTTGATCTCGATGGGTTCCACCGATTGCGCATAGTTTATCCACCTTTTTGTCATCTTCTTCCCCCGCCATACCAAGTTATAATCCCATCCACATTAATGCATGGCGTGTTCTCTAGTCAACCGTCATGCATTTTTCATCATTACAAGTCAAAGATGTAGATATTTAAATATATGATGGGTCGACCCACCGATTGGGTCCGATACTGTGAAGGACTTAATAAAATAATAAAGTGATAGATCCAATAATGTCAACACCCAATAATGAAGACCCAATGGACTAACTGAATATGTAGGCCCAATCCATTCGGTCCAATAGGAGAAATATCACGACCCAACATTAGGTAAGTTAGTCAATTGATCAATAGAGTGTTGACATGCAGGCGAAGCTCTATGTGGGTCAGCATTCTATTAGTCAATTGACCAACTTACCGATAAATAAATTTGATGCTAACCGGATCCGTGACCCAAGGGGACTGGACTTGATATGCGAGTCAGTGAATGTGAGGGCTATCCATCCAGGTTTAAGAGCCTTTAATACAGTTTTTTACAGTATTTTTTATTTTGGTCCTTTACATAAGTATACAACAAATAGAAAGTAATTACAAGAAAAGTGCATCAACTAAATAATTACAAAAAGAATGTAATTATTATAAAAATAGTACAATTCACATTAATAAGGAAACCTAAAATCAAGGATAACTAATAATTCAAATTCAAATTCAAATCTTGTCTCTAACAACAATTTCAAATCCATGTTTCAAAATTCAAATCAAAATGAGAAAATTAAAAATAAAAATTATGAAGGAGCTAATGTTCATCATCCTCCTCTCTCTTATCACCATCATTGTCATTACATCGCCGCTTGCCATTGCATGGTTGTTCTTCTTCAATTTCTTTTGATTTGATTTGGTTACCCACAAAAATAAAAATGGTTACCTTTATACTAATTTTGACTAAGAATCGCATCACATTTAAAATAAAATTGGTAATCAAATAAAAGCGAATTGGTTACCTTATCAAATGGTTTGGTAACCAACTATATGAAATTTGGTTACCAATTGCATCACATCCAAAATAAATTAGTAACCTAATAAACTAAATTGGTTACCTTATCGGAAGGTTTAGTAACCAATTTGCATAAATTTTGGTTACCAATTCGCATCACATTCAAAATATATTAGTAAACTAATAAAAAGCTGAATTGGTTACCTTATCAAATGATTTGGTAACCAACTACATGAAGTTTGATTACCAACTGCATCACATCCAAAATAAATTAGTAACCTAATAAAACTAAATTGGTTACCTTATCGAAAGATTTCGTTACCAGTGAAAATAAAGAATGGACCAGGTGGCGGTGGGAGGCGAGAGGATCGAGGAGGGAGGCGGGAGGAGGAGGAGGTGGAGGAGAAAGAGGCGGGAAGAGGGGTGGAGGAGAAAGGGCGGGAAGGGGGGAGGAGAAGGGAGGCGTGAGGAGGGGGATCTGGGGAGGAAGGGAGGCGGTGGGAGGTGGTGAGGCGGAGGCAGGAGGAGGAGGCGACAGTGGGAGGAGAAGGGCGGGAGGAGAGGGAGGGGTGGGAGGGAGTGGCGGGAGAGAGGTGGAGGCGGGAGGAGGAGGAGGGGGGCGGAGGAGGAGGAGGTGGGAGTAGGGGAGGATGGGAGGCGGGAGGCGGGAGGAGGAAGGAGGGAGGAAGGAGGAGGGGAGGCGGAGGAGGGGGGAGGCGGGAGGCGGGAGGAGGGGAGGAGGAGGGGGAGGGTTGGACGGGGGAGGAGGAGGAGGAGGAGGAGGAGGAGGCGGAGGGAGGAGAAGAAGAAGGGAAACAAAAATGGAGTGGGAGAAAATCGTGGGAGAAATGGGGAGAAAATTGTGAGAGATATGGGGGAGAAAATCGTGTGCATAATTAAAGGGATAAGATTACACTCTTTTTGTAATTAAGTATTGCACTAGTATTGTAAATAAATATGGAAGTGTATTAGTTGTGTAAAATTTTTATGAGAACACTATTATTGTAATTATTTTTAAAAATGTAATAGAATATGTAATTGTCTTTTTTATTTTTTTGACGTGAGAAAAGAGATGCCTTTAATACTAAAATAACTAGTATTTCTATAGTAGGGCTTCCCTTATATCCGTACAGAAAGCCCAATTAGAATTGACAGCTACATACAAAGGGAGAAATTTACTCATAATTTAGCATGAATTTAAAACACTGCAAAAATGTATTAAAATTTTAAATTTATTCACAACAGTTTTTTTATCTCTATCCTTACTATTGATTCCTTAAATAAGTACTGTTGAGTCATTCTGTAAAATAAGGATTCAATTTTTTCAAGTACCCAACATGTTTCTTATATTGATTCCTTAAATAATAAAATTTTAATGTTAAAAGTTCAAATTTGAATGTTCCAACTGTCAAAGCATCAAATTAATAATAATCTTATAATTTATAAGAGAGAGTATAATTTATCAATTATATTTCACTGTAAAATAATTTTTATTTTATTTTAAATTTTAAGTAATTTATGGAGTGAGTATTGAATGGATACAAATGTACATAAGATCAATATTAACTTTTAAAAATTAATTTGTGATATTTTAAATTTAATATGATTCATTTAAATTTTGAAAATAATAAATTTTATAATTAATAATACTTTAATAATATTTATAATTATATTGACAAAAATTAAATAAATGTATATCAATTTTAAATTTGAATACATTTGAAATTAATTTTTAAAAAATAAGTCAATATTAATTTTATAATTTGAAAATGAAATAGTAAAAAAATGTCAAGATGTGTGAAATGTCATTTTGTATATATAGAGAACGGTTTTTTTGACTCCATCACACTAGGGAGTAAAATCATTTATAGGGATTAAAATAGAGAATCAAATAAAAATAAGGAAACTATTAAATAATAATTTATTGATGTATTCTTCAAAATTGGGGATCCTCACTATACAAATAATTCAATAAACATCTTATACATTCTCTTCCAATACAAAACAATGTGTTAAGGGCGAGTTATTAACTAGATATAGCAAAGTCTTGGCCTCTTGGACCAATATCCCCAAACTGTGACATAAATGCCTTAGCTAAGCCAAGTAGCTAACATTCTTAAAGTACCAATATATGAAATAATTTACGAAAAAGTAACTAAAATCATTTCACAAAAATTAATACTATTATCGTTGAATTTATTAAGAGCGAAGTTCCTAAATAAAAACTTCTTGAGAAACTTTTAAAAAACCAATCTATTGAATACATATATTCCCTATTAAAAAACTTCTTGGTTGGTTTTGGGAGAAAAAAAGTAATCCATGAAATTAAGGGATTCGGTTATCATGAAGTAAATTTTATGGTAAATTAATCGATTAATACAAACAATCTTGACAATGAGAAGAAGAAATTACGCTCATGATC
The DNA here is from genome assembly GCA_020205615.1 of Panax quinquefolius. NCBI lineage: Eukaryota > Viridiplantae > Streptophyta > Magnoliopsida > Apiales > Araliaceae > Panax > Panax quinquefolius. The sequence continues at coordinate 32,912,101 of CM035169.1, forward strand.
ATGTATTAACAGATATATTGATCAATCGAATAAAATTAATTTCATATTAAATACTTTTCAAATTAACTTATCCATCTTCTCTGTCTACTGACTTCTAAGTCTAACAGGGACCTACAAATTAAGTCATTAGTGTCAAGCTTACCATCTTTCTACCTGTTTCCTATTTCCTAGATTTCAACGAATTATTTGAGATGATCATAACATGATAAAAGAACGATGGTGACAGTGCCATCAACACTTGTCGACAATAATTATTTGTAGGGGTCCACGTAGGATTTTCGATAATGTAGGCACTCTTTTAATTAAATTAATAATGATAATAATAATAATAAAATTCATCAAATACACATTTCAATTTAAAACACATAAAAGTCATTACAATGGCACCACAACCATTTTAGTTATCTTCTTCGGTATGTCTCGCGTTTCTTTATCTGTGTTTTAGCATTTGAGGAATACTATGAATCAGGATCGGTATAAACTTTTTGGGGGTTTCAAGCCAAAAGTGGACCTTGGGAAAAAATGAATAAATTTCAACCTTGAAAAAAAAAGGAATAAATTTCAGCCTTCGGCGAGAGAGAGAAAAAAAAGAGTATCTTGTATGATTATACTTGTAGTCACTGTTTTGTTGAGAAAAATAAAATTTGGACTTTTTAAATGGATTCTAACATATATAGATTATTAAAATTTGGGAATTTTCTCAATTTTAGAGGCCTCAAACCATTGTTTAAATGACTTAACATATGAGTCGGCCCCGCTATGTACATAACTATACAGAAAAAATTATGTACAAATATTATTAAAAAATAGAGAGCGCAACTTGCAGCGGAATGTTTTAGATATTTTTATTGATAAACAATACACGAGTCCTATTTTTTATGTATAATTTTTTTTTGTTATAATTTATGTACAAAGTATTATCTTTTAACGTTTTGTTCTTTCCCACGTTGCTTGGTGCTATAAATAAATAATAGATCAAATATGATAGTCTAATAATAAGATCTGTTTTAAGTTTATATTTAGAAAAATCAGAATTAGCAACGCTACAATTAAAGGTAAATTTATAATTTGTCTTAAATTTCTCTTAATCAAAGCCAAAAAAATAGAAAACATTATTGAAAAATAAAGGTGAACGTATAAATATCATAATAAGTTGCAGATTATGAGAGGAAGAAGAATGGGAAAGCCAAAATAAAATTATATTAGCTGTTTTTGCCCTCGGCGCCACCTTCTTCTAAGTAAGCTTTCTTCCTCCTGTCAGCCCTATCTAACAAACAAACCACAAAGAAACACGTGGCATAAACAGCATGAACCCTCCAGCTGCTCCTAGGATGTTGACGCAAAACCGCCATGTGAAACACCGTGACGTAATAATGTAACCCAACAGCAAAGCCGACAAAGGTCTGGCCTAAGCCCACTAATCTGGAGCCCAGCCCTGCCTTGGTCGAAAACACCAAAACCAAGTACATCAACAACAGCAAAAGGTACAACACATAGCCAAGCGTTTGCAGCACTTGTATACAAACGTAGGTGGAGGGCGAAGTAGCGTAGAAAAAGCTCAGTGGCTCGAGGCCGGTCACGAAGGCGGACAAGCATAATATAGCGAAGTAAACAGAGAGGTAGATTTGGATGAAAATCAATAGCTTTTGGAGAGAGAAATAAGCTTTAATCTGGTTGAAAACGAGAGACACTAAGAGAAGAGGGATTAATATGAATGCAGATGAGACAATTGCACCGATTGCGGGTGCATATTTTTTACCCACTAGTGGTTTGAATCCGTTTGTGATCTCACTATTGGCCTTTGTAAGATACAGTTTGGAAGTTGAGGAAATCTTTTCTAAATCTGGCAATAAATTTTCTTGAAATTTTGAGGGTAGATCACTAAATTCTGAAACTAAATCATCCCCATCTTCAATCCAAATGGGTTGTTTTGGGTTTTGGGAATTGGGTTTGGTTGGATTTGGGGATTTCTTGGGGAGGAGTGAAGTGGGGTTGGTTGAATTTGATGATTTTGAGGTGGAGTTGAGCTTCTTGAGCTGGGTTTTGATAGTGGGTAAGGTGGAATTTGTGGTGGGCTTGATTAGTTTGGTTTTGTTTTTGGGCAATGAATTGGTTTTGATTAGTTTGGTTTGGTTTTTGGTGGAAAGACTAGAAGTAATTTTCTTCTTAATTGGCTGATTTTCTTCTTCTTCTTCTTCTTCTTCTTCTTCTTCTTGTTTTTGTAGCTCTAGGAGTTTCCTGCTTAAAAGTTGCCCATTATTCAGAGGTTGAATTTCAGTAGTGTAGGTAGAGTCTACAAATGAAGAAGTGAAGAGAAATAGAAGAAGAAGAAAAAGGAGGAAATATTGATGGAGTGGAGGCATTACATATATAGTGGTAGTGGTGCTAGGGAATAATGAGTTGAGAGCTTGAATTGGGATTGTAGATTTTATAGGAGTGGGGAAGACACTAGAAAAGGGAGATTTTTATGCACAAGTTTCGGTGGTGTATGTGAAAGGGGAGAGTGGAGCTTTGTGAAGAAGACTTTACTGGGAAAATAAAAGGAGGAGGTGACTGGTGACAGGGGACTGGTGAGGTCGGTCACATGGAAAGGATTATAGTCTACGCGGTTTTACTTGCTTCGGTCAATGCCACCTACATTCTAAAATATTATCCTTTAAGATTTTGATACATGGATTAAAAAAGTGTCATTTACCAAATAAAATTTGTTTAAAATTTCATCACTACTCCTTTATGGAAAATTGAAAATTATTAATACAAAGGAGAGAATTTATTGGGACAATGAAAGAAGATAAGGATAATATAGGAAAGTAAATAATTTATTCTTCTCGAAAGTTATAAACAACAATTTTTTTTTTTTAAAACGATAATTTTTTAGGAACGGAGGGAGTGTTGTTTTCGATTTTTCTTTCTTTCCTTTAAAATACTCAATTTTGGAAAGTACAACTCAATTTATATCATCATCGTCACCAAGACCAACTAAGGTCAACTTTCTTGAAAGAGATAAATAATATTTTTTTTTTGAGATTTTTAAATTTAAAATTGATATAAATTATTTTTTAATCAAAATAATAATAAATATTATTGTAAACTATTTAAAGGGTCATGTATAATTTGAAACTGGTTAAGTTATTCACTAATAATATATTGACACTCCAAAAATGCTAGTTTGGGAATAAAATGTAAAAATAATCCATATACTATAGGGATATTTGGATATTACGTCCTTTTTTTAATCAATTCAAAATGAATCATTTACTATTTAAAATTTTGAATTGTGAACTCTATTGTGTTATGTGGCGTTGACTTATACACATGACACGTTGACATGTCAATTTAACACATTTAAGATAATAAAAAAAAATACTCCCTCCGACCCAAATTAATTGCTCAGTTTTAACTTTTTAAAATCAAATTGATCATTTTTAAAACTAATCTTTTTACTATTTTTGCTAAAATATAGGTGAAGAGATTATAACCAAAAGAAAGTATATACAATTTATTACTAATCCCAATTTTTATAATTTTAGAAATATATTTATATATGCTTAATTATTAATTCTAAAAATAATCAATTTGACTTTAAAAAGTTAAAACTGAACAATTAATTTAGGACGGAGGGAGTAAAAAAATTCTCAAAATTTGAACCTAGAACCTCATACTCCCAAAACTAACAAAATATTTGATTATCAACTAAGTTAAGAATATTAATGTTATGTCTTAGAAAATTATTACTAACTGTAATAATATTGTGACGCCCCCAAAATTAGGTATACATCACCCATCTTGGGTAGTCGACATCATAGTGCAAATTTAAATACAACTTACTAATATAAGCATAGCCGTATGCAATCGACATATAAATCTGTGAGTTTGAATACAAATATTGTCTCACTGAGATCATACAAACTCAAAAAGGAGTCCTCATTACAATTATTATCATACTTATTTCACGAAATAGTGAGGACTACTAATGCTATCCTCTGGACCATTACTCCGTTCCCACTCTAGTCGGCTATATTCTCATTTCACGAAGAGAAGTGAAGAAAGAAAGGGTGAGCTCAACTAGCTTCGATAAGAAATATTATGACTAAGATAATGCGTGAATAAATTATCATTAGCTTCAAAACGATGTTAAAGCGATAAAATATAATGAACATCAAGTTTAACTACAAGAACCAAAGATCCATTAAAAGAGTCAAGTAGAAAATAAAATCTACTATCTTTTATGATTTAAAAGGTTTTCATCATCATGTTATAGATGAGACTCAAACTTTAATAAATATTCCACATCATCGAATCACCCCCGCACTACTGACGAATGATATTCTTTAGTATCACGACCACAATTATTCATGCACTACGGGCCAAGAATATTTGTGTATTCATTAATAATCGTGATCATGCCAACAACTCATCCATCAATGCACTACGGACCATTTGAGGATTTTTACCACATCATTTGTAACATTACGGTCGTGATTACACAGAATAGTCTCTCAGTAATAATCATACCAAGTCCATCTATGCACTCAAAAGCCACAGATGACTTTCAACATAATATAAACATGAGGATGATGACAATGATATAAAATTCAATAAAACAAGTTCAAGAATTAATTTATCTAGGAACCAATAACATCAAACTGTCAACACGTGATCTTGCTTTGTAGAGTAAAATTCAAGAATCTTGAGAAGAATATTTCCATGAAAGGATCTTTGGATGAAGCGCAATATCGAGGATATTCCACTAATTTCATGGAGTATAAAGTCAAAGTTTTAACCAACCGGGTATAATAAAGAATGGAATAACAAAAGAAATCACCATAAATGCGATAGGCCGCATGCAGCGAGTTATTCCAATGAATAATAAATAACGGAACCGGTCGTCGTAAAAACGCATGCAGACGGGATATTCTAACAGAATAATAAAGAATGGAACCAGGTCCGCGTAAAACACACGCAGCGGGATGTTCCAATGGAATAATAATAATAAAGATTTAAACCAGTCCTGTGTAACACACATGCATGGATGTTCCAACGTAATAATAGAAGAATGTCACCAAGTATAGGGTAAACCACGTATCTGAGGTTATTCCAACAGAATAATAAGCAATGGAATAACAACGATTCTCTTCACGAATAAGAAAGAATAACACCCCTTACTTTTAGTAGGAGATTGAATCTTTGCAGTAGTGTAAGAATAAAATACTCTTCTTCTTTCTCTCTTATTCTCTCTATACTTTCTCTCTATAAGCTTGAATGAATTAAGTGAAAATAATGAAGCACTAGGCCTCTATTTATAGAAGATTTCTAGCTTAGCACCGCCATTGTGAAAAGGCAAGTGGCTGGCAATCGGTGATGTGAAAAGAAAAGTGGTTTGACGCTCAGAATGTGAAACTACAAGTGGTTCGGCCTTTTGTAATGTGAAACGACAAGTGGTTCGGCCTTTGTAATATGAAACGGCAAGTGGTTTGACGTCTGGTAAGTAAAGGTAATTACTATTGACGAAGGTAATTACTATTCACAAAGGTAATTACTATTGACGAAGGTAATTACTATCGAAGAAGAGACTCTTAGATGATGACATATATGCCCCCATAAAATAATCAAACTTACCACAAACGTCTTATAACGGACTCTTTATATACATCAAGGATTGAATAAATATTACCACAAATCATTTTATTGTTAACCAACACATATTTAATCTTTCAACAATTATTAATCATTTATAACTTATCGTCTCAATTATTGATTTAATACTATAACATATTATAAAAGATGATCTTGTGACAATAATTGAATCAATAATATAAGAGATATGATCGTGAATTCTTTGTAGAATAATTGAGCGTAAATTTGAGTGACTTCTCACGTAAGCATCGATAATCAATATCGTGTGCTACTTATCTGACTCATCGTATTCTTGTACTTTTACTACAAGGGTAGTTCAATCAGCTTTTTCTTCAGTAACACCTCTGCCGTTATTTTTATAGAAAGATAATTTTGTCGTTTTCTAACTACGACAATATACTTAGTTAATAAGGGGTTCACTAATGATTGGTAGTCGTCATGCGAATATTCCCCAGACAAAAAGAATATTCCCAAACCAAACGAATATTTTATAACAACTTGCTTACTTTGCAAAATTTATAAATATTACCCACAACTATAACATTATATCAAATTTATTCCATAATATTCAAAAATAATATTTATAGAAAATTCATCTTTATTTATAAAATTTGGGGTCTTACAAATATTATTACAACTTATTAGTTATTTTAGTACTCTTTTCTTTTCAAAATATATGCAGAATGAGTCTTCTGAATTTTGTGCAAAATGAGTCTTATGAGACAAAAAAATATAAAGTGATGTTATATACACAAATTATTATTCAAATATTTTATAAACTGCTGATATGACATATTTCAGTACCTCAGTATATTGATAACAAATTGCTACAATTTAGTTTCGGCCCCACATAATATGCTAAGATAGAATATGCCATATCAGCAGTTTGTAAAATATTTATAAAATAATTTGTGTCAGTAGCATTATTCAAAAATATAAATGTAAACGCGGTTATGCTCAATTTAATTTAGTATGGTTTAAATATTAGTTATTATAAAATATTGTATTACTAATATTAATATCATAAAATATTGTATTAATATTAATATTACAAAATATTGTATTAATATTAATATTACTGTGAGACCCCATATTTTATCAATAAAGATTTAAATTTTGTCGAAATAATTTTTAATATTATGGTGTGAATTTGAGATAATATTATAGTTACAGGTAGTATTTATAAATTTTACAAAGTATGCCGTGGTTATATTATATTCGATTGGTTAGGGGAATATTTGGTTTAGCAGGAATATTCAATGCAATAACTACCAATCATTGGTGGACCCTACAAATGTAATTATTATGGATTGAAAGCGACAAAAAATATTTTATTGAAATAACGGCGAATTTTACAGTTGATACTGTTGAACTACTTTAGTAGAAGTGAAAGTAATACGATGTGGTCAGACAGTAGCATACACCAGATTGATTATCGATGCTTATGTGAGAAGTCACCATTTGATTCCATTATTATCACGATTAATAATATGAATTATTATAGCGATAATGACGTTTTGTTTTATTCAGATTATTAACGTAATAAAATGTAAACATCTTTTATATAAAATGTAATACTTTATTAAAGTTATTCTATAAATAGAATATATTATATTTTATTATAAGTAGTGTAAGTAGTGTTTTTGCGTAGTGTTTTTTTGTAGTAGTGTTGCATAGCATTTGCATAATAAAATATTTTTATATAAATAGAATATATGATATTTTATTTAAAAGATTTTGCTTTAAATATGGATACCGAGTTAAAGTAAATCAATCTGGGCCTGTTCATGGATTAATTACTATGCATTCTATTTTCCTATAAATAAAGCTCATTCCTTCATTATTTTCTTACGAATTCATTCAAACTCTGAGAAAGAAATTATAGAGAAGTTATATAGAAAATCTATAGAGAGAAGAAGAAGAGTATTACGGTACTTCACTACTTTGATATCCGAAGTGTCTTTTACTGTAAGGGGTATTATTTGTTTTGTACAGTAAGAGTGTTATTCTTTCTTATTCATGAAGAGAAACTCTCATTGTTCCATTCATTATTATTACATTGGAATAACTTTTAAAAGTGGTATACCCTATACATAACTTTTGTATATACGCGTATACCCTATACTTGGTGAAATCCTTATGTTATTCCATTCATATTTATTCTGGTTGAATAACTCAGTATACGCTGAATCCCCTATACTTGGTGATCTTCTTCATTATTCCATTCTTTATTATTCTGTGGAATATCCTCATCATGTGTTTTACAGGACTGGTTCCATTGTTTATTATTCCGCATTTATTATTACTCGCTGGAATATCCTCATCGTATGTTTTTTACACCGACTGGTTCCATTGTTTATTATTCAAATTTATTATTCTCATTGGATCATCCCGTGGGTGTGAATTTCACCGACTGGTTCCGTTATTATTATTCATTGAATAACTTGCGTCTGCGCCAATCTGCATGCATGGTGATTTCTTTTGTTATTCCATTCTTTATTATACCCAAATTGGTTAAAACTTTGACTTCTATACTCCATGAAATTAGTAGAATATCTTTGATATTTAAGTTTCATCTAAAGATCTTTTCATGGAAATATTCTTCCGATTATTCTTGAATTTTACTCTACAAAACAATATCACGTTGACAATTTGGGCGTTAATAATTCTGGATTAAATAATTCTTGAACTTGTTTTATTGAATTTTTATGTCATTGTCATATCATCATCCTCATGTTATATTATGTTATCTTTGGCTTACGTGCGTAGATGAACTTAGTATGATTATGACCGAGGATCATTCGGTATAATCATGGCTTGATATAAATGATGTGACAAAAGTCCTCGATGGCTTTGAATGCAATGATGGATAGTTTTGGTATGATTATGACCGAGGGTGATTCGGTATAGTCATGACCATTGATAATTTGATGAAAATCCTTGATCGTAGTGCAGGGGATGATTAGATATTGTGGTTTATTCATTAAACCGAGTCTTAGTGATAAAATTGATGAAAACCTTTTAAAACCTAAAAGATAGTAGACTTTATTTTCTACTTGACTCTTTTAATGGATTGATATTCATTATGATTAAACCGGGTTGTCTATTGTATTTTATCGGTTTAACACTGTTGAAGGCTAATGATAATTTATTCTCGCATTATCTTAGTTATAATATTTCTTCTTTGGGCTAGTTGAGCTCACCTTTTCTTTCACCGTTTCTCTTGAAATGAGAACATATACCGGGACGAGTCGAGGGAACGAGTAATGGTCCGAGGATAGCATTAGTAGTCCTCACTATTCGTGAAATAGTGTGATAATAGTTGTAATGAGGACTCTTTTGAGTTTGTATAATATCTAGTAGACAATATTTGTATTCAAACTCACGCTTTATGTCGATTGTACACGGCAGTTATATTAGTAAGTTGTATTTGAATTTATGTACCATGTAAGTGGCAACCCAAGATGGGTGACGATACCTAATTTTAGAGCGTCACGGTTGGTATCGAGCTTAGGGATATGATCCTCGCTAAGATGTGAGACTAGAACTAGGAGGGAGAGATAGAAATTCCTTCATAGTATGACCTACCCAAGTTTATTTGGTATTTGATTGGTCGGTCAGAGTATAGTGATAATATGTTGCATGTCAATTAACCCTTATTTTGTGGCAGTGTTTGAAAATGGCATCCGAGAATGTTTAGAATAGCAATGGAGCACAGGAGACTGTTGATTCTCCACAGATCAATAATCAGGACAATGTGCAACAGGATGGCGATAATCCTCCTTAAAAAAACAACACTGATCAATTGACGAACGACGGTACGTTTAAGAGGTTTTTAGAATTCATGCAACATCAGGCGAAAGCGACTCCTGTCCAAAACGTAGGTGGAAACACGGAAAACTCTCGGTGGTCACCGCTAAACAATTCAAGGAGCTGGGACCAACGGGAGTTTAAGGAGAGCAAAACCACTTCGGCGGAAGCATGGATAAAGCAGATTACCAAGATATTTGATGTCTTGGGATGCTCCGGAGCAGCAAAGGTTCCTTTCTAACGCCTTTATGTTCATGCGGAGCGGATTCTTATCGTGGGAATCGGTAAAAACGTACTCAACTTTCTTGCATCTTCAAGATATCTTGGGAGAAGTTCCAGAGTCGTTTCAACGACAAATACTTTCACGAAAGTATTCGCCCACATGAAGGAGGTGGAGTTTATCAAGTTGGAACAAAATAATATGACCGTGTCGCAATACGAGGCAAAATTTGCGGAGTTATCACGATTCGTCCCATTTGGTGGATAATGAAGAGAGAATGGCGCTAATGTTTTTAGAGGTTTGAAGCGGGAGATACGCCAACATCTTATTTCTCATAAACCGTGTTTGTATTCGGATGTTGTAAATAGGGCTCGATTAGTGGAGCGCGATAACGAGTCAACGCAACTAAAAAAGAAGCGGTAAGCAAAATTATAATACCGGTGAGTAGTCATCGAGCGGTGACAACAAGCGTGGAGGAATCAACGGAGCTAGATATGGTAACCACTTGGTGGTAATCGAGCCAAAACAATAAGAATGGACATTTCAAGAAACGGAGATTCAACAATGATGGAAAGACGTCAACACCAAAGACCCGTTGTTAAGGAAGGGAAAGACCACCTATCATATGCTTCAAATGCGGAGGAGAGGACACATCATCGGTCCGAATCACCCATGCCATCAAAAGCATGTTATAATTGTGGAAGAGAAGGTCACTTAGCTCGATTTTTTCGTTTCATCAAGACAAATTCAACTAGGATGGAGGCACCAAAGGTCATCCTGAACAAACCAAAGCCGAGGTTTAAGAGAGAGCATTTTTTTCTCGTGACGAGGAACTGAATAAAATTATCACGGGTAAGTTAATCATAAGCTCTTGAAGTCTATACCGTGTTAGATACCGATTCTACCCACTCTTTTATTTCACCTAGTTGTGTTCAACGTTTAAATTTGACTCAAGAAGAAGTTAAACTTTGACTTATTGGTTGAAACTTCGTTAGTAGGAGCCTTCATAACACTACTTATTTTTAAATCTTGTTTGATTCAAATAAACACTTTCACGTTACCTGTCGATCTTATCTTTTTGAAAATACTTGCCTTTGATGTGATTTTAGGAATCAATTGGTTAACTACTCATCATGCTTTTTGTAAGGTTGTTAGCTTTTATATTCATAACCAACCTGTTGTGCGAATTCAAGTAACCAAACTACTAAAGTCAATTATTGTCATATCGAGCCATAAGTAAAGAGCCCGAACCTTTCGTTGTTGACTTCCTTGTGGGAATGCACCGAAGCCGGACTTTACAGAGGCGACATCATGAATGAAGATGGCAAGTTTATAGGTATCATTGTGAGGTGCTATCTAGGTTAAGGGATAGAAGTCATAATTGGTATCAATGTGACGTATTATCCAAGTTTTGGATGAGAGTCACAGTTTTGAATGATATTTCTATCATTAATAAATTTCTTGACGTATTCTTGAAGACTTTTTAGCCTACCCTAGAGCGTGAAATCGAATTTTGTATTGACCCCAGTATAAAAACCCATTTCTTAAACCCTCAAATATTTCTTCAACTAAAAGGATCTGTTTACGTGGATTATGATGAAAGTCATAATAAAAGCATTGGACTAATGAAAATCATGGGTATTCGTGGTATTAGTAAGTGTTATGATGAGTTATGTTGGTTAGTATGTGAAAACATGAAAGTTTCTTAGAAATCACAAAGAGTTGAAAATCGATTTTTGGTGAAAAACGTAACATGAAATTCAATTGACCAAATCTCTTATTATATTTTGAATTTTTGAGTGTGGTCAAGTCCTAGAGTTAGATCTATGAGTTACCTAACTAATCCAAGTGGAATTACTGGAAAAGGTGTTGTAGATTTTTGTGTGGACTGATTTTAGCAAAGGAGTGCAAAGCTACAAAAACCAAAAAAGTTGCTTTGCATGATTTTAGAGGGGCTGTTTCGGCCACTTAAATTATGAGAAAAATTCTGGCCTTTTGGGACATGAAGGTATATGGTATAAAGTACCTCCTGTCCAAAAATGAGCTCATTCTGACTTAAAATGAGCAAGTTATGACTATTTCAATATTTAGGTTTTTCCAACAAAAAACGCTATAACCGGAGTTCTACAACTCCGATGACCATGAAATTTAAACTGGAGGCTCACATTAATATGTGTAAGGTCCTGCCAAGAGTTGGGAATATCTGGAGTTAACCTTGAGGTAGCTAATTTCTTAAGGAATTAATTAGAAATTGATTTTTGAAAAATAGTAAATGAATTTTAAAAATTCCGAGAAAAATATATTTTCATTAAGGGACTATATTATGCTAAATCCCAGAAAAGAAATATTTTTGGGACTAATTTGGTATTTTTTATGAAAATAGTTTAGTTACGAACATATGAGTTAAATATGTTATGTGAAGTAACAAAGTTAAAAAATAGGATTTTATGGCTAAAGAATCCTATATAGAGTATATGAATATTTTTTGATGAAGGATTTGATAATTGGTGATGATATCTTATGAGTATGTCATTTTGAATGATTAAATGCATTATATGGTAAAGCGTAAACAATTGAGATAAATTGTTTATAAATTTAAGAAGTGATTAAAATATTGTTATAATATTAATGATATTAGATTATGAGATTATTAAGTGATTGATAACATGGGGATATTCTTGAATCTGGATAAATTATATTATAAATGTTTAATATCTCATTTGATTGATTCTTTATATCATTATCCTCATGCTTATATTATGTTGAAAGTCATCTCATGAATTTGTGAAGCGTAGATGGACTTGGTATGATTATGACCGTGGATTGTTGGTATAATCATAACCGTAATTGAAAACACGATCTTTGGCCATAGTGCATGAATAATTTGTGGTCGAACTAATGAATACACGATTATCTTTGGGCCAGTAGTGCATGGATAATTTGTGGTCGTGATACTAATGAATACACGATTATCTTTGGTAGTAGTGCATGGATAATTTGTGGTCGTGATACTAATGAATACACGATTATCTTTGGTAGTAGTGCATGGATAATTAAATGGTCGTGATCTTAATGAATATCCTCGGCACGTAGTGCGAGGATGATTCGATGATATGAATTAATTATTGAAATGAGTCTCAAAGAATGAAATATTAATTCATGGATGTGGTAAAAGTCATCTTTGGTAGTAGTGAATTGATAGACTTGGTATGATTATGACCACGGATTATTCGGTATAATCATGATCAGTAATTGAAAACACGAATATCCTTGGCGATGAGGCATGGATAATTCGTGGTTGTGATACTATTAAGGCTGCGTCTCGATTATTGGTTTTACTGATTGTATATCTTTGCTTTGTAGTGCAAAGATGAATTGTTAATGAATATCTTTGGCGGATTAGGAGATGAATTTAATATTTTTAACGATAAAGGTATTCATGGTATCCTCACCTCTTTATCATATCGTGTCACGCACCCTAATTTCGAGGCGAAATTCCATAAGGAGGGGAGATTATGAGACCCCAGATTTTATCAATAAAGATTTAAATTTTGTAGAAATAATTTTAATATTATGGTGTGAATTTGAGATAATATTATAGTTGTGGGTAGTATTTATAAATTTTGCAAAGTATCACGGTGGTTATATTATATTCGATTGGTCGGGAATATTCGGTTTAGCGAGGGAATATTAGTCTGACTACTCAATCATTGGTGGACCCCACAATGTAATTATTATCCGGATTGAGAAAACGACAAAATATTTTATTGAAATAACGACGGAATTTTTACTGGTTGATCTTGTTGAACTACTTCTCGGTAGTAAACGCGTCGATGTCGTGTGGTTGCATAGTAAGCGCCAGGTATTGATTATCGATCTTTATGTGAGAAGTCACTCGGTTTGATTCCATTATTGTCGATTAATAATATGAATTATTATAATGATAATGGACGTTTTGTTTTATTCGTATTATTAACGTAATAAAAGCGAAACATCTTTTATATAAAAATGAATCTTTTTATTAAAGTTATTCTATAAATAGAATATATTATATTTTATTATGCATAGTGTTATAGTGTTTTTGCATAGTGTTTTGCATAGTGTTGCGTAGTGTTTGCATAATAAAATATTTTTATATAAATAGAATATATGATATTTTATTTAAAAGATTTTGCTTTAAATATGGATAATCGATTAAAGTAAATCAATCTGGACCGTTCATGGATTAATTACTATATCATTCTATTTTCCTATAAATAAAAGCTCATTCCTTCATTATTTTCTTACAATTCACTTTGAACTACAGAAAGAAATTATAGAGAAGTTATATAGAGAAAATCTATAGAGAGAAAGAAGAAGAGTATTCGGTACTTCACTTCTTTTTGATATCCAATGTCTTTTACGGTAAGGGGTATTATTTGTTGTGCCGTAAGTAAGGTGTTATTCTTTCTTATTCATGAAGAGAACTTACATTGTTCCATTCATTATTATTCATTGGAATAACTTTTGTAAAAAGTGGTATACCCTATACATAACTTTCATATATGCGGCGTACCCTATATATACTTGAGTGAAATCCTTATGTTATTCCATTCTTATTTATTCTGTTGGAATAACTCAGTATACGCTTAATCCCCTATACTTGGTGATCTTCTTCATTATTCCATTCTTTATTATTACATTTGGAATATCACATGCATGTGTTTTACATTTAACCGGTTCCATTGTTTATTATTCCGCATTTATTATTACATTTGGAATATCCCGTCATGCATGTGTTTTACACCGGACACAGTTCCATTGTTTATTATTCAAGATTTATTATTCATTGGATCATCCTGTCGCTTGCAGTGAATTTCACCGACACGGTTCCGTTATTATTATTACATTGGAATAACCTTTATACATCAAGATCTGCATGTACGGTGATTTCTTTTGTTATTCCATTCTTTATTATACCCAAATGGTTAAAACTTTGACTTCTATACTCCATGAAATTAGTAGAATATCTTTGATATTTGCGTTTCATCTAAGATCTTTTCATGGAAATATTCTTCCGATTATTCTTGAATTTTACTCTACAAAACATGTCATGTCGACAATTTGGGCGTTAATAATTCCTCGATTAAATAATTCTTGAACTTGTTTTATTGAATTTTTATGTCATTGTCATCATCCTCATGTTATATTATGTTATCTTTGGCTTACGTGCGTAGATGAACTTAGTATGATTATGACCGAGGATCATTCGGTATAATCATGGCTTGATATAAATGATGTGACAAAAGTCCTCGATGGCACAGAATGCGGTGATGAATAGTTTTTGGTATGATTATGACCGGGGGTGATTCGGTATAGTCGTGACCATTGATAATTTGATGAAAATCCTTGATCGTGAGTACAGGGATGATTAGATATTGTGGTTTATTCATTAAACCGAGTCTTAGTGATAAAAATTGATGAAAACCTTTTAAAACCTAAAAGATAGTAGACTTTTATTTTCTACTTGACTCTTTTAATGGATTGCGTATTCATTGCAGATTAAACCGTCCGGTTGTCTATTGTATTTTATCGGTTTAACATCATTGAAGGCTAATGATAATTTATTCGCATTATCTTAGTCATAATATTTTTACTTATTGGGCTAGTTGAGCTCACCTTTCTTTCACCGTTTTCTCTTGAAAATGAGAACATAGTTGAGACGAAGTCGGGGAACGAGAGTA
This sequence comes from Panax quinquefolius, assembly GCA_020205615.1. Lineage (NCBI taxonomy): Eukaryota > Viridiplantae > Streptophyta > Magnoliopsida > Apiales > Araliaceae > Panax > Panax quinquefolius. The sequence continues at coordinate 32,927,491 of CM035169.1, forward strand.
ATGATCCGAGGATAGCATTAATAGTCCTCACTATTCGTGAAATAGTGTGATAATAGTTGTAATGAGGACTCCTTTTGAGTTTGTATAATATCTAGTAGACAATATTTGTATTCAAACTCATGCTTTATGTCGTATTATACACGACAGCTTATATTAATAAGTTGTATTTGAATTTATGTACCATGTAAGTGGCAACCCAAGATGGGTGACGTATACCTAATTTTGGGGGCGTCACAATTACAAAATATTGTATTAATATTAATATTACAAAATATATATTATTACTAATATTACAAAATATTATAACATTATTCCAAAATATTAATACTTATAATATTAAGTATTAATAATATTACAAAATATTATAATTTGATATTAATACTTATGATATAATATATAAAATGATATCAAATTATAAGTATTATATCATAAGTATTAATATTTATGATTAATTTACAAAATATTAATTTACCAGTTTTATTACTATCATAAGTATTATAAAATATTATAATATTTTATTACTATCATAAGTATTATAATACCAGTACTCACTACTTATATTAGAGATGGAGGAGAGAGATTACCCAAATTTGCATAAGTCGTGTATTAAATTTGACTATTTTTTTATTTTTTTAATGTTATTTTAATGTGTTTAGTCATCCTATAAAATGGAGAAATGCGTAAAAAAATATTCTACTTAATTCTGTTTGTACGTAATATTTAGTGAGTATTTAATATTAAAAATCGTTTAAAATAATTAAAATGACAACAATTGACCATACGATGTAATATATTAAAATAAAAGCCGGTAAAACTTGTGTCAGCTGGACAATTATGACATTCAATCTAAGTCTTCTAATAAGTTGATCAATGATTCAAAAGTGGGTTCTTTATATATTGTCATGTAACCTATTTCTTGTGGATGGATTATATATATATATATATATATATATATATATATATATATATATATTATCCCATTTCTAAATAATCTGGAGAGGAACTTATATCAATGCTTTTTTCTTCGTTATAACATAAAAAATCGACTTTTTATGTTATAACGACGAAAAAAAATCGTCGTTATAATCAATTCGTTCTTAATTCGATTCCTTCTGTTCGCTGAAAAAGCGAACTGATTGCTAGTTTATTTATTGAGAGGGATCCAAGGTCCCCCACATTCTCTACTTTTTCTATCAGTGACAAAATTAATGGTGACATTTTTTTTTGTTTCGTTAGAATTCTAATAAATTTGACCAAATGGGGGATATGACTATGAATTATGATTTAATAAATCATATGGTATACATCCCATAAAAACTTCTGATCTTATCATAATTTGTAAAAAAAAATCATTAAAATAAATTGGTATTATTGTATTCATGTATTTTGAAAAATTGCAAGTAAATTGTGCAGGTAATTTCCTTCTCAAAGTCCACTTGTATACCTTTAGTCTACAAAGTCAACCCTTTTCTTCCTCATTAACTTCCCTGTGAGGTGGACTGTACCCCCATTGATGAATTAGTCAAAATGCTCTTATTTTGACATTCTTCATTCTGTTATGTATAGACCTTTCTTTTGTGACCTGATATCCTTGGCTCCTAAGCCATGCATAGGTGTATTTTAAAATAATAAATAACATTAAAAACTATAATTTGAAATCTTCTATGAGATTCCCTCCATTACATTTATTCTCTAATTTTTTTTTTAATATAACTGCACAAATATTATTTTTAATGACAAAATAAAATTCATCATAAATAATTAACGATACAGTAAAATTTGTCCCAAATAATTAATCCCTGCTTTGACTACTAAAGAATACTAGCTAGTAGCTACCGACACGAGCTTGGTTACAAATCACTTGTTTGTCTATTTCTGAACAAGTCTGAGTTGTTTGAATATGATGGAATAAATTATTTACACAGTTTGTTTTATAATTTTTAAAGTTTGGATGTGTCTGAACAATTCATTCAAAAAATTATGGCTGAATGGTTAAGATATAGTGTTGAATAATATTTTACTTATATTTTCTCATTAACAATTAAAAATTACATCCAATACCAATGTTGTTTTACTATTGAAAATAAATTTTGTTATGTACAAATTATTTTTGATATTTTTTTAACAAATTGGTAACCAATTCATTGAATGTTGTTATAGTATTTTATTTTGACTTTATGGGCAGATAGAATGTTATTAATATTTTAAGGGTTTTATTTCTAAACATTTATATTTATTTATTCTTAAATAACATTGTTTATTTATAATTACACAATAATTTTGTTCATAACAACTCACAAGGTTAAAATAAGAAAATATATGTATTCAAATATTTTGGACAGACAATTATCAAACAAATCATTTTATTTCGTATTCAAATCTTCTATTTATCAAACAGATCCGTATTTGGTCCAAGTGAACATGGTCCAAGGCTATAGATCAAGCCCAAATATCTATGGCTAAATGAAAAGGTTCAAAAGGGAATATTCTTCTAAGAATAACGTTATTGGGCCATTAATTTGATAAGGCTTCTCACACTTCTATATTTAGGATGACATCATGTTCGTCATCTGTGGGCTAGTAGAATTACTACAACTAACACAGTGGTTCTAATATTTGTGCAGTGGCCTGTTTCATTATTGAGGCCTTAGGCACAGGCCTAGTCCAACTTCCATTTCTCCATCTTTAAATATATATTGAGAGAGAAATTCTAAATAAATAACGTTCTTAATGCATAAAGTGTTGATTTTTAATGTTTTTCTTTGAGAAAGAAAATAATATATGCAACGAAATATTAATGTCTAATAAATTTATTTGAGATAAATTATAAATGATATATATAATTTTTTTAATTTGTTAAATAGGACTGCACAGTTTTATTTATAATATAAAATGATACCATATTGTTAAATTCATCCTAACAAGTCACTAAATTAGTATAAAATTAAACACGCAATAATTTAAGAGTATATATGAAACCAAAAGAAACTTTAAAATTAATAGAAATTACAAAGATTATTCTTTCTTTTTGTGAAATAGAGAGAGTAATATTTATTATGGTAGTGTCTTAATAAATTAATTCTCATAATTTTTATTTTTTTAATTTTAAAAATTAAATTTAAAAAGTCGAATTAAAACACATTTACGTGATGAATAAAATATTAATAATTATGTATATATATTTTTTAAATATGTAAATAGTTACTCAATATGTATACAAATTTTTTCAAAAACCTATTGGGACTATGAATCCGCTCCCCCATTGCCCCAATGTAGGTACGACACCCTTGGTTATAATAACAACGAGGTAGATTACGCGAATATTTAATCATCCAACTAATCAATATCAAAATATAATAACGAGTCATTTTTGTTGGTCCCGAACTAACTTGATAGTTCAACTTTAATAATAGTCATTTTAGCTTCATGCACATCAATTAAAAAAATAATTTAATAATATCATTTACTCCCTCCGTCCCATAGTTATAGGCAGATTTTTTTTGGCACATAGTTTAAGAAAATTAGTTTAAGTGGTAATTTTAACATAAATTTTCCACATATACCCCTTAATAATATGGAATTAATGAATAAGTTAATTACTCTTTACTTATCACACCTGGACTCTCAACTTCGTTGATTGACGTGTTAAAGTCATGACCATAAAACTTTAACCAAAAGAATACAACAACATTAAATGTGGTGATAAAAATAATGATATTGAATGTTGTTTCTTCAAAAAAAGAGTAATGGTTGAATATTTATTATAAGGGCATAAAAATAAAACAATGAACCAATTAAATTTTATAAATAGTAAGTAGCCTATATATTGTGACATCTCAAAATGGAAAATCAGTCTATAACTATGGGACGGAGGGAGTAATAATTAAATTTGTATAAAATTTTATAACTACACTTTTATGGGAAGTTGAAAACTATTAATACAAGCGAAAAAATTTATTAGGACAACGAGAGAAGTTATAGGAGATCTAAGAAAGTAAATAATTTATTTTTATAAAAAATTGTGAACGAAAAATAAAGTGCATGAAGAGGTATGTACATTTTTTTTCAATATATTAATCAATTTCTCAAGCTGTATTTTTTTTTCAAATACCAACATAACTCATTTGTTTTAAAAATGTTTTATTTCATTTCAATTACACATGATTCATAAATTCTTTTTATTTTAAAGCTCACTTTCAAAAAAATAATTCACGAAAAAACTAACAAAAAATAATATATATATATATATATATATATATTATTTTGTACAAAAATAAATACACAATAAATTATTTTTAAATTTACCCTGAAGACTTGAGTTAACCTTATGATAAAAATCTCAAAACAGATTAAATAAGGGTATACCATGAGGTAATGATCAGCAAGGTGTGCTATTCAAAATGGGAGAGTAGATTCTCTGTCGTCATTCTATTTAAATTCTAACACATGTTATTTTATTTAATTTTAGAATTAATTAAATTTTAACACATGTTATTTTATTTAATTTTAGAATTAATTAATGTTAAATAAAAAACTAAGTGTTAACATTTAAGTGGAGGGCACAAGAAAACAGTAAATTTGGGAACTCAAAATGGGGGACCCACTTCAGGTTGTACACGTTTATCTATATCTCACTTTCTTAGTGGTCCCCATAATTGTTCCACGTAAGTCTGAGGTGCTACTGACGCACGTATTGACAAGGATAATATTGTCCCACCCGTACTTTGAGTACTTTCTTTTTCTTTTTTTTTTTTTTTAATTTTCTTCCAAATAAATACGTGCTCAACAGATAAAAATTATTTAAGAACTGATATTTTTATATGTATTTTTGATATTTTATATATACGTTTGTTAAATGAGCATCTGATGAAATTCCACTTTCATGTGAGAAAAAATTATAATATAAAAATATGAAAAACACATTTTATTAGATTTTTGTTTATATTTTTTTATTTAATCGAATATCATAATGAAATTGGGATCCTATTTCTAAACAAGCTAGCTTACTCTTTCCAAAAAATAAAAATAAAAATTTGTCATTTTCTTTTTTCACATAATTTTATTATTTGGATATTAGGAAATGGCTCATATATATATATATATTATTATGAGTTTCTTTCGTGCACATATTAATTTCATGCATTTTAAAAAATAAAAGAAAGTAAAACTTTAGTTTTTTAAAGTGAGGAACTGCAAAAAGTCAACAACTATGGAACCTTACTTGCTTTTAAATTTCAACTAGAGTTGTAGATACAAAAGATGAAAAATTGACAGCCTGTAAATTAACATTTCTTTATGGCTTATTAGAAGATGACACAAATCTAAAAAGTTTATCTTTAAATGGATGATTTAACCACATAAATTGTTAATTATTCTCGAAATAAATAAACCACATCTCCCAACTAAGTGTCACTCACTATTTTGTATTGGAGCATCACTGATGAGTAGGTTAGTATTTTTAGATTTAATATATTATTAATTTTTAAGTTATTTAATTAGGACATTTTACTTTTAATTGTTATTTTGTAGGTTAGGGCAACATAGGGGCAAAACAAGAATTTTTGACAACAAAAGGGCAAAAATCTTAATTTTCTAAATGGTACTGCTTCACGAACAAAATTTAGCGTCGTGGCTGTTGAGTCGAGGCCTATTGGGTAGTCGATGTATTGCGGTGAGATTGCAAAAAATATATTTTTCGTGGAGTTGTTAATGGGTGATAATGACCCTCAACAAATATACTAACAAGATACAAGTGAAGGTGACATCACAATAACAAATTTTGCTTTACAACCCTCTTTAATTGATCCTGTAAGACCCCAACTATAAATAAAGATGAATTTTCTATAAATATTATTTTTGAATATTATGAAATAAATTTGATATAATGTTATAGTTGTGGGTAATATTTATAAATTTTGCAAAAGTAAGCAAATTGTTATAAAATATTCGTTTGGTTGGAGAATATTCTTTTTTTTGGGAGAATATTCGATGACGACTCAATCATTAATTGACCTTATAACTAGAAGTATTATCGTAGTTAGAAAACGACAAAATTATCTTTCTATAAAAATAACTATACGGAGGTGTTACTGTTAAAACCGTTGAACTACCCTAGTAGTAAAAGTACGATGAATACGCGTGAGTTGATAAGAAGCACACGATATTGATTATTGATCTTTACGTGAGAAGTCACTTTACGCTTTCAATTATTGCTACAATAATTCTTTGATCATATCTCTTATATTATTGATTCAATTATTGTCACAAGATCATCTCAGATAATATGTTATAGTATTAAATCAATAATTGAGGCATTTAAAGTTATAAATGATTAATAATTGTTGAAAGATTAAATATGTGTTGATTAAAAATAAAATAATTTATGGTAATATTTATTCAATCCTTGATGTATATAAAGAAATTACATTATGAGACGTTTGTGGTAAGTTTGATTATTTTATGGGGGCCCATATGTCATCATCTAAGAGTCTCTTCGTCGATAAGTAATTACCTTTGTGAATAGTAATTACCTTCGTTAATAGTAATTACCTTTACCAGACGTCAAACCACTTGTCGTTTTATATTACAAATCCGAACCACTATCGTTTCACATTACTGAAAAGGCCAAACCACTTTTCTTTTCACATCACCAAATCTCAAGCCACTCGCCTTTTCACACTGGCGGTCTTTAGCTATAAATCTTCTATAAATAGAGGCCTGGTGCTTCATTATTTTTTTCACGAATTCATTCAAGCTTATAGAGAGAAAGTATAGAGAGAATAAGAGAGAAAGAAGAAGAGTATTTTGTTACTTCACTATTCGCGATTCAATCTCCTACTAAAAGTAAGGGGTGTTATTCTTTCTTATTCATAAAGAGAAGCTGTTGTTATTCCATTGCTTATTATTCTGTTGGAATAACTTTGTATAATGGTTTACCCTATACTTGGTGACATTCTTCTATTATTCTCGCTTGGAACATCCTGCATGCGTGTGTTTTACACTTTACCTAGTTCCGCTTTTTTATTATTATTCATTGGAACATCCTGCATGTGTTTTACACCGGACTGGTTCCGCTCTTTAATATTATTTTGTTGGAACATCCTCGCTCATGTGTTTTTTATGGGACTTCGGTTCCATTCTTTATTATTCGCTGGAATATCCTCATGCATGCGTTTTCTGCCGGACTGGGTTCCGTTATTTATTATTCTGCTTGGAATAACACATGCATGCGATTATCGCATCGCATGCACGGTGATTTCTTTTGTTTTTCATTCTTTGTTATACTCAATTGGTTAAAACTTTGACTTCATACTCCATGAAATTAGTGGAATATCCTCGATATTTAAGCTTCATCCAAAGATCCTTTCATGGAAATATTCTTCTCAATGATTCTTGAATTTTACTTTACAAAGCGATGATCATGTTGACAGTTTGGATGTTATTGGTTCCTAGATAAATTAATTCTTGAACTTGTTTTATTGAATTCTTATATCATTGTCATCATCCTCATGTTTATATTATGTTGAAAGTCATACATGCACAGAGTGCATAGATGGACTTGGTATGATTATGACGAGAGACTATTCGGTGTAATCATGGCCGTAATGTTACAAATGATGTGGTAAAAATCCTCGGTGGCCGTGTAGTGCATTGATGGACGATTGTTGGCATGATCATGACCATTAATGAATACACAAATATTCTCGGCCGTGAAGTGCATGAATAATTGTGGTCGTGATACTAAAAGAATATCCTCGGCCGTAGTATGCGGTGATTCGATGATGTGGAATATTTATTAAAGTCGAGTCTCACCTATAACAATGATGATGAAAACCTTTAAATCATAAAAGATAGTAGATTTTATTTTCTACTTGACTCTTTTAATGGATTGTTGGTTCACTGTAGTTAAACTTGATGTTCATTATATTTTAACAGCTTAACATTTGTTGTAGAAATAAATGATAATTTATTCTCGCATTATCTTAGTCATAATATTTCTTCGAGCTAGTTGAGCTCACCCTTTTTTCACCGCTTTCTCTTGTGAAATGAGAATATAGTTTGGGACGAGCCTGGGAACCAGAGTAATGGTCCGAGAGGATAACATTAGTAGTCCTCACTATTCGTGAAATAGTGTGATAATAATTGTAATGAGGACTCCTTTTGAGTTTGTATAATATCTAGTAGACAATATTTGTATTCAAACTCACGCTTTATGTCGTATTGTACACCTACAGCTTATATTAGTAAGTTGTATTTAAATTACATACATATGTATCCACTACCCAAGATGGGTGATGTATACCTAATTTTGGGGGCGTCACACTGATTTAATTATCGAGCTTAGGATATGATCCTGGCTAAGATGTGAGAATAGTACTAGGAGGGGAGAGATGGGGAATACCTTTTCGCTAGTATGACCTACCTAAGTTTATGTATATTTTATTGGTTCATTCAAAATATAGGGATAATATGTTACATGTCAATTAACCTTTTGTTTTATGGCGCAGATCTGAAAATGACATCCGAGAATGTTGAGAATAGCAATGGAGCATGCAGACGATCGTTGATTCACCATATATCAATAATCGGGATAATGTGCATCGTGAAGGCGATAATCCTCATGCAAAAACAACAACACCGACTAAATGATGAATGATCAAATGTTCGTGAGGCTTTACGCAATTCATACAACAAAGAAAGTAGAGCGACTCACATGTCAAAAACGTGGGTGGAAACATGGATAACTCTCGGTGGTCATCGCTAAACAATTCAAGGCTGGGACCACCAGAGTTTAAGGGAGAGCCAAAACCACTTCCGGCGGAAGCATGGATAAAGCAGATTACCAAGATATTTGATATCTTGGGATGCTCCGAGGAGCAAAAGGTTCCTTCACGCTTTTATGTTGCGCGGAGAGGCGATTCATTGGTGGGAATCGGTAAAACGTACTCTCAACTTCTTTGTCTTCAAGATATCTTGGGAGAAGTTCCAGAGTCATTCAACGACAAATACTTTCCCGAAAGTATTCGCCATACATGAAGGAGGTGGAGTTTATCAAGTTGGAACAAAATAATATGACCGTGTCGCAATACGAGGCAAAATTTGCGGAGTTATCACGGTTCGTCCCCACTCTGGTGGATAATGAAGAGAGAATGGCGCGAATGTTTTAAAGAGGTTTGAAGCGGAGATACGCCAACATCTTATTTCTCATAAACCGTGTTTGTATTCGGATGTTGTAAATAGGGCTCGATTAGTGGAGCGCGATAACGAGTCAACGAACTAAAAGAGAGCGGTACGTGAAAATGCGGAAAGACGTCAACACCAAAGACCCGTTGTTAAGGAAGGAGAAAGACCACTCATCATATGCTTCAAATGCGGAGAGAGAGGACACATCGATCAAATCAGGCTATGCCGTCCAAAGCATGTTATAATTGTGGAAGAGAAGGTCACTTAGCTCGATTTTGTCATTCTTCAAGACAAATTCACTAGGATGGAGGCACCAAAGGTCATTCCGGAAAATTCAAACCGGTAAGGTCTGAGGAGGCGTTTGTTGTGACCTCCCAGAGAAGCAAGGAACCCGAATGAGGTCATCACGGTAAGCTTATCATAAACTCTAATGAAGTCTATACTTTATTTGATCTTTGTTCTACCCATTCTTTTATTTCACCTACTTTGCGCCATCGATTAAATTTGACTCGGAGAAATTAGACTTTGACTTATCTGTGGAAACTCCGTTGGGAGAAACCTTCATTACATCCACTGCTTATAAGTCTTGTTTGGTTCAAATCGGTACCCTCACATTACACCGTCGATCTTATTTCATTAAAAATACTTGCATTTGACGTGATTCTAGTGGATTGATTGGTTAACTACTTATCATGCAAAAATTGATTGTTTTAAATAAGGTTGTTAGCTTTCATATTCCTAACCAACCTATTATGCTAATTCAAGCGACCAAACCATTAAAATCAATCACGGTAATCTCAAGCCATAAACCTATTCGTTGATTGAAAAACGGATGTCAAGCTTTCTTAGCTCGTATCACGATTTAAACAAAAATACGCCGGTTTTGAACGATATTTCTATTGTTAATAAATTTCTGACGTATTCCTCAAGAACTTCCTGGCCTATCCCCGGGCGTGAAATTGAATTTTGTATCGACCTTGAACCTCGTGACAAAACCTATTTCCAAAGCCCCATATCGAATGGCTCCTATTGAACTTCGTGAGTTAAAGACCCAACCGCAGGAATTGTTAGACATTGGCTTTATTCGTCCTAGTACTTCTCCTTGGGGTGCTCTGTTTCTATTCGTGAAGAAGAAGAAAGATGGGAGTATGCGACTTTGTATTGATTATCGGGAGTTGAATCATGTCACCATCAAAATAGGTATCCATTGCCATGTATTGATGACTGTTTGACCACCGCAAGGAGCCAAATTCTTTTCAAAGATTGATCTTACGTTCCGGATATAACCAATTGAAGATTAGAACCACCGACATTCCAAAGACGGCTTTCGAACTCCTGATGCGGACATTATGAATTCCTAGTCATGTCCTTTGGATTGACTAATGCTCCTCTTGCCTTCATGGATATGATGAACTGAGTATTCAAGGAATATTTGGATCACTTTGTGGTCGCCTCTTTATTGATGACATCCTTATTTATTCCAAAAGCCGTGAAGATCATGAGCAACACTTGAGGTCGACACTCCAAAAGCTTCGTGAATATAAGCTTTATGCCAAGTTGAAGAAATGCGAGTTCGGTTTGAAGAAGTAGCATTCCTTGGGCACGCGGTCATCAAGTCATGGAATATCTGTTGACCCAAAGAAAGATTGAAGCTTTCAAAGTCGAACAACCTAAATCGATGGATCAAGTCGTAGCTTTCTTGGTTAAATTGGTTATTATCGGAGATTCGTGGAAGGATTTTCTCGAATCGCTACTCCATCGACTTCGGTGACTTGGGAAGATACAAAGTTCGGTTGGAGCGAAGAATGTGAGAAGAGTTTTCAAGAACTCAAGAGGAGACTTATTTCAAAGACTGCTCGACAATACCATCCAGCTCGGAGGGATTTGTCATCTACGGTGATGCTTGAGCAAAGGGGTTGGGATGTGTTCTCATGCAACATGGAAAAGTTATAGCTTATGCCTCATGACAACTCAAAGAATATGAGAGGAATTATCCTACTCATAATCTAGAGTTAGCAAATTATTATCTTCTGCACTTAAAATTTGGAGGCATTACTTGTATGGGGAGAAAGTGGAGATCTTTACGTGTCATAAAAAGCCTCAAATATTTCTTCACTCAAAAGGAACTCAACATGCGACAACGACGTTGGCTTGAATCTGATGAAAGATTATGATCATACCATCCAATACCATCCTCGAAAAGCGAACGTGGTAGGTGACGCGATGAGTAGAAAGATCATATCAAGCACGAAAAGCGATATTGTCAACGTAAAGGCTCATTTTGTGTGACTTGAAAAGGATGGAGATAGAGTTAAAGACTCTGGGGACGCGTGTGATGATAAGCGAGTATACGAGTAGAACCGACTTTAATCAATAAAGTTAAAGCCGCTTCGCTACTGCACACAGGCGTCGATGCGTATGAGGAAGAAAGTGCAAGAAGGTGCTATCTTGGGAAGCAAGAATCGATGAAGAAGGAATACTTGAGTCAACTCCGGACTTTGTGTTCCCAACGACCACGATTTAAAGTATAATATCATGATGGAGGCGCACAACACACCATTTGCAATCCATCTCGGGAGTACCAAAATGTATCATGATATTCGGGCTCATACATTTTGGTGGAGCAATATGAAGAGAGAGATAACGCCATTTATCTCAAGGTGTCTAACTTGTCAACGAGTTAAAGCGAGCATCAAGTACCAAAAGGTCCATTGCAACCACTTGAAATTTCGAATGGAAGTGGAGCACATTACCATGGATTTCGTTCTGGGTCTTCCTAAGGTTTCTCGAAGGCACGATGCGATTTGGGTCATTGTTGATAAATTGACCAAGTCTGCTTCATTTCTTCCGACACGAGAAACTTATACACTTGAACGCCTTGCTCGTATGTACATAAACGAGATTGTAAGACCTGTATGGTATCTGCCGGTATCCATTGTTTCCGATCGAGACCCAAGATTCACTTCACGATTTTGGGTTAGTTTACAAAAAGCTATGGGCACGAGACTTACGATTTAGCTTCGGCATATCATCCTCGAGACGGACGACGATGGAGAGGACTATTCAAACTCTTGAAGATCTATTAAGCCTCTGTGTCCTTGATTTCAAGGGAAGTTGGGACAAGTTCTTACCATTGGTGGAGTTTTCATACAACAACAGCTTATCAAGCAATATTAGCATGGCTCCATTCAAGTGTTGTATGGAAGAAAGTGTCGTTCTCCAAGATATCTTTGGGATGAGGTGGGTGAAGCAATGTTGTTGGGACCGGGAGTTGATACGTATGACTACGAAAAAGATTCAAACGATCCGAAATAACGTATAAAAATCTCACAAAATCGACAAAAAGAGTTATCTTGATTTTTCATCGAAAGGACGTGGAATTCGATATAGGAGATCATGTGTTGTTAAGAGTTGCTCCATGGAAAGGAGTTACAAGATTTGGAAAGAGAGGAAAACTCAATCCTCGATTCATCGCTCCATTTTTAATCCTCGATCGAGTAGGAATTGTGGCCTATAAACTCGCTTTACTGCCAAGTATGTCTCGTGTTCATAACGTTTTTCACATATCCATGTTACGTAAATATGTGAAAGACCCGAACCACATTATTGAGTTAGAACCGGACGAAATAGCGAAAGATTTGACGTATGAAGAGGTTCCTGTTCTAATCTTGGATAAGAAGGAACATATTCTACGCTCCAAGGTTATACCTCAAGTCAAAGTTTTGTGGAGGAACCACGATGTTGAGGAAATGACTTGGGAGTTAGAATCTGAAATGAAATCAAGGTATCCTTACCTCTTCGACATACCAGTATCGTACCCACAATTTCGAGGGCGAAATTTCATAAGAAGGAGGGAGGTTGTAAGACCCCAACTTTTATAAATAAAGATGAATTTTCTATAAATATTATTTTTGAATATTATGGAATAAATTTGATATAATGTTATAGTTGTAGGTAATATTTATAAATTTTGTAAAAGTAGCAAGTTGTTATAAAATATTCGTTTGGTTAGGAGAATATTTTTTTGTTTGGGAATATTCGTATGACGATCTTACTCAATCATTAGTGGACCCCTACAACGGAAGTATTGTTGTAGTTAAAAACGACAAAATTATCTTTCTATAAAAATAACTACAGAGGTGTTACTGTTAAAACCGTTGAACTACCCGGTAGTAAAAGTACATGAATACGCCAGAAGTTGTATAAGAGTACACGATATTGATTATTGATGCTTTACGTGAGAAGTCACTTAGCTATGCTCAATTATTCACTCAAGAATAATTGTTGATCATATCTCTTATATTATTGATTCAATTATTGTCACAAAGATCATCCGTCATATAATATGTTATAGTATTAAATCAATAATTGAGACGACAAGTTATAAATGATTAATAATTGTTGAAAGATTAAATATGTGTTGATTAAAAATAAAATAATTTATGGTAATATTTATTCAATCCTTGATGTATATAAAGAGTCTCATATGAGACGTTTGTGGTAAGTTTGATTATTTTATGGGGGCCCATATGTCATCATCTAAGAGTCTCTTCGTCGATAGTAATTACCTTTGTGAATAGTAATTACCTTCGTCGATAGTAATTACCTTTACCAGACGTCCAAACCACTTGCCGCTTTATATTACAAAAGGCCGAACCACTTGTCGTTTCACATTACTGAGCGCCAAACCACTTTTCTTTTCACATCACCATTCGTCGAGCCACTTGCTTTTTCATACGGCAGGTCTTGTTTATAAATCTTCTATAAATAGAGGCTAGTGCTTTCATTATTTTCACGAATTCATTCAAGCTATAGAGAGAGAAAGTATAGAGAGATAAGAGAAAGAAGAAGAGTATTTTGTTACTACACCATCGCGATATTCAATCTCCTACTAAAAGTAAGGGGTGTTATTCTTTCTTATTCGTGAAGAGAATAGCTTGTTATTCCATTGCTTATTATTCTGTTGGAATAACTTTTGTATAATGTGGTTTACCCTATACTTGGTGACATTCTTCTATTATTCTGTTGGAACATCCTCGCATCGTGTGTTTACAATTTAACCTAGTTCCGCTCTTTATTATTATTCTTTGGAACATCCTGTCATGCATGTGTTTTACATCGGACTGGTTCCGTCTTTAATATTATTTTGTTGGAACATCCTCGTCATGTGTTTTATGCTTGGACCGGGTTCCATTCTTTATTATTCATTGGAATATCCTCATGCATGCGTTTCTGTGCGGACTGGTTCCGTTATTTATTATTCCGTTGGAATAACTCATCATGCTGATCTATCGCATGCATGGTGATTTCTTTTGTTTTTTTTTCATTCTTTATTATACTCGGTTGGTTAAAACTTTAACTTCTATACTCCATGAAATTAGTGGAATATCCTTGATATTTGCGCTTCATCCAAAGATCCTTTCATGGAAATATTCTTCCAAAATATTCTTGAATTTTACTCTACAAAGCAAAGATGTCATGTTGATATTTGGATGTTATTGGTTCCTAGATAAATTATTTCTTGAACTTGTTTTATTGAATTCTTATATCATTGTCATCATCCTCATGTTTATATTATTTGAAAGTCATCTGTGACTGTAGTGCATAGATGGACTTGGTATGATTATGACCGAGACTATTCTGTTGTAATCATGACCGTAATGTTACAAATGATGTGGTAAAAATCCTCGATTGGCCGTAGTGCATTGATGGACAAATTGTTGGCATGATCATGACCATTAATGAATACACAAATATTCTTGGCCCGTGGTCATGAATAATTGTGGTCGTGATACTTAAAGAATATCCTTGGCCGAAAAGTGCAGGGGTGATTCGATGATGTGGAATATTTATTAAAGTTTGAGTCTCAAATATAACGATGATGAAAAACCTTTTAAATCATAAAAGATAGTAGATTTTATTTTCTACTGACTCTTATAATGGATTGTTGGTTCACTTGTAGTTAAACTTGATGTTCATTATATTTTATCGGTTTAACATCATTTGTTGAGGCTAATGATAATTTATTCGCATTATCTTAGTCATAATATTTCTTCTTGAGCTAGTTGAGCTCACCTTTCTTTCACTTTATTCTCTTGAAAAATGAGAATATAGGCTTTGGGACGAGTCGAGAACGGAGTAATGGTCCGGAGGATAACATTAGTAGTCCTCACTATTCTCGTGAAATAGTGTGATAATAATTGTAATGAGGACTCTTTTTGAGTTTGTATAATATCTAGTAGACAATATTTGTATTCAAACTCATAGTTTATGTCGTATTGTACACGACAGTTATATTAGTAAGTTGTATTTAAATTCTGTACCATGTATCTGACTACCTAAGATGAGTGATGTATACCTAATTTTGGGGGCGTCATAGATCCCCTGCGCCTTGTTGTCTTAATGTTTGCAATTGAAGTAGCCTTCCCTTATTTCCAACAAACAAACTCTTTTTTTATGATCTCACCGCTTCCCCGTCTCTTTTTTTCAGACCAATTTGAACACTAAAGCCAGAGATTTCGCATATGCATTGTAGAAACTAAAAGCATCATTTATTGTTTGAAATTCTTGACCTATTTTTGGTTTTAGCTCTAGTACTACTTGAGTAGTATACACCATATCTAAAAATTTGGATCTAACTCAACACATTGCTCTTCATTTAGCCCACTCTCTAATTCAAGTCTATATTCCCCCACTTCTTCCCATTCTAAATTTTTTCCAATCCCATACTTTGCTTCCACGTTATCCATTTTAACTAAAACTTATAATGATCAAATTTGGTAATTAACTTTTCAGAATATAATAAATTTGTGAAAACCGTAGCCAAATTATTTGATAATGATTAATAAATAATTATATAATTTTAATTATTTTTTTCTTATTAGCTACTCCCTCCGTTCCATAGTTATAGGCTGATTTTCCATTTTGAGATGTCCCAATATGTAGGCTACTTACTATTTATAAAATTTAGTTGGTTCATTGTTTTACTTTTATGTCCTTATAATAAATATTCAACCATTATTCTTTTTTTGAAGAAATAACATTCAATGTCATTATTTTTATCACTAAATTTAATGTTATTGTATTCTCTTTGGTTAAAATTCTATGATTGTGGACTTTAACACGTCAATCAATGAAGTTGAGAGTTCCATAAATTATTCATTAATTCCATATTAAAGGGTATATATAAAAAATTTATGTTAAAATTACCACTTAAACTAATTTTCTTAAACTATATGTCAAAAAAAATCAACCTATAATTATGAGACGGAGAAAGTACAAAATTAATAAAACAGATCTAAAAAAATAAAACATTAATAAACTTACCAAACACTCGGATTAAAAAAAACGTTTTCTTAATTGAATAAAGAGACTTCAGAGTTGGTCAGACTCGCATGTACCTATATCTCCTTAAGGTGTGAATGTACAAATAAAACCAATATTTTTATTTTGAAGGGCAACAAATGACATATTGTGTGCATTTATAAAACCCCTAAAAAAATATGATGATTATTCCTCGTATATATTGCATGTGTTGCTTTTTTATTTGCTAATGAATAGTAATTCATATATATACTTGCTATAATTCATTCTCATACACATACATACATATATAATTATATATATAAATATATATATATATATAGGGTTCTATCCACAGTAATTGGTTGCTGTGGAGCAACCTTTTTTTGACATGTAAAATTTCATTTGAGCAAAAAAATAAAAATTCACAGTAAAAAAGGAGTTAACCACAAGAATCGATTGTTGTGGATGGATGAACTCATATATATATATATATATATATATATATATATATATATATATATATATATATATAGTTCGATTCCAGTTGACGCCTGGGATTTTAGTCCAGTTCGAATTTTTTTTTTTTTAAACAACTAAAAAAGAATAATTAATATTTTATGAAATTAAATTTTTTTCATAATACAGTGTTTTGGGCGTGATTTGGGTACACATAACAAAACATGTATGTACAGTCTGTGTAGACTGTACCACCATTTTTTGGTATAGGTATTCAAATCACCCCTAAAATATTGTATTATGGAAAAATTTCAGTTTCATAAAATATTAAATATTTTTTTTAGATATTTTTTAAAAAAAAGCAAAAAATAAAAAAATAAAAATTAGAATCCGTTTTTGATCAGGTCCGGGAGTCCGGACCTGATCAACTATATATATATATATATGTGTGTGTGTGTGTGTGTGTGTGTGTGTGTTTTGGTGTTTTACTTGCTAAGTTGCTAATGAATCAGCCTATGATGCCACTAAGCAGCCTGGTTAGTGGTATTCCCTGTGGGGTGAGATTAGATGGAAGGTGAGAGACAATAGCCATCATTGCATTGAGTCAGCCTATCCACTGGCATGACATGGGCCACCTTCTTGCTTAAAGAATGCCATACCTCAGAAAGCCCTCTTGCTTTTCTCCAAAATCCCATGGTGAACCACTTTTTGCAAAATTCTTGGATTGATTTCTATTTTATTTATTTACAAAATTTAAGCAAAAATAAAAGACACCACGTATAATTACATGAAATATCATATAAAAATAACATGATTTTGTGTAATTAAACACGCTTTCTCTCATTTATAATTATCTTAAATTAAATAGTGTTATCACATAATTTGAAATTGTAAATTTCAACCAAATTTTCCCCTTCACTTTATAAGAGTTTCCCAAATCCGATGCTGATCATATTCAAATGTTTTTGAAATGAATCCCATCTCTCTTTCTCTCTCTTCTTCCCCACTGGCCACCCACCACCCACCACCATCATCATCATCATTATCATAAAATTTTAAACTATTGAAGTGAAAAAGTTCATCATCTATCAATCAGTGACATGAAAAAGATTACCGCCTTTAAGATGGAGATCACAATTGAGTAAAGTTCCCGCTTTGTAATCTTTTTTTTGCTTCCCCTTTTTTTATTTTATAAATTTAATTACTTAATTTGTTTAGGCGCCATATATATATATATATATATATATATATATATATATATATATATATATATATATATACAACAAGTCTCATTCCTGTTTTATATCTACTTTTTAAAAGTTAATTCTTGATATAATTTCAAATTAACATAATTTTTTTGTAATTATTAAATCTTATAACATATAGATTTATGTTAATATAAATTAAATAAATTCATGTTAAATTTAAAACTATTTAAAATTAACTTTTAAAAAGAGATGATAATTTGAAACCACGATAATATATATTTAAAAAAGTTGAATAAATAAATAGCTTGAATTGCTCTTCCTAGGACAACACATACAAACAATGTTAATTATGAAATAAGAAGTGGGATATGTTTCCTACAGTACAACAACAAGCTAAGCTGCGCCATACCAACGCTACCTTAATTTATTCAATTGTTACTTGGATCCGGTTAGTATAAAGTTTATATTTTAGTAAGTTGGTCAATTGACCAATAAAATACTGATACATATAGAGCATATTCTGCGTGTCAGCACTTTATTGGTCAATTGACCAACTTACTCAAAAATAAATTTCATGTTAACCACTTCCCGACTGACTGACTATACATACTAGCTACCTAGGTAGCTATATATATATATATATATATATATATATATATAAAGTCAATAGAATTAATTAAAGGACACTCCATATATCTAAGCTGGTAGCATTTATGGTGGATATATATCAAACTGGTAGTTCAACTCGTGTTGTTTCTATCTACATGTAATCAACAATCTCGATCCACAGCTATTTTCTTTTCTTCATCTCTATTTATTAAAAGGAAGATGTTACATGCATGTGGGAATTATTATTATTATTATTTTCAAATTAAAAAGTCTCATTTGTATTATGGTCATTAATATATAATGATAATTTTTCATTTTATTATTTTTCATTATTACTAAACCAATCGAACAACTATCTGCGAATAATAACAATCTAAACTACGGAAGATAACAAACTAAACTAAACTAAACTACAGATGATAATTAAAGTCAAATTTGATTTTTGTCTGCATTTTAATTATGCAAACGATAATTATGTTTGAAAAATAAATATTTATGACAAATCACATGAACCAACTTTCGTAGTTTAATTATGATGAAGAAAGAAATATGTGGCCGTTGGATCATATTTTGAATGATGAAATACCTATTATAAGATTATACTTATTTTCACAACTGTGAAAATTGAACGAAAGATCATGCATGTGTCATCACAGTTCACACGTAACTAATGTCTTAAAAATAATCTGAGGGAAATTAAAGATCAAGTTATGTACTAGCAATTTACGATTAATATATTTATGAATTAAATACCAAGAAGAAGAATATTTATAGATGGATGAAGAGAGAGAGAGAGAGAAGCTGTTTTGATGGTTGTACTTCGGACAAGGATATAGAGTTCTGTCCACAAAGTACAGTCATGCGAACACTTGCGTATGACCTTAGGTAATGTCTCGTAATTACGTACTCCTTAAAAAAAATAAAGTATTAAATGATGCCATGACGTATAAATCTTGTGAACCACATTATTAATTATTAATTATTAATTAATAATAATAATATATAGAAGGGAAAGAAAAATACAGAAGAAAAAAACAGGTGCGGCCTTTTGGTCTAGATTAGTGGGCATTTTAATATTCAAGCACACAAGATGCAAATCAAAACTTATGATAAAGAATATTTTGAATTGTAAAGGGAGATTGCGGCGCCTAACGCTTCCCCAAATCTCGCCACCGATTCCTCCTAGTATCTTCCCATTCTTTAAATCTAAAAACACTATTCATAATGTCAAAATAATAAGTGACATTACGAGTTAAATAAATGTAACAATACTTCTAAATGCACATTTGTTTAGACATCATATATATATATATATATATATATATATGAAAAATATATATATACACAGTTGTATAGTACACAACAATCTATGTCAACGATTTTTTTTGGTTATTCTGATCTATTGCCGTAGTCATAACTCAAAAAATTATCGCTATATATCTGATTGCTGTACACTGGGTTGTATATATATATATATATATATATATATATATATATATATATATATATATATATATAATCCATATATATATAGTGAATTGTTAAATTCACTGGGGCTTTTTTTTATCCGTTGTGAATTTAACAATATCCTATATATATTGTCATGACATTATCATTTAACAGTCGTCTTGAAAAACAGTACTACTAGTTTAGGGATCCGGTTAGCGGTTAGCATGAAGTTTATTTATTGGTAAGTTGGTCGATTGACCAATAATAGAATCTTGGCATGCGTATGAGCATCGCATGTCTGTGCCAAGACTCTATCGATTAATCGAAACTTACTCAAAAATAAACTTCATACTAACCACTTCCCTAATTTAGAGGGTTGGAAAGATGATAAATCAGACAAAATTCTATGCATTGGCTTTGTATATGCTTTGGTTCTCAATATATTTCTCTATGGTTCATATATATAATTTATTTTCAAAGTAGAACCCTATGTGAATCCAAGATTGTTAAAATCACACAGTGCAAACAGTACACGTAACAGCATTTTACTACTGAATAATGAAAGAATACAAGACTGATAACCAAAGTAAGACTATTCATATCAGAAGGTATACACATACATATGAAAGAAAACTAGTATATACTATTACTATTATTTACACAAAATTATCGATTTACTAGTACAGTATTAGTATATGGAGTAGTAAGTATTTAAACTTCGGTGAAAGTCATGGTTAAGATGATTCATAACTCAAAACACTAATTAACCACTTGATTAGAAACAATTCATCATTTCATTGTCACTCTCCCCCGGCCCATATTTAATTTCCATGATGTAATCATTTCATTTTTTTCGTAATAATTCATTGAAATGAAAGATCACTAATTAATAATTAATCTGAAGAACATAACCATGATTCCATCATACCCTCACCTCTTGTGGTAGAAACAGCAACATTGTCCGTCGTCGTCGACCCTTTACCGCCCTGAAAATTTGACGAAGAAGATGCTGCCGCCAGCGAAAAATTATATCCATTCCCATTGTCCGAAGAGACGAGGCTCGGGAGTCCAGATATGTGTGCATTATTTACTTGACCATGGCTCAACCCAAGTTCATCCAAAAGACCCATTTTTAAATGAGAATGAGAATCATGCGCGAGAATTTCCAGTTGAGATTCTTGAGGCGTTTTCGAGCTCAAAAGGGATGAATTGGGTAGTGGGGATTGTAGGAAGGACTGAAATGTGTGAATTTTGTTTTGGTTTTGGTTTTGCATGTTGTTGAGTAAATTGTTATTACTACTCCTACTAGTACTAATAGTCCTCTTCAAAAGGCCTAATTCAGAAGGTAAATCTAAATTACCAGTACTGGTGGAAGTAATATTGTTAGAAAAAACAGGAGAATGAGAGAGAATGTTAGCATCATGTAACAATGAAGAAGGTGAGGAAGAAACAAAAGGTTGTTGAGCTTTTTGAGCAAAAGGCCTAAGGAGATAAGAGGGTGGTTGAGAAATGTGGAGGTTGGATCTGATAGAGGAGGGTGCACCAAAAAGATCAAGTCTGCTTCTAGGGAACGGTGAGGATGATGTGAAAGGGGGCGCCGGTATGCCAGTAAATTCCTGAACCATGGCTCTGAAATTAGTGGTGTCTGTGGTCAGTACAGTCGTTGGTGCACGCCTAGATGCTCTGGATCTTTTCTTCGGATTACGTGCCACGTGCGTCTGAACCTGATCATCGGCCGGAGTATTCGCCAATGAGGAAGCTGAAACTCCTCCTCCGCCTCCACCACCTCGCGGTGGTGGTTGTGGTGCAGCTGCTATATTTTCTGTCCCTTGACGAGGAAATGAAACGGGTTGGGTTTGAGGGGTAAAAAAGGGGTTGATCTGATGGGCAGAATTTGATTGGGATTTGGACCAACCCATGTCCAGATTGAGGAGTGGGTTTGGGTTTTGTTGTGAGCGTGAAGAAATGGGCGGGTCGAAATAGTTGGCTAAAGGGTCAAAGATGTTGGGGGAAGGTTGTGATATAGATAAGGGGTTAAAAATGGGGTGGTTGCCGGAGGTGGTGAGAAAAGATGAATCGGCGCGTGAATCGTACTCGTCATCACCGCCGCTGGATGATTGTAAGCTCCCACTGTTTCCAGAATCCATGTGTAAGCTATGTACTCGGCTGTGTAATTCTAGAGAGAGAGAGAGACAGAGAATTCTAAAGAGAGAAAAGGAATAATAAGAAGGTAGTAGTGGCAGCAGAGATGTTAGACAGATATGCTTACTACTACTACTACAAGAAGTACTAGCAGTAGTGAGTGGAGTATTATTTAAGAGAATCAGCAAAAACAAAAGCCAAAAATAATAGAGAGATTGATTTCAAAAAGCAGCCATTAATGTCTTTATAAGCTAGCTCTGGATTTTGATGATGATCTGGTGCAAAGAGAAGGGGAGATTTGAATTGTCTTAGAGCAAAATGGAATTAATGCGTAAAAGAAGAGAATTAATAAACAGCCCACGGATGATGAAATTGAAGGATATATGAAAGAAGTGGCTCTGTTTGTTTGCGGAAGAAATTGATGCTTGTGTTTTTTACTTTAAATGGATCGAGGTTGAAATATTAGGGTTTTACTTGGAGGAGAGAGAAAGAGGAGGAAGGGAGGGATGGGGATGGGGATGGGGATGGTGATTTTTAACCATTCATATGTAAAACTTCAGCTCACGTTTCCACTAAAAAGATCAGACTTCAGAGTGGGGTCGCCGAGAGAGAGAGAGAGATTGTGGACTGCAAGCGGTCAAACTACCCGCAGAGTTAATGCTACTTTACATTTATTATATAAAATTAATCAAATTTAAAAATGAAAATTGATATTCTTACAAGTGATTTTTCCAAATATGCAAGTTTTAATCGTAAATTTATATCGATGTATATAAATATGTGAATCCGAACAAAATTTAAAAATTAGGGTTCATTTTAATTTTTTTATTATATCACTCAATATATAAATTACTTTTCAAAACTTTTACTTGTTCCCTCTCATGTAGGGGTGAAAATCGGTCCAAGTAGTTCGGTACCCGATTCGGATTCGACCCGAAAATATGATCCGAGACTCGGATTCAGAAGATATTCGAGCCGAATATGAGCCAAGCTCGTTTTTGGGTTATAATATATGAACTCGAATATGAGCACAATACCGTTCGCTCATTTTAGGGTTCGAGCTCCCTCTTTCGTCTGATCCATACTCGAGTTTTAGGTTCGTAGGTATTCGATCCTTAATATCTGATAAGGGAGTGGAAAAGCCTCTAGCCGTTACGACTTACGCGTTTCAGCGTTTGGTTGTCTACGACTACCCTTTGGCCTTTGTTCCTTTCATCTCTTCAGACCTCGGAGTTTGGACTTTATTCACTTCGTTTACAGAGAAATCTAGTCTTGAGGGGGTGAGATTTGAGGCTGAAAACTGAATCAAGATTACAAAAGAAGATTGACGTGTTATGTGTAAGTCAGTTCTTTCGTATTTTCTTCTTCTAATCTTCTCTTTCACTTAAGTAATCTATATATATATATATATATATATGTATAGCTTTAATATTTCTTATCCATCCATGGCCCAATCCCCCAATTTCTCGTCTCCTCTGATCCAAAAATCAAACTCAAATTAATTCTGTTATACCAAAAATCCCCAATCAGTAAAATTAGAACCCTAATTTATAGATTTCAAGTTTCAATTTGATCTTATTCAATTCAATGGAACACTTTGAGGCTTCAGGTATATACATCTCTAAGTAATTTTAGTTTCTTAACACCATTTGGATTTGATTTTGATTTTTGAATTGCATATGCTACAGAACATGTTCTGAAACTTGGGTTTGAATCATATCTTTATGTTTGTAATGCCTTAATTCATATGTTAATATGTATACCTTAAATATTAGATTCTTCTGTTAATATTTAAAAATGAGTTATATATTCTCATTTTTAACTTGTTATTCTTCTTCCACACTAAGTGTTTGGTGTAATTTTTAAGAGAGAAAAAAATTCAATTTTCTCACAGTTGTGCAAATAGTCCTTGGAAAAGTATTCTGCTGTTCTTACAAGTATACTCAAGTTGTCATTCCTATTCAAAACATTTATGTAAATTTCAGGTTCACCATATTAATAGTCATTTACAAAATCTAAAAAAGAATGCAATTGCTGTCTAGTTATTGTGCATGCTCTGCTTGTGCTTCTGCAACTTTAGGTGCTTCTGCTGCTTATTGAAGCATCTTGCACTCTGTCGATCCTTTCAACATGAGTTGTTTCAACACACTAACTCCTAGCAATGCAACATCAATCTAATTCTGATAGAAGTATAATTCTGAAGTTTAAATAAATGTTATAAAAAAACACTATCGTTAGCTTCTTCCTTCTAAGCTTTCTTTCCACATTCTCGTTGTGAAATGTCATTCCATTGCCATTGTATTGAGAATCCTCACTTTGTATGGTTGCTATTGGATATAGACCATTTGTACTTTTATGATCTTAGTTCTAGTAGTTTTGTTTGTAGATCATGAAGGCAAGATGATTAATGAAATACAGAAATGGGTTATATTCACTAGCTTCTTGTGAATTTAGAGTTCTACTCATTATGACAATTTTATTGTGCATGCATATATTATATCCTTGTATCTAATTCTGATTTTTTTTTATTTATTTGTTTGAGGTAACAATGAGATCATAAGTTTGATTGAAGACACATCTGGACAATCTCAAGTGCCAAATACTCAAACCGAAAAATCAACCTCAACTTATTGGTGATTCTCGGCCGAGAAAATGCTACCGAGGTTGAAGTTGAAGGTTGACGTGCGAGAAAAAGAAAAAAAGACCTCAAAAGCTTTGGGATGAGTTTATTGTTGTGACATTAAAAGATGGAACTAAGAAGGTTGAGTCTGAAGCATTGCCATTCGAGGCTTGCTCTTCAAAATACTTGTTCTACCAATCGTTTTCAATAAAGTACACGTGAACTCATGCTCTATTCGTCTGCTTCAATTTCGGCTTCTAAAACCCAAGCAAAGATGTATTATCTTATCCTACTTTAGAAGTTGAAGGTAAGGCCAAGTAACTTGAATTTCTTCAAGTATGATAAAGAAAAAAAAGTAAAGGAGCTTTTGTTAAGATTATATGTGTGTATTTATACCCTTTTCAGTATGATTGAGCATGAATTTTTCATACTATTTTTGAAAACTTTGAATCCAAGATTTGATCCCATTTCTAGGGTGACAAGATGGTCCCATCGATTGCATGAAGCTTTATGCTTTAGAAGAAAAAAAATTAAGGCTCTGTTTGATGGTATTAGTAGGATAAGTTTGACTTCTGATTTATGGACTTCTAATCAAACTATTAGTTATATGTGTCTCACTGCTCATTTTTTGGATTCGGATTGGAACTTACATAATAGGGTTAACAATTTTTGTACCATGGCACCTCCACTTGCCATTCAAGGCTTGCTCTTCAAAATACGGGTTCTACCAGTCATTTGAATAGGCACATGAACTCCTGCTCTATTCTTCTGGCTTAAATTTTTGGTTCCGGAAAACCCAAGCAGCAGGTATTATCTTATCCTACTTTAGAAGTTGAAGGTAAAACCAGTAACTTGAATTTCTTCAAGTATGATAAAGAAAAAGTAAGGGAGCTTTTTGCTAAGATGATATGTGTGCATGAATACCTTTTTCGTATGATTGAGCATGAATTTTTCATACAATTTTTGAAAACTTTGAATCCAAAATTTGATCCCATTTCTAGGGTTACAGTAAGGTCTGATTGCATGAAGCTTTATGCTTTAGAGAAGAAAAAAATTAAGGCTCTGTTTGATGGTATTAGTAGGATAAGTTTGACTTCTGATTTATGGACTTCTAATCAAACTATTAGTTATATGTGTCTCACTGCTCATTTTTTGGATTCGGATTGGAACTTGCATAAAAGGGTTATCAATTTTTGTACCATGGCACCTCCACACACTGGTCTTATGATTTCTGATTCTATTTTGCATTGTATAACTAAGTGGGGAATTGAAAATAAAAAATCGACCGTGACTCTTGATAATGCATCTGCAAATGATTCTACTGTAAGGCATCTTAGGGATAATTTTACATTGAAAGGTGGCCTTTATTTTAGTGGTAAAATATTTCATGTTAGATGTTGTGCCCACATTCTTAACTTGATGGTGCAAGATGGTTTGGGGATTATCCAAAATGTTATTCAAAACATTCGTGAAACTGTCAAGTACTTGAAAATGTCTCCATCTCGTCTTCATAAATTTGGTGAGATTGTGAAAAATTTGCAATTACCATCGTAAAAAAGATTGATCTTAGATGTCCCCACTAGGTGGAACTCCACATATGCCATGTTAGAGTTTGCTTTACAATTCAAGGATGTGTTCCCATTGTACAAAGAGAGAGACCTTCATTATAACTCTTTGCCTAGTAAGGAAGATTGGGAAGGGCTGAGAGGGTTATTAAATTTTTAGAAGTGTTTAATGAAGCAACAAATGTGTTTTCTGGCTGTGAATATCCTACTTCCAATTTGTTTTTACCTGAGATTTAGAAAATCAAGGAGCTGTTGAATGAAACTATTGTTGATGATTGTGAATATATGAAAGAAATGTCTTACAAGATGAAAGAGAAGTTTGATAAATATTGGGGACAATGCAACTTACTGATGGCTATTGCATCTATCTTAGGTCCAAGATATAAGATGCAATTAATTATATTTTATTTCCCAAAGATGTATGTCAGTGAGTTTGAAGCAAAGATGAACTTAACACTTGTTCAAAATGCTTTGCAAGAACTATTTGACGAATATTTGTCACTTTACAATGTAGAACAAGTTGTTAATAGTCAATGTGAAACTTCAATTGCTAAACCAATGGTTTCTGTTGGTGGATCTAAGAGTAAGACCAAGAGTAGAGCAAAGTTTGATAGTTGGGCTCAAAACATGGACATTGCATTCCCATGTTTGAAGTCTGATTTGGAAATTTACTTGGAAGAAGGGAGATTGGTTTGTAATACTGATGATAATTTTGATGCTTTAAAATGGTGGAAGACAAACACTTTAAAAGTCAAGGTTTTGTCTAGGATGGCAAGAGATATATTGTCCATACCTGTGACTACTGTGGCCTCTGAATCAACATTTAGTGCTGGGGGAAGGGTTCTTGACAAGTTCAGCAGCTCTTTGAAGCCCGACACTGTTCAAGCTTTGATATGCACAGGTGATTGGTTGCAGGCTGAGTATAGGATTAAGAAAAGCATGATTGTAAGTATTAATTTGTTTAATTTTTATTACATAAATAAATACATATGCAAATAATATTATGGGTTAATATTAATTATTTGACAATGTAAAGTGACGAAGATTCAATGCAGAGGTGAGCTTGGAGACCGAAGTCTTGATCAATGAAGAAAATATTGATATGATGCGTTGATGTTTACATTTTAGATTTTAAATTAATTGTTGAATCGCTTACTTTTTTACTATTAAACTGTTGAACTTGGACTGTTGGACTTTGATTATTTTGTTTGAAACTTTGGATTTTCAATTGAGCATTTTGGAATTTGGTTTATGAAATGGTGCCAAACTACTAGCTTTTTCAATCGAGTTTGGAATTTGGAGTTTAAATATTTGGCTTGCGACTTCAGTTGATAGTGCTGAACCATCAAGAAACTAGTTCGGTGTAAAGTCTAAAAAAAGATAAGTTTCCTATCTTTTTTATTTTGACATTTTCTGTTATTTATTACAAGTTAGTTTTTTACTTATTTCTAACTCATCTTCTATATTTGCAGGATTTAAGAGTTTTCAGTTGCTAACCCAGAACAGTTTCGTTTAATTTGACTTTCACCATCCATCTTTGTTGAGAAAGTTTCAGAAATGGTAGTGGTTCCTTTTTGGTCAATCTGTTGTAGTTTAGAATCTTTGTTTTTTTAATAGTTCAGTATTAGTAATCTTGTAATAATCATTTTAAATTGCTATGTTATGCTTTCAGTCTATGGTTTCAGTTTGTGTTTTAGTGTATGATTTGGTTTCAGTCTTTGTGTCAGTGTTTTGTTTCAATTTGTGTTGCAGCAAAAATGAGCCAGTCTTTGTGTTTGGTTTGTGCACACTCATGGCTATGCTATGCAGCAACACACTCAATGCATTGGGGTTTCAGTTTGTGTTGCAGCCGGTTTATGGCAAAGACACTTCTATTGATATTTGCTTGGTTTGATGAGTCATCGCATATTTGGATTCATTTTGTGTTACAAAGAAACTCTATGGTATTAATTTGTTTATTTTAGTTGTTTGTGTATTGAATATTTGGTTTCAATTTATTTTTAGTTTGTGTTCACACTGACCTCTTGTTTCAGCTTTATGTTGCATGACTCCTTGGTCCACTTACTATATTGTTGTGTACTCTGAGGTATGTTGTGTATTACTTGAATCATATGCACCTACCTACTTAAGCTTCATTTAAAATTCAGAAACATGTCGAGAAAGTTGCGAAGAAGTGGGACAGAGAAGACTTAGTCACCTGAGGAGCAACAATCCATGGTATTAATTATATCTTATTTTTCTTCTTTCTTTATTTTTACGAGTAGATGACGATGAATAATACTGAATCGTCTATTTTGATCAAATCTTTAATTCCTATTGTAAAGCACAAGAAATGTTTAGCTTTATAACTCATAACCTTCCTTAACCTTATTATCTGCTTTTAAACAGGGTTGCTTTCCAAGGCTGTTGCAGAAATGGCATTTCAGATTCAGTATTAACCTTTAACTGTATGAAATGTAAGCAATGATATCTACTTCTGATTCAATTTTATATGGTATGCATAGAAAAGGAGGTACCCTTCACTTATGTTTTTTGTTGCGAATAGCATACGCTAGTTCTTGAAGTATTCGATTCTTGGGTTGTTTCAGTTCTTTGCTTCTTATGAATACATGCCTAACAAAAGCTTGGATTCATTTCTTTTTGGTTTGTTCTTTCAGCCTTATAGTATACATTTACTGCTGTTTATTATTGCAATTCCATATTGACATATTCTGATGTATGCAATGACATATCCAACCCAAAAAACATAACTCGACTGGAGTAAACGCTATACAATAATGCAGTGGCTATATGTCACCAGAGTATGCAATGAAAGCTCTATTTTCTGTGAAATCAGATGTATATAGCTTTGGAGTATTACTATTAGAAATTGTCAGCGGCCAGAGGAACACTACTTTTCGCTCACCTGAATGTACTAACCTTATTCGATATATAAGTCTTTTTATTTCTTCTCATTCACAAGTTTTGTTGGTTACAATGAGAATGATTCAATATTTATTATGCTATCTCTGGCATGGAGTTTATGGAAAGATGGAAAAGTTGAGGATCTGATTGATCCTATCATTGCTACTTCGTGTCCTCGTGACATTGTATTGCAATGCATACATGTAGGGATGTTGTCTATGCAGATCTCTACAGGTCATAGACTAACAAGATCTCTGATGTTGGAGAGTGAAAAGAGTAGTCTCTGCAGGTCATTGAAATGGATATAATTATGCAAAAGCATGATATCATATCCTCAATCAAATGTAATCCGACTAAGACGTCAGCTGTAGGTACACCCGATTATATAGCTCCAGAAGTTTTATTGAAGAAAGGCTACAGATTTGAGTGTGACTGGTTAGTTTATTTCTAATTAATGAGGTTCTATATAATAATTCATACATATATATCCACTCATTTTTCATGTTACTTCTGAACAGGTTATGTGGTTTTACACAAATGCTTACTATTAATTTTGCAACTTGTGTTATTTTTGCAAAGTTATTATTATATAGTTTATTTTGTTGCTGTCATTTTTGTTAATTATATATTATTTATTATTGTTACTATGACTATTACCAATACTGTTACTACTATTGTTATTATTAATATTATTATAGTTACAGTTTTTGGGTTTGATTAAGCTCTTTGACACTGAAGAGGACTCATTATTTTTACTAACTTACTATGACTATTCCATGCTCTTGGTGCAGGTGTTGGAGATTGGATAACAGGATAAATATCATTGGAAATAAAGGGAGGGTGATGTGTATGTAAGAGATTGGATAAATGTAATGATGTTGCTAAAAATTGTATCATAGAATAATTAATATTGTAAATTTATCATTGTAATATTTGTAACACATGTATTTTTATATATAAATAAAATTGAAGTTTTTTTAAGTTTTCACTGTATGTCTCATTTTGGTGTGATCCATCTTAGAATCGAGCTCGAATATAATGGCTCGCGAATTACTCGTTGTGAAAACGAGTCGAGTAACTCCGAGCCGAGTAGTATCGAGTAATTTACGAGTCGAACTTGAACAGTCTTAAAAATTATCGGTTCGAATTCGAGTCGAACCTGAACACAAATTTTCTGATCCGAGTCGAGCTTGAGCATTAGGGTGTTCGGATCGACTCGGGCTCATTTTCACCCCTACAGTCTCATGTCTAAACTTTGTGGGGGCCTCAAGCCAAATTTTAAATCGAGACCTTTTTTTTACCATTCAATATTAAATTAAATTAGTATCTATTATTTTTTTAAAAAAAATTAAAATTTCATTTTCCTTGCCTTTTTAGATGCAAAATTATTGATCAAACTTTTATATTCAATTTTCTCCAACATATATTATTTTCAATTGAAAAAATCGTTAATCCACTTAATCTTTCTTAGGACATATATAGTCGATCTTAAGTAAGATTTTATCAATTTTAATTTTGAAAAAGTTCTTTCTGCAGAAGCAACTGTTACAGGAATTGTTAATAAAATTCTATATGCGATGCATGCATTTGGAAAAAATTCTAGTTTTTTTTATAAAATTCAGAATGTCAACTAGAGTGTTCTTCTTTTCTTCCGTTCGTATAACTTCACTTAAAATTTTTAATTCCAAAAATAAATCTAAACCATCAATATCAATGGAATATTTATATGAGAGCATTTTCGAGAGAGACATTTATCATGCAAGTTATCATCATCAAATGATTTTAATTTTTTGAAATAAAATAGAAAACCAAAAAGTTCTTCATATATGAAACTGTTCAAACATTTGCTCAATTGAGGAAATAGCTTGATCAACTATAAATAAGAAATAATCAATTCTAGAATATTCTTCAACAGATTGTGCTACCTCGTGATCAACATTTTCATCAAAGTGTTTTTTCCTACAAATTACACATTTTTCTTGAAAAATCGGTTCAATTTCTAATTATTTAGCAATCTCTATGGTCGAATTCATAGCAGTTGCAAATCCAAATTCTCTATAATTTTTGAAAAAAAATCTATAAGAGCTTTTAATTGATTTATATCCACATCAATATGCATATCTTTTGATTATAAAATTTTATTAACTGAATTAACCGCAAATAGCACATCATATCAAATAGTTAAGCTCAATAAGAACTCAAAATCCCCAAACTCATATTTTGCTAAAGCGTTAGCTTCACTCCTAGTTTTAAAATCTTGATCACTACTTTTTGCCAACTCTAACAAAGTATCCCTTATTTATGGAGCTTGAAGTCTTATAGCTTTAACACTTTCAATGCGACTTTCCCAACGTGTTTGTGATAAAGGCTTAAGAATGAATCTCGATACATTCTTTTTTAAAATATTCCATCTATTTGTTGAAGAGGAAAATGATGTATATAAACGTTATCACTCCAAAAAACAACAACTTTAGTACAGGGTGTTTGCCATATCACAAAGTGCTAGATTAATGTTATGACTACCACATGTTGTGTGACGCCCCCAAAATAGGTATACATCACCCATTCTGAGTTGTCAATACATAGTGCAAAACAACTACAACTTTATTATTACAATAATAAAATCGTGAGTTTGTATACAAATATTATCTTCTGATAATATCTATACTCGGATAAATCCTCATCACATTTATTGATACATTATTTTACAAAATGGTGAGGACTACTAAACAACTCTCTAGAACTTTCATTCCATACCCAGACTGTACTTCGCTTATATTCTCGCCTCCCGAGAAGAAAAATGGAACAAAAAGGAAAGGGTGAGCTCAACTAGCCCAAAGAAGAATATTATGACTAAGATAATATACAACAAATTATCGTTAGTCTTCAACAGGAAAAATCTAATAGAATACAATAGACAACAAATTTTAAATCAATATTCGCAGTTGAAATAATAATTCATTAAAAGAGTTAAGTAGAGAATGCAAAACTACTATCTTCTATGTATGAATTTAAAAGTTCATCGCTCATCTTTTATCCTCGTAACATCAATCAATATATATCCGAATCAAATATTCATCTTTACACTACACGTGCCAAAAGATATTCATCATTAATCATGTTCATCTAAACACTGCTCATCTTTGACTACGGCCAAAGATATTCTTCAGAAATCATTCATCTTTGCACTACGTGCCAAAGATATTCAATAATATCATCATTTAAGACTCGAGGATGATGAAAAATATTTTTAAAGAAACGAATCCAAAGGAAACAAAATGACAAGGATTAAGGATTAAGGATTCGTACTTTGTTTTATCCATGTCCAAAAATACCTCAAAAATAATTATAGTGGTGTAAAATTCAAGAATGATCAAAACATGGATACAATCAAAGCTAGTATCCGAATAGATATTTTGGACGAAAAGAAAATTTTTCATTTTTCGATGAATAGTCTTAGATTAAGTGAATAATCAGATATCGTGAATAGTCTTGAGTATCGTGAATAGTAATCTCGATGAAGTTCCAAATTTGATAAAAACTTCAGATCAATATTTTAACATAATGATATTGAAGAAATAATATCATTACTGAAAAAAAATAATATCCCTTACCTCACAAAGACAGACTTACAGTTGAAAACACCTGATATAAAGGCATGACTTGAACTTGCACCAGATATAGCAATACTCAAAGTATAGTCAAAATACTCACAAGAATACGCTTCGATAATATAGAGAGAAAACTTCAGTTTACGTGTAATTTTCAATTCTAACCTATGCACCCTATTTATAGGAAATTGCTTGAACCACCAAAGCGAAAAATTTAATTTAATATTATTATATATATCAAAATTCCTACGCCACTCTTGAAATCTAATTTCAGCTCAATAAGCACATGCCACCTTCTAGAAAAAGTAAGAAAAAACATTTTCTAATTTAAAATAATTTAAACTTCCAAAATCAATTATTTGAGCTTTAATTTCAATAATTCACAATAAATAGCCCTTTTGTCAGAAAATTCGAATCTCGCGTATTTTATAGGAGATTCAATTCTCTACAACTTTGCGAAAGAAAGTTTTTCCAAATTCCAAATAGGAATTGGCCCAAATCCACAAACAGACGATTTTACAAGCTATAATCAAATTTCGAATCGATAAATGGGGTCCACCGACATGTTTAAGATGTTTTAAACATTTATTGCAACAAAAATACTCTTCCTCCTCAGATACTCATATATCCCACATTCGTTGTAAAATATCACCATTATTATATTATTAAAATATTATAATATATTTAAATGAATTATTTTATCGTAAAAGATAAAATTTCAATTTTCAACAATTATCACATTAAAAATTTCTTCCATCTATATACACATAAAATCAATATTTTCTCATCATATGAATCAATAATTAATTATTCACAAATAATATTACGTAATCACAATATTATTGACAACCAGCGCGGCCTCTGTGAGAAGAGGGCTTTCCAATAAGAATTTCTCCTTCATCGGCGCAATTAGGTGACCAAACCTCTCCTTAGATGTAACTTTCTAGACATTGCCAATAATGTTATCTAATAATATTATTCGATAATATGAATTATTGCTTCGATAATGAAAAAATCTTGTGTAATGACAATTATCAAGCAACAAAGAATATAAAATATCAACGCAAAGAATTATTAAATCAATAAAATAAAATCTTGATCAAGAATTATCAGTAACCATTATTGAATAAAGCCTTCTTACGTAAGAATCAATAATTGGTGCAATACTGCGTAATCTTCTTGTGTTTAACCAATTTAGTATTTTAATTGATTAATCTGTAATAACTACGCCTGCTTATTTTTAAACAACTTATATTTGTCGCTTTCTTCATCCAATCGCTTTCCTTTATGGGGCCCACACATGGTCATACCGTCGTCTAAATATTCCCGACAGCATTTAATATTCCACGACCAAACGAATATTCCCCCCGAAACAATGAATATATTTATAACCACTTCGCTTATTTTGAAATATTTAAGTATTTTACCCATAACTATCCACATTAATCAAATCAACCCTTACTATTTCAAAATAATAAATAGAGAAAATTAAATTTCATTAATAATAAGTTGGGGTCTTACAACCTCCCTCCTTATGAAATTTCGTCCTCGAAATTGGACGACGCATGCACAGTGTTTTCAAAAGGTGAGGATACCTCGCTTTCATTTCCGCTTCCAATTCCCGTGTCATTTCCTCTATAAAGCATGATTCCTCCACAAAACTTTAACTTGTGGTATGACCTTCATAGCGTAGGACATGCTCCTTCCTATCCAAGATCTTGACAGTACCTCCTCATCGTTAAGTCTTCTACTATTTCGTCCCTGGTTCTAACTCTATAACGTGGTTCGGTTCTTTCACATATTTATGAAGTACAGATATGTGAAACACATTATGAACACGAGACATACTCGGAGGTAACGCAAGTCTATAGGCTACATTTCCTACTCGGTCAAGAATTTGAAATGGACCAATAAATCGTGGATTGAGCTTTCCTCTCTTCCCAAATCTTGTAACTCCCTTCCATGGAGCAACTCGCAAAAATACATGATCCCCTATACTAAATTCCACGTCCTTTCGATGAAGATCCGCATAACTCTTTTGTCGATCTTGTCTTGGTTTAGATACGTTGTCGAATCATTTGGATCTTTTCGGTGAGTCATACGTCTATTTCAACTCGGGTCCCAACAATGTTGCTTCACCCACCTCATCCTAACATATTGGAGAGCGACACTTTCGTCCATATAATGCTTCAAATGGAGCCACACCTATATTTGCCTGATAACTGTTGTTGTAGGAGAATTCCACCAATGGTAAATACTTATCCCAACTGCCCTTGATGTATAGGACACGAGTCTTAATAGATCTTCAAGAGTTTGAATAGTCCTCTCCGATTGTCCGTCTGCTTTGAGGATGGTATGCCAAATCAATCGAACTCCGTGCCCATAGCTTTTTGCAAGCTAACCCAAAATCTTGAAGTGAATCTTGGGTCACGATCCGAAACTATGGATACTGGCATGCCATGTAACCTTTTAATCTCATTTATATATATACTAGCAAGACGTTCAAGGGAATAAGTCTCCCGTATCGGCAAGAAATGAGCAGACTTGGTTAATCTATCAACAATAACCCAAATAACATTGATTCCTTGAGAAACCGTAGTAAGACCCGTAACGAAATCCATGGTAATGTGTTCTCACTTCCATTTCGGAATCTCAAGTGGTTGCAACGGACCTTTAGGTACTAGATGCTCCGCCTTTACACGTTGACAAGTTAAACACATTGAGATAAACTTTGCAATCTCTCTCTTCATATTGTTCCACCAAAATGTATGTCAAGATCACGATACATTTTAGTACTTCCGTGATGGATTGCAAATGGTGTATTAGCCTCCATCATAATCTTGTACTTTCAAATCGAGTCGTTAGGGACACAAAGTCCAGAGTGGACTCAAGTATTCCTTCTTCATCAATTCTCGCTCGAATAGCTCCTTCTTGTACTTTCTTCTTCATACGCATCACCCTGCCTGGGGTGGCGAATAAACTTAACTTTTTCTATTAAAGTTGGCTCTATGCGTATACTTGACATCATCGCACTCATTCCTGCATATGATCTTCTACTCAACGCGTCAGCTACCACGTTTGCTTTTCCAGGAAGGTATTGAATAGTGTGGTCGTAGTCTTTCAATAGCTCGAGCCAACGTCGCTGCCGCATGTTGAGTTCTTTTTGAGTGAAGAAATATTTAAGGCTTTTATGGTCTGAATATATCTCCACTTTCTCCCCATATAGATAGTGCCTCCATATCTTTAAGCGAAAACGATCACCGCCAACTCTAGATCATGAGTAGGATAATTCTGTGAGACCCCGATTTTATCAATAAAGATTTAAATTTTGTCAAAATAATTTTTTAATATTATGGTGTGAATTTGAGATAATATTATAGTTGTGGGTAGTATTTATAAATTTTGCAAAGTATGCAAGTGGTTATATTATATTCGATTGGTCGGGGAATATTAGGTTTAGCGAGGGAATATTAAATACAACTACTCAATCATTGGTGGACCTATTAATGTAATTATTGTCGGATTGAGAAAAGCGACAAAAATATTTTATTGAAATAACAACTAAGTTTTACTGGCTGATATCTTGTTGAACTACTCGGTAGTAAAAGTACGATGTACGTGTGGTTGCGTAGTAGCACACGGTATTGATTATTGATGCTTATGTGAGAAGTCACTCGGTTTGATTCCATTATCATCGATTAATAATATGAATTATTATAGCGATAATGACGTTTTGTTTTATTCAGTATTATTAACGTAATAAAAGCGAAACATCTTTTATATAAAATAGAATACTTTATTAAAGTTATTACATAAATAGAATATATTATATTTTATTATGCATAGTGTTGCGTAGTGTTTTTGCGTAGTGTTTTTTGCATAGTATTGCATAGTGTTTGCATAGTAAAATGTTTTTATATAAATAGAATATATTATATTTTATTTAAAAGATTTTTCTTTAAATATGGACCGTCAGATTAAAGTAAATCAATCTGGATCGCTCATGGATTAATTCTTATGCATTCCATTTTCCTATAAATAGAAGCTCATTCCTTCATTATTTTCTTACTTATTCATTGAAACTCTAGAGAGAAATTATAGAGAGAAGCTATAGAGAGAAAATTATAGAAAGAAGAAGAGTATTATCGCTACTTCACTACTTCTATATTCGGTTCTTTTTACGGTAAGGGGTGTTATTCTTTCTTCTTGAAGAGAACTTACATTATTCCATTCACTATTATTACATTGGAATAACTTTTGTAAAAGTGGCATACCCTATACATAACCTCAGTATCATGGCATACCCTATACTTGGTGAAATCCTTATGTTATTCCATTGCTTATTATTCTGTTGGAATAACTTTTGTATCTGCTGATTTACCCTATACTTGGTGACATTCTTCTATTATTACATTTGGAACATCACATGCATGTGTTTTACAATTCGACCGGTTCCGTTTTTATTATTCTGTTGGAACATCCTCATGCATGTGTTTTACATTGACCTGGTTTCCGTCTTTATCATTCTGTTGGAATATCCTATCTGTATGTTTTACCGGATCCGGTTCCATCTTTATTATTACATTGGAACATCCTCATCGGCAGTGAATTTCACCTGACCTGGTTCCGTTATTATTATTCTGTTGGAATAACCTGTCTATGCGAAGTACCGCATGCATGGTGATTTCTTTTGTTATTCCATTCTTTATTATACCCAGTTGGTTAAAACTTTGACTTCTATACTCCATGAAATTAGTAGAATATCCTTGATATTTGCGTTTCATCCAGTATCTTTTCATGGAAATATTCTTCTGATCATTCTTGAATTTTACTCTATGAAACAGTATTATGTTGACAATTTGGACGTTAATAATTCATGGATTAAATAATTCTTGAACTTGTTTTATTGAATTATTATGTCATTGTCATCATCCTCATGTTATATTATGTTATCTTTGGCTTACGTGCATAGATGAACTTAGTATGATTATGACCAGGGATCATTCGGTATAATCATGACTTGATATAAATGATGTGACAAAAGTCCTCGATGGCACGTAGTGCGTTGATGGATAGTTTTTGGTATGATTATGACGGGGGTGATTCTAAGATAGTCATGACCATTGATAATTTGATGAAAATCCTTGGCCGTAGTACGGGGATGATTAGATGTGGTGGTTTATTATTAAGTCGAGTCTCAAATGATAAAAATTGATGAAAACCTTTAAAACCTAAAAGATAGTAGACTTTATTCTCTACTTGACTCTTTTAATGGATTGCTTATTCCATTGCAGCTTAAAACCGGTTGTCTATTGTATTTTATCGGTTTAACACCGTGTTGAAGGCTAATGATAAATTTATTCGCATTATCTTAGTCATAATATTTCTTCTTTGGGCTAGTTGAGCTCACCTTTTCTTTCACCGTTCTTCTCTTGAAAATGAGAACATACCATTGGAGACGAGTCGGGGAACGAAGTAATGGTCCGGAAGGATAGCATTAGTAGTCCTCACTATTCGTGAAATAGTGTGATAATAGTTGTAATGAGGACTCCTTTTGAGTTTGTATAATATCTAGTAGACAATATTTGTATTCAAACTCACGCTTTATGTCGTATTGTACCACGACAGCTATATTAGTAAATTGTATTTGAATTTATGTACCATGTAAGTGGCGACCCAAGATGGGTGACGTATACCTAATTTTGGGGCGTCACAATTCCTCTCATATTCTTTAAGTTGTCATGAGGCATAGGCTATGACTTTTCCACGTTGCATGAGAACACATCCTAACCCTTTGCACAAGCATCATTGTAGATAACAAATCCATCCGAACCAGGATGGTATTGTTAGAAACAGTCTTAGAAATAAGTCTCCTCTTAATCTCTTGAAACTCCTCTCGCGTTCTTCGCTCCAAACGAAGTTTGTATCCTTCGAGTTAGCCGAAGTTAATGGAGTAGCGATTCGAGAAAACCCTTCCACGAATCTCCGATAATAACCAAATGCACCCGAAAGTTACGTGACTTCTATCAACGACTTCTTGGTTGCTCCCAACTTTGTATTGCTTCAATCTTCGTTCATCCACGGATACTCCATGTTTTGACACCACGTGCCCAAGAAATGCTACTTCCTCAAGCCGAACTCACATTTCTTCAATTGGGAATATAGTTTGTTTTCACGAAGCCATTTAGAGTACCAAATTTCAAATGGTGCTCATGATCTTCACGACTTTTAGAATATATGAGGATGTCATCAATAAAGACAACAACAAACCGATCCAAATATTCCTTGAATACTCGGTTCATCATATCCATGAAAGCGGCGGAGCATTAGTCGGTCCGAAAAGACATGACTAAGAATTCATAATGCCCATACCGAAGTTCTCAAGGCGCCTTGAATATCCTCGGTTCTAATCTTCACCGATGATATCCAGCGAAGATCGATTTTGAAAAGAATTGTGCCCTCAGCAATGGGTCAAACAAGTCATCAATACGAGGTAGAGGATACCTATTCTTAATGGTGACATGGTTCAATTCCGATAGTCAATACAAAGTCGCATACTCCGTCTTTCTTCTTCTTTACGAATAAAACAAGAGCACCCCAAGGAGATGTACTAGGGGCCAGAATGAAACCGATGTCCAACAATTCCTCGTAGTTGGACCTTTAACTCTGAAGTTCAATAGGAGCCATTCGATATGGGGTTTTAGAAATGGGCTTTGTACCAGTTCAAGATCAATAAAGAATTTAACTTCACGCTCAAGGTTAGACCGGAAGTTCTTCTAAAATACGTCGTGAAAATCAATAACAACAGAAATATTATTCAAATTTGGCGTGTCTTTATTCAAATCCATAACATGGGCTAAGAAAGCTTGACATCCGTTTTTCATTAAACGAATAACTTTATGATTAGATATGACGGTGATTGATTTTAATGGTTTAGTTGCTTGAATTAAATAACAACAGTTGGTTAGGAATATGAAAACTAACAACCTTACGAAAACAATCAATTTTGGCATGATGAGTAGTTAACCAATCAATCCCTAAAATAACATCAAAAGCAAGTATCTTTAAAGAAATAAGGTCAGCAGGTAAGGTAATGGTGTCAACTTGAATCAAACAAGATTTATAAGCGATGGATGTGATGAAAGTTTCTCCCAACGGAGTTTCCACAGATAGGTCAAAGTCTAATTTCTCTGAGTCAAGTTTAAACGTTGAGCACAAGCGGAGATAAATGAATGGGTAGCACCGGTATCAAGTAAGGTATAAACTTCGCAAGAATTTATAAATAACTACTCGTGATCACCTCGTTTGGGTTCTTCGCATTTTGACCATCCACAACAAACGCTTCTTCCCGTAACTGCTGACTTTGACTTTTTGGGACGATCTTTTGAGTCACCGTCCCAATTGAACTAGGTTTCGCCATCTTGTCAATCTCGAGCGA
The DNA here is from genome assembly GCA_020205615.1 of Panax quinquefolius. Taxonomy (NCBI): domain Eukaryota; kingdom Viridiplantae; phylum Streptophyta; class Magnoliopsida; order Apiales; family Araliaceae; genus Panax; species Panax quinquefolius. The sequence continues at coordinate 32,967,981 of CM035169.1, forward strand.
TATGTCCTTCCTTTCCACAATTATAGCATACCTTGAATCTGTTGTGGGCGCTTTGACTGATATGTCCCTCTTTCCCGAATTTATAGCATATAATGACCGGTGGTCGTTTCTCCTCCTTAGAACCGATTCTTCTTCACGCAGACATATCTTCATATAGTCGTTGTTAAATCTCCTCTTTTTAAAATCTCCTCCTAACTTCGCTTCTTCTATTTTCACGGCCATGATTACCACCGAGTGGTTACCATTTTTGTCCGTCTGCTTTCTTTTCTCCGCCGGGTTATCATTATTCTATTGATCGCTATCTCTCTGCATGCGATCCTCGGTTATGGTCCCTCGGTTGAACATACTCAAGTTATCTCGCTTTCTAACAATTGAGCCTCATTAACAACATCCTGAATAGAGAAAATTTATGAGAAATGAGATATTGTGCGTATCGCCGGGTTTGAAACCTCTAAGAAACATCCGCGTCATCGTTCCTCATTCTCCACCAAATGAGGTCTGAACTGGATAACTCTGCAAACTTTGCCTCGTCTTCGAGATACCGTCATGTTGTTTTGTTCTAATCGATGAACTCCACTTCCTTCATATAGCGAACACTTTCGTGAAAGTATTTGTTATTAAATAGTTTTTGAAACGTCTTCCAAGACATCTTTGAGTCTTACCGGATGGGTATGCTTCACAGACTTCCACCAAAGTGATCACTTTCGCCCACGGAACATAAAGGTGGCGAATGGAACCTTCTGTTCCTCCGTGCATCCCAAGACATCGAATATCTTAGTAATTTGCTTGACCCATGTTTCCGCCATGATCGGATCTCGCTTTCCCTTAAATTCGTGGTCCCAACTCTTTGAATCGCTTGGTCAGTGACAACCCGTGAATTGCTATCATTTCCTCCTATATTTTGAACACGAGTCTCCTCGTCCGATTTTGCATGAATCGCTAAAAAAAGCTTCTAAACATCCCCTCGCTCATCATCTCGCTTTCGGTGGTGTTGTTCACGGGAGGAACATTGCCACTGCTGTTGCGCTTCTCCTCGTTGGTGAGTCTGAGCGTCTCCACGCCTCATTTCCATTGTTAATATTCTCGATCGACATTCTTAAATCTCGCCATAAAACAAGGGTTAATTAAGTAAATCAATATATCACATAATATCCTTATATACCCGACTAACTAACAAATAAGCTTTAGGTAGGACACACTTTAGCGAAGGATTTACTCATCTCTCCTCTCTAATTCTATTCCCGATCTGCGCGCCAGAGATCATATCTTTAAGCTCGATACCAACCGTGGCGCCCCCAAAATAGGTATACATCACCCATTCGAGTTGTCAATACATGGTACGTAAACAACTACAACTTTGTTATTACAATAATAAAATCATTAGTTTGTATACAAATATTATCTTCTGTATAATATCTATACTCGGATAAATCCTCATCATATTTATTGGTACATTATTTTACAAAATGGTGAGGACTACTAAACAACTCTCTCTAGAACTTTCATTCCATACCCCACTTCGTACTCACTATATTCTCGCCTCTTGAGAAGAAAAATGGAACAAAAAGGAAAAGGGTGAGCTCAACTAGCCCAAGAAAAGAATATTATGACTAAGATAATATACAACAAATTATCGTTAGTCTTCAACGAGGAAAAATCTAATAGAATACAATAGACAACAAATTTTAAATCAATATTCACAAATGAAAATAATAATTCATTAGAAGAGTTAAGTAGAGAATGCAAACTACTATCTTCTATGTATGAATTTAAAAGTTCATCGCTCATCTTTTATCCCCTCGTAACATCAATCAATATATATCCGAAATCAAATATTCATCTTTTGCACTACAAAGCCAAAGATATTCATCGATTAATCATGTTCATCTAAACACTGCTCATCTTTTTGCACTACGGGCCAAAGATATTCTTCGAAATTATTCATCTTTGCACTACAAAGCCAAAGATATTCAATAATATCATCATTTAAGATCGAGGATGATGAAAAATATTTTTAAAGAAACGAATCCAGTGAAACAAAATGACAAGGATTAAGGATTAAGGATTCGTACTTTGTTTTATCCATGTCCAAAAATACCTCAAAAATAATTATAGTGGTGTAAAATTCAAGAATGATCAAAATATGGATACAATCAAAGCTAGTATCCAGAAGAGATATTTTGGACGAAAAGAAAATTTCCCACATTCGTTGTAAAAATATCACCATTATTATATTATTAAAATATTATAATATATTTAAATAAATTATTTTATCGTAAAAAGATAAAATTTCAATTTTCAACAATTGTCACATTAAAATTTTCTCCATCTATATCCACATAAAATCAATATTTTCTCATCATATGAATCAATAATTAATTATTCACAAATAATATTACGAATCATAATATTGACAACTGCATAGCCTTCGAGAAAGAGGGGCTTTCCAATAAGAATTTCTCCTTCTCATGCCAAGATTAGGTTGTGGCGCCCCAAAATTAGGTATACGCCACCCATCTTGGGTCGCCACTTACATGGTACATAAATTCAAATACAACTTACTAATATAACTCAAGTATACAATACGACATAAATCGTGAGTTTGAATACAAATTTTGTCTACTAGATATTATACAAACTCAAAAGGAGTCCTCATTACAACTATTATCACACTATTTCACGAGAATAGTGAGGACTACTAATGCTATCCTCTGGACCATTACTTCGCTCCCCGACTCGTCCCAAATATGTTCTCATTTCAAGAGAATAAAGAAAGAAAGGTGAGCTCAACTAGCCCAAAGAAGAAATATTATGACTAAGATAATGCGAATAAATTATCATTAGCCTTCAACAATGTTAAACCGATAAAATACAATAGACAACCGGTTTAATCTGCAATGAATAAGCAATCCATTAAAAGAGTCAAGTAGAGAATAAAGTCTACTATCTTTTAGGTTTTAAAAGGTTTTCATCAATTTTTATCACCGAGACTCGAATTTTAATAATAAACCACCACATCTAATCATCCTCGTACTACGGTCCAAGATTTTTATCAAATTATCAATGGTCATGACTATATCGAATCACCCCGGTCATAATCATACCAAAAACTATCCATCATCGCATTACGTGCCACATCGAGGACTTTTGTCACATCATTTATATCAAGTCATGATTATACCGAATGATCCTCGGTCATAATCATACTAAGTTCATCTATGCACGTAAGCCAAAGATAACATAATATAACATGAGGATGATGACAATGACATAGTAATTCAATAAAACAAGTTCAAGAATTATTTAATCCATGAATTATTAACGTCCAAATTGTCGACATGATCTTTGTTTAAGTGAGTAAAATTCAATAATGATCGTAAGAATATTTCCATGAAAAGATCTTTGGATGAAACGCAAATATCGAGGATATTCTACTAATTTCATGGAGTATAGAAGTCAAAGTTTTAACCAACCGGGTATAATAAAGAATGGAATAACAAAAGAAATCACCATGCATGCGGTACTTGTGATGTATGAGGTTATTCCAATGTAATAATAATAACGAACCAATCGGTGAAATTCACACCGGCAGGATGTTCCAATGTAATAATAAAGATGGAACTGGATCCGGTGTAAACACACGATAGGATATTCCAATGAATGATAAAGATTTTAACCAGTCCTGTAAAAACACATGCATGTGATGTTCCAATGTATAATAAAAAGCAACCAGTCCGGTGTAAAACACATGCGTGATGTTCCAATGAAATAATAGAAGAATGTCACCAAGTATAGGGTAAACTACAGCGTATCAAAGTTATTCAGCAATGAATAATAAGCAATGGAATAACATAAGGATTTCACCAAGTATAGGGTATGCCACAGCGTATCAAAAGTTATGTATAGGGTATGCCACTTTTACAAAGTTATTCCAATGAATAATAGTGAATGGAATAATGTAAGTTCTCTTCAAGAAGAAAGAATAACACCCCTTACCGTAAAAAGAACCTGAATATAGAAGTAGTGAAGTAGCGAGAATACTTTTTCTTCTTTCTATAATTTTCTCTCTATAAATTCTCTCTATAATTTCTCTCTCTAGAGTTTCAATGAATTCGTAAGAAAATAATGAAGGAATGAGCTTCTATTTATAGGAAAATGGAATGCATAAGAATTAATCCATGAACTAGTCAAGATTGATTTACTTTAATCGACGGTCCATATTTAAAGAAAAATCTTTTAAATAAAATATAATATATTCTATTTATATAAAAACATTTTACTATGCAAACACTATGCAATACTATGCAAAACACTATGCAAAACACTATGCAACACTATCGTAATAAAATATAATATATTCTATTTATAGAATAACTTTAATAAAGTATTCTATTTTATATAAAAAGATGTTTACATTTTATTACGTTAATAATACTGAATAAAACAAAACGTCATTATCGCTATAATAATTCATATTATTAATCGACAATAATGGAATCAAACCGAGTGACTTCTCACATAAAGATCAATAATCAATACTGGTAATGTACTACGCAACCACACGACATTCTTTACTTTTTCTATCGAGTAGTTCAACAAGAACTACGGTAAAACTTCTGCCGTTATTTCAATAAAATATTTTTGTCGTTTTCAATCCGACAATAATTACATTATTGGGGTCCACCAATGATTGAGTAGTTATCTGCGAATATTCCCCGCTAAACCTAATATTCCCCAACCAATCGAATATAATATAACCACTTTTGCATACTTTGCAAAATTTATAAATACTACCCACAACTATAATATTATCTCAAATTCACACCATAATATTAAAAATTATTTCGACAAAATTTAAATCTTTATTGATAAAATCTGGGGTCTCACATAGGTGACCAAACCTCTCCTTAGACAGAACTTTCTAGACATTGCTAATAATGTTATCTAATAATATTATTCGGATAATATGAATTATTGCTTCGATAATGAAAATCTACGTGTAATGACAATTATTGAAACAACGATAATATAAAATATCAACGCAGCAATTATTAAATCAATAAAATTAAATACTGATCAGTAATTACTGTAACCATTATTGAATAAAGTGTTCTTCTACGTAAGAATCAATAATTGGTGCAATCTGGTGTGTCTTCTTGTGTGTTAACCACCGAGTATTTTAATTGTATTAATTGTAATAACTACTGTAGTTATTTTTAAACAACTTATATTTGTCGTTTTCTTCATCCAATCTCTTTCAGATTTATGGGGCCCACACACGGCATTGCTACCGTCATCGTATAAATATTCCCAGACAAAGATCTGAATATTCCACGACCAAACGAATATTCCCAAACAACAATGAATATTTTATAACCACTTGCTTATTTTGAAATATTTAAGTATTTTACCCATAACTATCCACATTAATCAAATCAACCCTTACTATTTCAAAATAATAAATAGAAAATTAAATTTCATTAATAATAAGTTGGGGTCTTACAACCTCCCTCCTTATGAAATTTCGTCCCTCGAAATTGACGTCACGACTGCACAGTGTTTGAAAAGGTGAGGATACCTCGCTTTCATTTCCGCTTTCCAATTCTCGTGTCATTTCCTCTATAGCATGATTCCTCCACAAAACTTTAACTTGTGGTATGACCTTTCTTGGCGTAGGACATGCTCCTTCCTATCCAAGATCTTGACAGTACCTCCTCATCGTTAAGTCTTGGCTATTTCGTCCTGGTTCTAACTCTATAACGTGGTTCGGTTCTTTCACATATTTATGAAGTACGATATGTGAAACACATTATGAACACGAGACATACTTTGAGGTAACGCAAGTCTATAGGCTACATTTCCTACTCGGTCAAGAATTTGAAATGGACCAATAAATCGTGGATTGAGCTTTCCTCTCTTCTCAAATCTTGTAACTCCCTTCCATGGAACAACTCACAAAAATACATGATCCCCTATACTAAATTCCACGTCCTTTCGATGAAGATCCGCATAACTCTTTTGTCGATCTTGTGCTTGGTTTAGTATCGTTGTCGAATCATTTGGATCTTTTCGGTGAGTCATACGTCTTAACTCTCGGGTCCCAACAATGTTGCTTCACCCACCTCATCCCAACATATTGGAGAGCGACACTTTCGTCCCATATAATGCTTCAAATGGAGCCACACCTATATTTGCCTGATAACTGTTGTTGTAGGAGAATTCCACCAATGGTAAATATTTATCCCAACTGTCCTTGAAGTATAGGACACAGAGTCTTAATAGATCTTCAAGAGTTTGAATAGTCCTCTCTGATTGTCCGTCCGTTTGAGGATGGTATGCCAAACTGAATCGTAAATCCGTGCCCATAGCTTTTTGCAAGCTAACCCAAAATCTTGAAGTGAATCTTGGGTCACGATCCGAAACAATGGATACTGGCATGCCATGTAACCTTTTAATCTCATTTATATATATACTAGCAAGACGTTCAAGGGAATAAGTCTCCCGTATCGGCAAGAAATGAGCAGACTTGGTTAATCTATCAACAATAACCCAAATAGCATTGATTCCTTGAGAAACCGTAGGAAGACCCGTAACGAAATCCATGGTAATGTGTTCCCACTTCCATTTAGGAATCTCAAGTGGTTGCAACGGACCCTTAGGTACTAGATGCTCGCCTTTTTACACGTTAACAAGTTAAACACATTGAGATAAACTTTGCAATTTCTTTCTTCATATTGTTCCACCAAAATGTATGTCAAGATCACGATACATTTTAGTACTTCCGAGATGGATTGCAAATGGTGTATTGTGTGCCTCCATCATAATCTTGTACTTCAAATCGTAGTCGTTAGGGACACAAAGTGCAGGTGGACTCAAGTATTCCTTCTTCATCAATTCTCGCCCTAATAGCTCCTTCTTGTACTTTCTTCTTCATACGCATCGCCTTTCCGGCCCGGTGGGGCTTCAAAGAACCTTAACTTTTTCTATTAAAGTTGGCTCTGTCAGTATACTTGACATCATCACACTCATTCCTCGTGCATATGATCTTCTAGTCAACGCGTCCACCACCACGTTGCTTTTCCGGGATGGTATTGAATAGTGTGGTCGTAGTCTTTCAATAGCTCGAGCCAACGTCATTGCCGCGTGTTGAGTTCTTTTTGAGTGAAGAAATATTTAAGGCTTTTATGGTGCGAATATATCTCCACTTTCTCCCCATATAGATAGTGCATCCATATCTTTAAGCATGAACGATCGCCGCTAACTCTAGATCATGAGTAGGATAATTCCTCTCATATTCTTTAAGTTGTCGCGAGGCATAGGCTATGACTTTTCCACGTTGCATGAAAACACATCCTAACCCTTTGCCTGAAGCATCGCTGTAGATAACAAATCCATATTAAATTTCATTAATAATAAGTTGGGGTCTTACATGTTGTGTAAAATGTTTTAGAATTTATCTCTAGAATCCTTCTTTGTACACCTTGTTTATTTCCTTTCATATTAGATTCATTATCATAACCTTGTCCTCGTATGTCATTAACATTAAGTTGAAGTTTTGACATTGCATTTATAAGTTCATTAAAAAGACCTAAACCAGAAGTGACATCTACTTTTACAAATTCTAAAAAATATTCTTTCTATTTTTATTGGACTTGTTGAAATATCCACGCATCTTAGTATGAGAGTCATTTGTTCTTGATTACTTGTATCAGGAGTGCAATCAAGTATAATTGAAAAATATTTTGCTTTTTTAACTTTTTTAATAATGTTACTTCTAATTTCATTTGCTATCAATTGTATCAATTCATTTTGAATTTTATGACCAATATAATGTTTATGAATGTCAACTTTTTGAATACGATGAATATGTTCTTGCATCATCGGATCAAATTCTGCAATCATTTCAATTAAACTTAAAAAAAATTCCATTATTTTGTTGATAAATCTTTTCTTTTGTTCATCGAAATGCCAAATTATTTTTACCTAAAGTCTTTATGATTGCAATAATTCTTTGTAATACATTTTTTCAACGATCTTTCTCTTTGTTAAATTGTTCTTGGACACTTTTATCAGTTGTTTTAGTTTTCAATAATCTTATTTGTAAATCACTCCAAGTGTTCATATTAGTAATATGCTCACTACTTGTTTCATGTCTTTTAAGATTACCACTAAAATTTCTCCAATCACTAGTTCCTTGATTAGTTAATTGACTTGTGTAAGTTTCTAAATTAAACAACTTGCAACAAAAACAAAATACACGATCTAATTCATTTGAATACACTAGTCATTTTCTATCATATTTCTCCCCATTTAATAAAGTTAGAGTGTAATATGTAGTAGAAAAATGCCTAGAGTTTCCATCTTTAGAAAATTCTGAATCATTATGTCTAATTGGACCCTTTTCTACTAACAAATCTCTCAATTTTGAGTCAATATTTTTCCATTGCGCTGGATCATAAATATTTAGAGGACTATAATCAAGTGTTTCGTTAATATATTCATTTGTCTCTAAATTATTTTCATGTTCTTCATCAAAAGTAGGTATATTACAATTTTGACAATCATTCGATATATTCTCATTAGTATCGTTTGATCGACTAGCATTATGATTATTTTCATTGTTATCTTTCGATTGACTATCACAAGGATTACTTTCATTTGTATCTTTTGATTGTGTTATTGTATTGTCTTCTTACTCTTCTTTAAAATGAACTCTTTGTCCATTTGTGGAACTTTCACCTAATTTTTCTGTGATATTTTTTTTATTATTGGTAACAAATTTTTCAAGAGCTCCCTTTTGTGATTCAATTAATTTTTCTACTCTTATTTTTTTGTTGTTGAAGTTTTTGATACCCAGATTCATATTTTTTAAAATAAATTTATATATATGGTACTTGAATTTCTAAAAGTGCTAATTCACTCTCGTTGTCAAATAGATCATCCTAGGATTTGTTAAAGATCCATCTCACTAAGACCTTCCATATTCATGTCTTACAAGTTACAAATGCATAGTTAAGTCATGGGCTCAATATTATGCAAAGACAAAAAAAAATTATTCAATTAATTTATTAGGACGAATTTTATAGTCATAAAAAATAAAGTAAATACTAAAGCCAGAAAATAAAAAATAATTTTAATTTTCGCGTTAAAATGACCAAGTCAATATTCAGAAACTAAACCTGGTACGAACATCACAAAAAGTATATATATTATATAATTGAGATGAGAAGCCACAGAGAATCTCTCATTCTTCATCTACTCGTGGATATATGGCGGGTGAAACTTGAAAGACCATGCATCATGCTAATTTTGCTTTATTTACCAACCCTTGCTTTCTATCTTCTTCTCTCTTTTTTTTTCTTCTGAATTAATCTAATTAAAAGGTTGCACTAGATTTTGGATTTGTGGATGGTTCGGTTCAGTTCAGTTCAACAACACTTTCAAGTTCGGTGCAACCATAAGAACTAAAAATAATTAGTTCAATCCTATAAATTTCTTCCCTTTTTTTTTTTAAAATCTACTTCTTTAATTAATTATTAATTAGTATTGAATGATACTATTTTCGTTCCAAAATTAGAGATACAATTTGAATTTTGAGATCAACCGACATCATATTAAACTTCAAAATTAGTACGATCCATAAAAGTTCAGAAATAAATTTTATGATTAATAATTTTATAAACTAAAATTATATAAATTCACATTAATTTAAAATTTAATATGATCTAAAAATTTTAAAATGGAATGAATATTTAAATTATTATTAATTCAACTTGGCTAGCTACTATCCTTTACCATTTTTTGTACTAGTGTTAACATAGACCATGTGTGAGCAATTAAAAATATAGAGTACAATTAGGGGTTGATAAAAAGTGAGACATAAAATAATTTTTTTGAGATAAATTAAAATGTTATATATATAATTTTTTTTATTATATACGCAGCCTACGAGTACTACAACAGTAGGAAAACCACTAATTAAACCTAAAAGATTAGAGAATTTCTTTTGATGAATTCTTGGTCTACACGTAATATATGCCATAAAAGCTGGTGTCAAGTGGCTTAACTATGAGTTCGTAACCTTCAAATGCTTCACCATTTTCTCACACTTCCTGATGATATAGATATTGTGTATCTTTGAAACATATCATATCATACAAGTGTATTAAAAATAGCCACGTGGCATTTAATACCACAGGATGAGCTTGCATAAACTTGCCTTCTATATAACTTACTTGCTCCACTAAAACTATGAAGTTACATTTTTAATTTGAGCTAAATACAAAAACACCCAACATCCACCTTTTTATTAATTTTTTAAGTAACAATGAGTAATTCGGTAACTTTTTAAGGTTGACCAAATAGATAAAATTATATATTTATTTTTGTAAGTTTTCAAATTTTAATTCTTGAATAATATATATATATATATGTTTAATTATCTTTTTTAATACAATATAGTTTAATTATAGTTTTATTTATAATTAAGAGTATCTCATTCAAATAATTTAGTTTAATTAATAAATATTTTTAGACAAGTGATACAAATATTAAGAATTTTAAATTAAATTAATAATGGAATTGTTCTAATAAGAGTGATCGATCGAGTATATTGATAGTTTAGTTTTTTAGTGTTTAACAACAAAATTATTATTTTAATTCTTAGTTTCTTATTATGATTTTTATATGTTAAATTTTCTTGAGTATATGTCAAAATTTAGGATTTTTTTGATTTTGATTACATTTTTAATATACAGTTGGTGTTGTTTTTGTGCAATGATGATTAAAAAAATATAATAATATTTATTACTACCTCTATCTTGTAAAAAAAAATCTCATAATATATTTTGTCTTTTTTTGAGTAACAATATTTGTTATTTTTATCTGTAAATAATTATGCCCAAGTGTGACTTATGTTTAGTTTAATATTTGAAAAAATAATTAATATAATTTTTAATACTTTTTATATGAATAATAAGCTTCACGTTATGTAATAATAAGTTTGTTTTACGTAAACTTTTAATATTTGGGAAAAATAATTATAATTTTTTTTTTTTGAGTTAATTTGTACTTTTATGGCTATTAAAATTTTACTTTTTAATTACAAAATAAAATTGAATGTATATTATGTAAATTTTAATCTTTGAGAAATTTAATTACCAAAATTGTATACTTTATTTACCTTATAAAATAAATATTTATTATTTTGATATTTATGTTATTTATTGCTCAAGTTCATAATTTAATTAATTAGATCAAGTTAAGTAAAAATTATAATATACAAATTTATATTTAGTGGATATATTAAACATTATAACTTGAAGGGTGTATTAGACATTATATTAAAAATATTTTTGGATATTAGTTGGTCAACTACATTATGGATAGTGAATGTTACATATTATAGACTAGAGGGGTATTGACTGTTACTTTAAAAACTAGAGGAGTGATGAATATTATTCTAATTATCTACTAGGGATGTCAATTTATTTTAATCTTTTAATTTTAACTGTTTGGGGGCACTATCAAGATATAGGTATTCAAGAAGAATATTTATTTACTTTTTAATAATTTAATAAAGTATTTTTTAAAATGAGTTGATATATACACACCTTATATCAATATAATTGAATTTTGATAAACGTGACAACATTCTTGCAGCGACAATTTAATGACTTTTTTTTTGGTTTTTTTTATTGTCTTTCAACTGAAATTTTTATTCCAACTGAAATTTATTCTAATCTGAAATTTTTATAAATTTTTTTATAAAAAACAATATTTTAGGTGAGAGTTACTAAAAAACCAAAAAAAAAATCACTAGAAATACACTTGAACAATATCCCCTAGACTTATTGATTTTATAAATAAGATACATACATGCAAATGCAAATGCAATGCAATTATTTCATAGCAAAAAACGAGACTATCCATTCTTTTTTATTTGTCTTTACGGAGAGTATTTGTTTTATCAGTTTTTTGTAGATTTAAAAAAAAGTATTAATGACTCAGAGGGTGTTTAATAAAAATTGAATGAATCTGAATTTAAATGAGTTGAATCTGAATTTGATTGAGTTGTATTTGAATCTGAATAAAAATAGTTGTTTGATAACTGACATGTCTAAAATATTTGAATAACAGATTTTTATTATTTTACTCCTCTAAAAAAGATTCAAAAAATTATTGTAAATTTATTTAATATTACTTAATGTGACGCCCTTAAAATTAGGTATACATCAACCATCTTGAGTCGCCAGATACATGATACAAAATTCAAATACAACTTAATAATACAACTATCGTAAGTAATACGACAAAAAACATAAACCGTAAGTTTGAATACAAATATTGTCTACTAGAGATTATACAAACTCAAAAGGAGTCCTCATTATAATTATTATCACACTATTTCACGTAATAGTGAGGGGACTACTAATGCACCATCTAGGACCATCACTGCTCCCCGATTAGTCCCAACTACATTCTCATTTCAAGAGAATAAAAATTGAAAGAAAGGGTGAAATTCAACTAGCCCGAAGAAGAAATATTATGACTAAGATAATGCGAGAATAATTTATCGTTAGCCTTCAACAATGTTAAATTGATAAAAATATAATAAATATCAAGTTTAACTGCAGCGGAACAAGCAATCCATTATAAGAGTCAAGTAGAGAATGAAATCTACTATCTTTTATGATTTAAAAGTTTTTCATCACTTTTATCATTTGAGACTCAAATTTCAATAAATAATCCACATCATTAAATCATCCCCACTACAGTGCCAAGGATATTCTTTAAGATCACGACCACGAATTATCCATGCACTACTGCGCCAAAGATAATCGTGTTTTTCATCAACGGTCCCCGATCATGCCATAAAATAATTCATCTTTGCTCCCTTAGCCAAGAGAATCCATAGCCATAATCATACCAAAATCGTCCATCAATGCACTACGGCCAATGAGGACTTTTAATTTTCACATCATTTGTAACATTACGGCCATGATTATACCGAATAATCCTCAGTCATAATCATACCAAGTCCATCTATGCTAAACTGAAATGTATTGACTTTCAACATAACATAAACATGAGGATGATGACAATGATATAAGAATTCAATTAAACAAGTTCAAGAATTAATTTGTCAGGAACCAATAACGTCCAAATTATCAACACGATCATCGCTTTGTAGAGTAAAAATTCAAGAATGTTCGGAAGAATATTTCCATAAAAGATCTCGGATGAAGCCTTGAAATATCGAGGATATTCCACTAATTTCATGGAGTATAGAAGTCAAAGTTTTAAACAACTAAATATAATACCGAATAGAATAACAAAAAAGATATCATCATGCATGCGATACTTGCCGATAAATCTGCTATTCCAATGTAATAATAATAACGGAACCAGTCGTGAAATTCACAATCGACGGGGATGTTCTAACGTAATAATAAATGCGTAATAATAAATGATGGAACCAGTCCCATATAAGATGCATGTGATATTCCGGCGTAATAATAAAGACGGAATAATAAAAATGGAACCAGTCCGTAAGATAAAGATGATGTAAATAATAAAGACGAGTAATAGAAGAATGTCACCAAGTATAGAGGGTAGCCATATCTACAAGTTATTCCAACATAACAATAAAGAAATGGAATAACATAAGTTCTCTTCTTGAGTACAAAAGAATAATATCCTTACTGTAAAATAATACTTGATATAAGAGTAGTGAAGTAGCGAGAAAACTTTTCTTTTATCTCCTATAGTCTCTCTCTATAGTTTCTCTCTGTAGCCTTCAATTGAATTTGTAAGAAAATAATGAAGGAATGAGCTTCTATTTATAGGAAAATGGAATGCGTAAGAATTAATCCATGAACTATCCCAGATTGATTTTCTTTAATCGACGATCCATATTTAAAGCAACATCTCTTTTAAATAAAATATAATATATTCTATTTTATATAAAAAGATTTTTACTATCTGCAAACACTATATATAAGCATTATGCAAACACTATGCATAATAAAATATAATATATTCTATTTATGAATAACTTTAATAAAAGATACATTTTATATAAAAAGATTTTACTATGCAAAATACTATGCGTAATAGAATATAATATATTCTATTTATAGAATAACTTTAATAAAGTATTCTTTTTATATAAAAGATATTTCTATTTTATTACGTTAATAATACTGAATAAAACAAAACTTATAAATCAACAATAATTGAATCAAATAATGTGAGATATTATGCAAAGAACTATTGTAATAATAATTGAACAAAACCGGTGACTTCTCACATAAATATCAATAATCAATACCGTGTAACTACTTGTCTGCAATAACGCCAGACATCAGACTTTTACTACTACCGAGTAGTTCAACAAAGATCAATGGTAAAACTTCCGCCAAGTTATTTTCAATAAAATATTTTTGTCGCTTTCTCAATCCGATAATAATTCCGTTAGGGGGTCCACTTAATGATTGTCTTGTCGCATCTAATATTTCCTGCTTTAAAAGCGAATATTCCCCACCAATCGAATATAATATGACAACTTGCATACTTTGTAAAATTTATAAATATTACCCACAACTATAACATTATCTCAAATTCACACCATAATATAAAAAAAATTATTTTGAAAAAATTAATTCTTTATTCATAAAATCTGGAGTTTCACACTTAATATAATAGTTAATATTGTAAAAAAAAAAAAAATCATTCAGCCGCCTATTTAGCTAAAAAAATGGGACTAAATCATTTCAGCCCAAATTAATCGTCTGAATGGCTAACTAGTTCAGCCATTCAAACGATCTTTTCAAAAAACAAACGCACTGAATAGCTGAATCGGTCAGTCATTCAGTAGAAAACAAACAACCCCTAATTTACGATATCATCCATACATTAAATCTTAATTTGTTTATCTTTCATATTTTTCAATAAATTTTAAAATGTAATATTAATATTTTATATTTATTTTAATAAATTAAACAAAGTATTAATTATATTTTTTAATTTTTATATTTTCCCTAAAACGTCAATTAAAAAGAACGGAAGGAGTAAGTAAAAAAACATTTGCATATATAATGTCACCCAAATATTGATATCTAGATTGTTATGATATGCAACAAATTGTTATGCTATTATTTGTTACATATTTAATAACAAAATTTTAATAACTAACTATATATAAATATTATTAAATTATCATAATAATTTATAAAATGACAAAAAAAAAAAAAAAAAAAAGGCCACTGGGAATAGAAATATTAGTAATATAGAGTTAATTAGTACTAGTATATGTGGATAGATTGGACGTTCATAATCATTTCAATGAATTTCACACACTTTGATCATGACCGTCGGTTTGATGGGATTGCTAGCTATGAGATGGCATTGGGGCCAGATGCTCATAATTTCATCTACCATGTTATGCTTTTTAGTGCTGAAAAGTAGTAGCTAGTAGTACCCAAACCAAACCTAGAGAGGGGACAAATAATTTGCCATCAAAACGAATAATAGGAAACCATTAGCTGCGATACTAGAAGTGGTTAGTATGAAATTTATTTTAGAGTAAGTTGGTCAATTGATCAATTGAATATTGACACGCAAACGATATTGTATGTGTGTCAGTATTCTATTGACTAATTGACCAACTTACCAAAAGAATAATTTCATGCTAACCGGATCCTGCGATACTGGTTTACACTTCAACAGGGTACTTTTCTGAGTTTCTTAATTATACTAAAAATGAAAAACGAAATTTAGTTTTGTAAATATATAAGGTTTTATGTATATGCACAGTTGTATAGTACATAGTCCTGTTACGACGATATTTTTTTGAGTTATAGCGACGGTTGAACTGTCACCATAGATCAGAATCTATTATCTTATTCTAAAAAACCGTCACCATAAACGATTGTGTATTACATAGTTGTGTATTTACATTTTCTCACTCACACACACACACACACACACACACACACACACATATATATATATATATATATATATAATCCGCTTTTGCGCATGCGGACCACTTATAAGAATTGGTCCCATTTACGGTTTCATCACGTCATTTATAGAAACAAATCGTATATACGTGCTATGATGATAGTTTAGTCGGTCACTATAGCTATTACGACGATTTGCTAACCTATAATTACGAATCGATTTGCGCAATCGTTCGGACTGTCGTTATAGGTGATCCGCCGCACCTGAAACTCTCTCTCTCTATATATATATATGTATGTGTATGTTTGACTTAGACATTTATTTATTTATATTTGTTCAAATTTGTCATATATAAATACGCTTCTTGACTATTTTTTGCTTCTTTTTCAATAAGTAGATTCTTAATTAAAACTGAAAGTCCAACTCTAAGACCGAGGGACTATTATTTTATAAAATTTAATCACGGTTGTACTATTTGCGTTTCATAAAACAAATCTCATTTACAATAGGTATAACTTAATTACAAACTTAAGGAATATATTATTGTTTTATATTTATTTTAAAGTTTGTTAAACATTTAGTTAAGTAATGTTGATATTATGTGTTAGATTTAAGATTTAGTTTAAGACACAATCACAAAAAATATTTGAAAAAAAAAAAAAAAAACACACAATATACTCATGTTTATCGAATTGTGATTAATTCTGCATGTCTGATATATTTATTAATATGTCTCATACACTGCAATACTTTATAATGAGTCACACATTAACATCAATTTACATTACAATAGAAAAACATAAATACTACTCCCTCCGTCCCAGGATAAAAGTTCTTATTATTATTTTGGGTTGTCCCATGTTAAATGTCCTCTTTCTTTTAATAACTAAACTTTTACACATTTTTTCCTATTATGACCGTAACATTAAATATCTCATACTTTTTTATTCTAATTCTCTCTCCATATTTAATGACATTATTATGGATAATTTTGTCATTTTATTTCTCTTCTTAATATGCGTGAAAAGTCCATCAAAACTTTTATCCTGGGACGGAGGGAGTATAATTCTATAATATGATAAAATAAATATGACTCTTTTATAGCAAATTAATATAATAGTCTCATTCTGGTCCAAAGTAACAACATGACAAACATAGTTCAAACAATCAACGTAACCCACGGGAGATCTCCAGCCACATCTTATATACCTTATCAATACATTTACACTTCGTATTCAATAAGTTTTCTTTTTATACAAATATTGTTGATTAATTACTTTTCCAGTGATCGAAATTCATTCATTTTTTATGTACATACAAACGTATTAAGATTAGAAATATATTAATATTTATCAATTACAAAATGACCTAATAAAATTCTTAACATGTCACCGTTATCATATTTTAAATTTTATTAATGTTATGATCTCTTTAGCTCGCATGTCGACACTGTATTGATCAATTGACCAAAGTTAACTTCATACTAACTACTCCCAAATACTTAACTGACATTAAAAACACACTGAATGTCACTATCTTAGAACATAATATAGCTACAGAAAAATCAACAAATTCGGTCATTTTTAAATTTATATTTATAAAGTTTTATTAAAAATAAATAAATTAGAGGGAGCATATATTCAGACAATATAATAATGTATGAAGGATGATTTGAATCCATTAATTCTATGAATCAAATATAAAACACAATTTGTAATTTATTAGTATTACCAGTCAGGGTAAAATGTACATGTGATTAAAGTCATGCTACAATTATATATATATATATATATATATATATATATATATATCTTAGATAATATTCCTGAAATCAGAATTTTTTTAATTATTTCAATTAAAAACCCACTAATGGGAATATTATTATTTTTTTCCTTTTTCTATTTTATCTCTACTCCCTTCCAGTGGTTTCTGGCTCATTGCCACCTAATAAGAATCCAAACAACTAGAAAGATGGATATGTGATATAGCTGTAGATTTGAACTTTTCCCGACACCAGTAAGAGAAAGAGAAAGAAAAAGAATAAGAAATTTGGGAATTGACAAGAAAATTAGGGGTTGTGTATAATTTTTACAAGACCATTCCACGTGGCATGTCTAAAAATTTTACACGTGTCTAAAAAATACCAGTAGCAAGTTGTTTTCCCAACGTGGTCGATTTTGAACTCAACAAAAAGTTTAATAAATTTGAGTTGGGGGAGAGTTTTTAATTGAATATAAATATATTGTTTAAATGCGATTTATTTATAAACGAGTCAAATTTGAGTTTGAAAATCATTCCTCTTTATTTTCTTGTTTTATATTCTTTTCTTTTTAATATTTTTATAATTTAAATAGAATATAGAGTGCAATATTTGCTATTACGTCTCTGTATTTTCAACTTACTACTTTTTTTGTGTTTTGTAAAAATATTATTTTTTTTAATATAAAGTGACACGTGGTTCTTAATTTATTTTACTACCTATCATAACTTTTAGTATTATTTCACCATTATTAAAATAACACCTTAGTAATTTAGTATTATTTCAAGAATAAAACGAATACTAAATTATGTAGAAGGCTAAGTTTGTAATTGTCATAAGTAAAGGGATTATTGATTGGTGCCAGTACTGCCACATATTTTGCCCAAAATGTTAACTGTATTTTGGTTTGTCATGATGTGCTTATGAAAATATGATCAACACAAATTATTCCCTTTCTTCTAAATTAGTCATGTATTTTTTTTCTTAGTTTATTTTAATATTAAAGACACATCTTAATTGTTTAAATAGCATAATCTTTATTTTAATATTAAAGATACAACTTATTTATTATATTAAATAGTATAATTGTTTCAAAAATAAAAATAATCCGACACTTTTTTATCATTTAATAAATATGTAGATTTTTCACCAAAATGTCAATGGACGAAAATTCTTTTAAACTTTTAATAGTGAAAATATTTTTTTAAGATTTTAATTTTTGTAGGATTAATCTTAATATCATCAATTATCTATTAACATATTTTGATTATTACTAATAAATTATTTAGATTAAATAATTGACGTATTAGATAGAATTAGAGGAAATATATAATTTAGGGAGCAAAATCCTAACCATTTAGTCTTTAATTATGGGATATTAGTGATTATTATAAATTTCTCATATAATGTGAGTTTATAAATAATAATTTCGAATTAGAAAGTTTATCTTAACTTTGAAATTGTACATGATTATAATTAATCAGAATAATGTGAATTTCAAAAAAAAAAAAAAACAAAAACAAAAATATCAATTAAGCTTGAAGTAGTTAAACTAACTTATGTCTATCCAGCTGCATCACATCAACCAACCACAAAATTAAATTAGCAACTAATTAATTTGAGTCCAAAAGAACCAAATGGCAATTAGCAACAATTATATATATAGTTTTTAAAATCGAGAGAAATTTAATTACATGAATTGGTTCTTGAAGCATTGTATCTAGTTCTAGTTATATATAATCTTTCTTTTTAATTTTTAATCGTCAAAGCTTACCTAACTCCCTCCATTAAGATAACACTTGTCGCGTTTATAATCTCTTGCATAAGCGATTAGACACCACTGTGCTATCTTATGATATATATACTTTAATTAATATTTATTCTTCTTGACTTAACTTTGCAATTTAATTGCGCGCCATAATTTCTTTTGGAAATTGATATAGGCCTGATGGAACTAATATTTTTATTTATAGAAATATTAATTCTCTTTCTTTATATATATATATATATATATATATATATATATATATATATCGGTCTTAAAATTTAAAAGTCAAGTCATTCTAGAACTTTAAGCCATATATATTCTGGAGACCCCTAAATATTCTCTTCCTTTCATTACTTAAATAGAATACTTAAATAAAAAGCAAATAATCTAGTGAGTGATTGAGTGGTGCGGCAATTGAGCTTCCTTCTCCAGCGGACACCGACTTCGTCTCCTTCATCACTGTCCTTGCCATAGCTGAATTACATATAGATATAAATACAGATAGAAAATTAAAAAAATCAGAAGGCTCAAGTGTTAAATGCTATTACGGTATTCCTTCTGATAAATTTCAAGCTAATTTAAGGTATTAATTCTATTTTTTAGGGTTTTGAAATTAATTGTTTTGTTTATGAGATTTAGAAGCATTGTTTAATTTAATTGGGATTGATGACTGATTGAGTAGATTTGTTTATGCTATTATGAATCAAGTGAAAAATTTAATCTCTTTTGAGTTTTTTTAATTGTTTGGTAGTAGTTTTAGACTATTAATAATTATAAAGGAGGCTCTATTTGATAATTAATTTATAGATAATCACGAGATTATGCTGGAATTTTTAAGATTTTTAAATTTTAATTCACCACGGCTCCTAAAAAGTATATGTCTGGATCTGAAAAAAGAAAAGAAAAAATATTTGAAATAGTCGGTTATTATATTTAGTATTCTTTCGTATTGATGCTCTTTTATTCAGGAAAAGTTCTTAATTTTTTTTATACCTATCTTAATAACAATTCGCAAAAGGCTCATTTTTTTTTTGTCGCTTTAGACTCTGAAAAACTCAGGACCAGCCCTATATATATATATGTGTGTGTGTGTATAATAAAAACCAAATTTGGTCCCTTTCCCTTCCATATAATAAGCCTCTAATTTTGTTTCCATAAAACCAAGCATGCATGCTGCTGCTGCTGCTGCTGCTCCTTTTTTAAGTTTTTTGCCTTGAAAATTTTCATAGAGGAAAATGTTGAGTCTTGCTAGTCTTCCTTCCTCTTTCCACTAAAGAGTGGATATCTCAAGGCTATGCCTTGTTTGTAATTATAATTTATCATGAGATTATAATCTCAATATTATTAATCTTAAAATTATAATTTCAAGATTATAATTATAATTCCGAAATTATAATTATAATCTCAAGACTATTAATTAGCAGCCATTTTATAATTCTTAAATTAATAGTCCAAAGTCCAAAGTCCAAATTTAAAAATAAATAAAACACTTAAAATTAATAGTTTTATTTTAAATGTAATCCTTGCAAACAAACACAAGCTAATTAATTTCCTATCTATAATTAATATAACTAGAATAGTCTAAAGGTCCCATTTCTTAATTCCACAAGTTCGAAAACGTTATAGTTTTTCCATCCATTTTAAAGACATCCAACATATCTGCCTGTCTAAGTGGGAATGAAAAGTATTTGTGTGTACTAATCAAAGATAGTAGAATCAAATACTACTATTATGAGAATTATATATAACGTTTCATTATTTTACAACCCCCTCACATGCATGTGAGAAATAAAGTGAAGTTTGGATCAAAGCATGCTATTATATATTTTCAATAAGATTTAGACATCTTACCTTGTCCAAAAGGATGGATAGATAGTTGCTAGCTCTTTTCTTTTTCTTTTTAAAGACCATTATATATGTCACAATTCTATTTTAGGTATATCTTTCATCTTAGTGGTCTAGGTAGGGATCCTTATATCTTTCTTCTTATTTTGGACTAGTCCGACCCGTTTGCCAAGTATATATGCATTATATCAAGGTTTTAACTTTTAAGGCCCGGACATGTTATCCAACTAAAAAATATACGAGGTAGATGGATCAGTAGTTCAATCGGTGTCGAACCGTTATTGATGTAGTGACGTCAATAATATATAAAATTATATATTATTAGTAATTAATAAAATTTTAGAAAATCACATTTTTAAACATAATAAAATTGTGTTACAATATTACTAAAAGTTATATATTTTAAAATTCAAGCAATTTTGATACAAAAAATATTAAAAAATCAGTTTACTAGGTCAATTAACCGATTTTACTCAAGGTTCGACCGGTAATCAACCAGATTAATCAATTTTTGACCAAATGTATAGAACTGAGCCAAAGCAAACCAGAATTCCGACCCATTCTAATTTTAATCGGTTGAACCGAGTATCCGGTCCAAATTTAATAACCATGGATTATATATCCTTAAGCATGGGATCCTAGGCCCCTCACAACTTCTGATTGACTTTGTTTGTGAATGTGAGTTCCATTTTCTACTAACCTGAAAAATGCCTGACAGGTACGATAGTAATTTTGAAGTAAATGTTGGGCACTTGGTTTAACCTGTCTGGACTCATCACACCTGAGGTCTGAGAGATGTGTAATTGAGTCCAGCCATGCTCTGTTTTTTTTTGTAAAATTTTATTAAAGCTTGAGCTTCTTGATTTAAACCGAGTTACAGAAGTGACGCAACTCACCTTCTTTACAAATTTAAGGTTAATATCGACTTTTAAAAATTAATTTGAAATATTTTTAAAATTTTAAAATCGACATTAAGTTTTGAAATCAATTAACTTTATAGTTAGAAATAAATTTAAGATAGTTTATAATATTTTTGGCAAAAAATAAATAAAAATTCAAACTAATTCAAAATTAAAAAATATATTAAATTAATTTTTAATTTTTTATATATATTTTGAAACAGAAGGAATATAATAATTTTATTTTTTTGCAATGTAGATATTCATGAAAGATAACTACACTGGTAAGTTTTGTAAGGTATTCAAATTTCTTACTTAACTAGTGATGCTAAAATTAGTAAAATGATGCAAAATTTTCATTTATTAGTAAATCCTTAACAATTTATATATTTAATCCATGACTATATTGTACCGATGTGCTAATATAAATTATTATTCCTCTTTTTCATAAAAATAATCTTATTTTTAAAATTTAGAAAACTTTAAAGGTAATTTTTATGTTTATTTTTAAATATAATACGTGTTTAGTTTGATTATAGTGAAATTAAATTTTAATACTTACGAATTTTTTATAATACTATTATCAATAATTGATGTAAAATAAATACTCTGAAGTTGACTTGGCCCGGTAGCCCAAAAAATATAGGAACAATTACATTTTATAGTATATTTAAAATATAATTACAATAAAAGTCTGCACTCATTAAATATTTACACTTTTAATATCTTTAAAATTTTATTTTCATTATTTGTACATATTTATACTTCCTTTTATTATGGGATGTGTTTAAATTTTTTGATGATATGGCAATTCAGTTTTTTTTTAAAAAAGCTGAATTTATGTTGTTTTGGGATTGCGTTTATTTTAAATTTTGCTTTCATCTCGTATGTAGTATCTTTTCTTTTGAAACCCTTATTTGGTGTTTTGTTCACTTTCTAAACAAACCCTTGTTTATCTTATTCTCTGTGTTTTTGTCGATTTTTCGGGTAGATTTTTGTTGTCCGCCTTTGATTTTTATTTCGTGCTTGTCGTATTTTGCTTCAGATCGTGTTATTCTCAGTTTTTTTAGGTTTGTTCTTATTTATCGGTACTACATTTTCTGATTTTTTTTCTTTCTTTTTTCGTGATGGTCTCTACGAGGAAGAGCATGGAGGGAATGGGAGTTAAGAAACCAGATAGGAAGAGGAAAAGAGTTCCAGAAGATTATTCTTTAGAGGATTCGAAGTTATCTTTAATAGTGAAGGATAGTTGTCCAAAGTTTTCTAAACAGGGGAAGAGGTTATTGTTGAAATCAGATGTTGATATTAAGAATATTGGGAGACATTCGAAGAAGAAGGCGAAATCAATGGTGTATATTGATTACGATTTCAAGGTTCTCACCAAAAAGTTGTTAAAGAAGATAAAGCTGAGGCTCATAGCCGGAAAATGGTTCCACGTCAGAAACATTTGAAGGTTTGTTAAAAATTTTTTTAAGAATTTTTTTTTTTAGTTTTTTTTTAGTGTTTTTATCTTCTGCATGGTGGTATTTTGGTTTGTATTGTTGTTTTGTTTGTTGTTCAAAGAGTTTTATGGATGTTGAAGTTGTTGTTATTATTTAGATTTATAATATGGTGGTAACTTGCTATTTTATTTTTGTTAACAATACTGAAATTATTGGAAACTTTTGATTCCATATTTGTTATCATGTAGTTTATTTCAATAGAAGATACATATTAATTGTTTTTTGGTTACCTTCTATTATATGTTTGGAAACTGATTTTTGTAATAGTTGGTAAAATGTTTTAGAGTTTGTGTTGTTAAAACTGATCTTTCATTATAGTTTTTGTTGTTTTAAGGATTGTTCAAATTGTTCTTGTTTTAATAAATGTTTTCATTCTTTTTGATTATTAGATAATATTAGATTTTTTTTTGGTGTCAACATTAAATTATTGTTATTATTTAGATTTATAATATGCTGGTAACTAGCTATTTGTTTTTTTGTTACCAATAGTGAAATGATTGGAAACTGCTGCTACCATTCTTGTTCAAATGTATTTTATTTCAATATAAGTAACCTGATAATTGTTAGTTGGTTACCTTATTCTATATGTTTGAAAACTAATTTGTGTAATTTTTGTTAATATGTATAATGTTTCATTAGAGTTTGTGTTGTTTTAGGATTGTTCAAATTCTTCTTGTTTAAATCAACTCGCTTTTCATTATATTTGAGTATCGATACTTTTTAGATTTAGTTTTGGTTAATACATTACATTATTGTTATTATTTAGATTTATATTATTATGCAGTATCTTGTTATTTTATTTTTTGTTGCCAACATGGTAATGATTTGAAACTGTTGATATCATACTTGTTAACATGTCTTTTATTCCAATAGTCTTGGAGATTGATGATTGTTTATGATTTTTTAATTAAAAATTATAATTATTTTTGATTATGATCAATTGCTGAAATTATTTTGTTTATCATTGATATTGCTCATTTAATGCTTTTTGATTTAAAGTTTTAATGTAGTTTTTAATTTGGTTAATGTGTTTTTAATGTAAGTTTATGCATTTTCATTTGGGATCTATTCTACGAGGAGGCGTGAATCGAATTTTTTCAAAAAAATTATATATTGGTGTGATATGGAGGTACCAAGTATTATCAAGAACAAATTGTCTGAGGTACAATTGAATAAGTTTAAGTTGACATGTTTTGGTAAATTTTTAGAGTTTGGACAACCACAAATGTTTTTCCAGATTATTCATCAGGCCTTGATCAGGGAAGTTTATCAAAGGGATGATGGGGAGTTGTGGTTTTTGTTTGGTGAGAGAAGGGTTAGGTTTGGATTGCCCGAATTTTGTTTGATTTCTGGTTTGAATTGGCAAGGAAATGAAAATATTGATAGTTTTAAGGGTATTCAAAATCTGTTGGTGGAGAAGTTTTTTTTGTGATGAGGTTGTCACCCGCTCTACTATATTATCAAATAACTGCAAGATATATAGGAGCGTTGTTTTGATGATGATGATGAGGCGCTTAGGATGTCTATTATTTTATTGGTTTTAATTTCATTATAGCTTGCTTTACGACAATTATATTGATGAAACTTTTTTCAACTTTTTGTCTTATGGGGATATCGAAAGTTATCCATGGGTAAATTTGTATTTCAATGCATAAAGAATTCTTTATCCATTGGATGTACCAAGGGTCATAAGGAAGGATAAGCACGGTGGGGTGATTTATAATTTTATAGGGATGGTCACCGTAAATCTTACAAACTTAATGGATTGGGTTTATGTGTGTTTCAAGTTTTTTGTTTGAAACAATACCTACTTTGAAAGTCGAGGATTTTGTGTTGATGACCATCGGAGCAGTTGAGTTGATTATTTAGATGGAGGGAGTTAGGAAAGCCTCCCAAAAATGAGAAATTGAATGACCTTATTTTTGGATCTGGTTAGGTATGTTGGTTTCCAGTTGCTTTATATTTGGTTTCCATTTATATTTTATATTGGTTTCTGTTAATTTTTTTTTGTATTGTTTTGCTTATGTTTTATATTTAATCTTTTTGACATGGTATATTTGTTGTTATTATTATTTTTCAGTTGATCATTCAGAATATTGTTCCTACGGTTGATGAAAAGGTTCGGTTGGGGTTAAGGGATTTCTATTTTTTAATGGAAATGATATTGCAGGCAAAATTTCTTATGTTAAAGTTGACTCATCAAGGAAGTTTAATGATATTGGGTTTTCTATTTCTGATGTGGAAGAAGTTATTGATAAACGGGTAAAACCTTTAGAAGGTAAGATGATGGAGATGAAAAAAGATATTGAGAATTTGGGTGTTGAGTTAAAAGACCAACTGCAAGTGTTTCAAATGCTTGATTTGCGGGGATATAAAAAGATGATTAGAAAGTTGGTCAATGGTCAGTCTAGTTATAGCAAACATAAAAATGTTTCTTTTGTTGAAGATGATGATGATGATGATGATGATGATGATGATGATGATGATGATGATGATGATGGTGATGGTGATGGTGGTGATGATGATGGTGATGGTGATGGTGATGGTGTTGCTGATAATGATGATGTTGATGATGCTGATGGTTCTGCTACTGCTGATGATGATGATGATGAGTTGGGTGAGAACGTTGATGTTGGTAATATTAAAGGGAGTGTTGATCCTCCTGTTAGTGGTGTTGTTGGAAATCAGTCCGAGGAAGATGATGCACAGGTTTACATTTATTTTAGTTTTTCATTTTATTTTTCATGCTTATTAAGTAAATGCTTACTTCTTTTTGTTTTTTTATTAACAGATTCAAAGCAAGAATGTTGGTTTAAATTCTTCTGGGAAAGAGATAGTTGTTTATACTCCTAGAGGGGTTAAAATTCATGTTGACGATGAAAAGGTTAATCATTTTTTTAAAATGTTATTTTTTTTAATATGTTATATTTATAAACCTGCTTTTTTTTAATAAATGAGAATATGGATGATGTTCTAGCTTTGATATTTTATGTCAATCTAGTGGAAAGAAAATAGTTGTTTTACCCCATTGAGGTTTGTTATTATTTTTATCAATTTTAATTAATTTGTTGTATTAGTTAGTTTGCTATAGTGTTTATGTTTGTATTGATCAAAAGTTTTGTATTTTAACTTGATATTGACCTTGTTTTTTGTGTCATGTATTGTAAAAACATTACGGGGTAATAAATTCAAGGATCGACATTTCTATACTTGATGAAATGGTGTTTACAACTCGTGATTTAATTCAATGTTTTGAAGTTGAAAAATCAACTTGAAGACCAATTAAGCGTGCTGTCACATACAGTTCTAAGAGTCTTTATTTTGAAGAGTCCTTTACTTCAAAGTTTGGTTCAAATTGGTTCTACCTCTTCGATGTGGATGTTAAATCAATTACCCCATGCCCTATCAAGATTTGCGATATCTCATGTGTATTCCTTCAAAAGATGAAGATGTTCTTTTTGAGCGAAGGTTTAAGATTGGATTTAATAACCTAAAAAGGTATGTATATTGGAGTATAATATATTTTCATTATATTTTTAGTAGGATATAAAATAATTTCCTTGGTTTTTGCATTGTATTCTTACTGCTTTGAAGGATTGAAAAGTTTCCGCAACAACAATGATGAAAATTGAGCCTTCATTCAGATTTGGGTCTGTGCTAATAGCTTCAAAATGTGGTTTTACAAGCTTAAGACCCTGAACCGTTGGCTTGATGATGATGATGTTTTTTTTTTACTTTGAATACATGTTTGTTAGTTTTGGTCACCTTATTGAATTATATTGTAACTATTTGAATATTTATTGGAAACTATTATGTTACATTATTATTTTTATTTTCCTTTGTTTAACTCGATTGTTATTTTGTTTTTAATTTTTGTTCAAAGACATCAACATATGCTTGTATTACATTAAGTAAAGTGGCTAAGCACTTTTCGAACCAAATTCAAATAAGGGTTACAACAACTGATTGTTGGTTCCATATCAAGTTGACCAATTTATTTGGGAAATATTGTAATAGAAATTGTGATAAGAATTTGTTGTTGGACTCTGGTGATATAGCCGAGTACATTCATGGGTATCTTATGGAAGTCAACACACCCTGGGTTAACGTCGATTTTGTTATGTTTCCCATTCATATGTCAGCTCCTGGTCATTGGTTCCTGCTTGTGTTTGACGTGCATCGCAGAGTATTTGTGGTTTATAATTCTCTTCAACAGGATAGGAATGTTATGCGCACAAATATTATGGATGTGTGCGAGCCGTACATCTTTATTCTCCCCATAATTTTGTCTAGTCATGGGTTTTGGAAGAATAGAAACGGATATTGATTTCAATAGTGTTCCATACCGCAACAAAAGAGAACATGATATCATTGAGCTAGAATTTGCAGAGGGTATTCCTAACAAATTGAAGGGTAAGTTTCAATTACTTATATTTGTTCGGCCAGTATATATAATGAAGTCTGCTTTTGATTTGTGTTATATATTTATTGTTTTTTCAAATGATCATGAATGTTTACCATTTGTTATGCGGCACATTTCATTCATCAGATGATATCTGAAATGCCAAAACCATTTCCGATACTTCAATACCGTAGGAAGCTATGTGTCAACTTGTTTAATCATGCAAGGAACAAACATTTAGTTGGAAATGAATCTGACTCAGAATATCCAGGAAGATTAGCTACTGAAGACTAGTATGATTATGAATCTTGATATGGTTATTGGTTGTGGAAATTCGTTGTAATTATTTTGATTTGACGTGGTTATTTGTTGTGGAATGTTTTGTAATTATTATGATGGTTGAATGATGTATTAATTTTTACTTGTGGAAGTATTAGTATGTTTTGTTGGCTCACATTATTGTTTTTTGTTTTTTATTTAATTTTTGTACTTATTACTGTTAACATTTTTATTTATCGTACAGTTGGTTTCTAAATGTTGATATGATGTTATCTATTTGAATTGGTATTGGTATCCAATTAGTATGGATAATATATTGTAAAAAAACATTAAAAACATTAAAAATGTTGTACATGTAATGTGTATTCAAACTAATGACAATGAGATATAGCTATTGACCCATATAAGTTTAGTTTTTTGTTAGCATTTCTAATGTTTTATAAAGTGAGTTTCTGTTTGCAAAAAAATAACATTTAACTGTGGCAGTGGCTCTAAACTGTGTAAAGAGAGTTTCCATTTATCGTAATCATGTGTACAAAGGTTAGGTGGGTTCAAAACCAAACAAGTAAATGACAACAATGTGGAAGTGGAGGAAAAGCTAAATGAAACCTAATCAATGTTTCACTTATAGACTTGAATAAGAAAACAGAGACCTAAGTCGGTCTACTTCCCCAACAACCAAAAATGAATAGAATTGAATATGTGTCAACCAAAAAATGTTTAGGGAATAAGTATGGATAATTATTTTATGTAATTTTATTTTTTTGAACATGGTACAGTTGGTAGCCAACATTTCATTTACAGTTAACTATTTTAGTTTTAAATAGTAACCAAAATATACATAAATATGTCAGTAACATTTTATTTTATTTGTAATTAGAACTACTTGTTTTTTTAAATATATTAATTAGAATAAAAACATTTTAAAAAGGGTAATCAGTTATAACAGGAAACTATATCACATTTTACACACTATTTTATGTTTTTTTTCATTTGTTATGGTAGTGATGGTTCACTAACAATATATATTATTTAGGGTTAAGTTCAGATGACCACTTGGGGTTTGGGCGGTTTTCCACTTAACCACCTGTAGTCAGTAAACCTACATTTAAACACCCGACTTTTTGAGTTGAAGTGAAAAAGTGTTTTCTGTCATAACTCTGTTAGTTAAATTGTATAAAGACTTAATTACCCTCCTACTATATAAAAGACATATGCTTGTTCATCTCTCTCTCTCTGTTTTTCTAACAAACAAAAAACAGAGTAAACACCTTAATCAACTCAAATGCAGCGAAACAATAATTCCTCGTTATATATCAATCTAATGCATTTCAGAGCTCATACCAGCAATCCAGAAAAGGCAACAAATAAGAGGGGGAATTAATACGGAAGTCAAAGAGGAAATAATAAGACAGAACAATTACAAAAGAGAAAATTTCCCAAATTTTGTGTTAAGATAAGGACTAAATATCCGCTTGATTGAAATAATAAGTATGAAAACAGAGAACCAAATTCAATAATGTGTTTTTACAAAGAACCAACCATTAAAAAAAAATACAATAAGCATCCTAGATAGAAAATCTAATAATCCAAAACATCAAGAAAATAGAGGACCGAAAGCGTCGATAATTTTCCGAATCGACAATTCTTAATCCGACAATTCTTAATCCAAGCCAATCGACGAAAGGCCACCACTCTGGTGATTCCTTGGAACAAAGTGTGGACCTTGAGTCCCTCAAATTTTAGAACACAACCTCCGGTATACAAGAACCATAACCTCTCTCAGAAACTTTCCGGTTATAAGCTTGATAATCGGTCTCCCAATCACGTTTGGAGACTAGATCAAATTCCATGTCACTAAACAAAATATCCTTTTAATCATCCGGTACTCATTCAAATTCCCATTCACAACCACTTCCAATATTAAATCAAACACCTTCGAAAATCGGTGTTCACAAATATCCCGCAAAATTCAATACAAACACAACAAAACCCTCCAAAATATAGTAGTAAAGGTATCAAACAAAGACAAATAGGAAATGAATTAGTAGAACTACTATTAAATAAATAAATGGCTATCAAATCTAGATCTGAAATGAAACCAAAAACCAAACCAAATCAAGAGTCACAAACCGACTAACTCGATAAAAGAAAACTACTCTCTTCTTTCGAACATGAAAAGCAGACAAGAGGAAAGCGACGAACGTGAGAGCACAACCGACGGTGAACGACGGAAAAACAGATCCGACAAAGACGTAGGGCTCGAAGCGGGAGCATCGGATGCTATGGAGGTTCCGAAGCGAGGGAGAAAGGCGATGGCGATCACCGCCATTAGAGCAATTAAGGTAGTCATGGAATGAGAGACGCCCTTTCTCTGCTTTGAAAACCACCAAGATTCAAACCCCCCAAAACCAAAACCCAAAACCCAAAACCTATCATCGCCACAAAAATTTCGGAAGGTTCCCATTTCCACCGCTGAAAAAGCCGAATAAATACCAAGCATGAGAAGTGGAGAGAGAGAGAGAGAGAGGCGAGGAGATGTCTTCCTAGATCTGCAAAAGAGGTTGAAGAAGGAATGTCTTTTAAAAGTCAAGAGGAAGAAGGGCTATTTTAGTCATTTTTAATCGTTAAAGCCCTTTTCACGCGCTTTTTGGCGTCGACATACACGCATGCTAAATTGGATGGAAAATATAACGCTTTCACTTCAACTCAAAAAGTCGGTGTTTAAATGTAGGTTTATCGACTACAATGGTTAAGTGAAAACCGCCCAAACCCCTGTGGTCATCCAACTTAACCCTATTATTTATAATAAATGATTTGAGGTTTATGAAACATTTATATTAATTTAAAATACTCTATTAATTAATTTTAGTAATTTTATAGTTTTTTAACATGGTACTTGCTTAGTATCCAAAATTTCATTTACAGTGTATCTATTTTAGTTTTAGATAGTAACCAAATAGTACTTTTATAGTTTTTAACATGGTACGATAGTAGCCATAATTTCATTTACAATGTATCTATTATAATAAATGCAGATTTTTGTGGTTTACCAAATAGTTATATTAATTAAAATTAATCTATTAATTAAATTGTTGGTACTTGCAAATTTTTTCATTTTACACTTGGTATCCAAATTTGCATTTACAGTAATGATTGTAGTTTTAGGTAGTAAATAAAATATACATCAATAATTATAATATACATTTGTTGATTTTAAGATATAATTACTTATTGTTAAAAAAATTAATGAAAAATAAACATATTTCAATATTATGCAATATAAATTTTTATTTATTTAATCAATAAAATGATTACAATATGAATGTATATTGAGCAACCCTCAAGAATCATTAATGAGTCTCATTACAAATTTTTTGTTTAAAATGAAATATATTACAATGTTTTCGGCTCCAAAATTTGTGGATTATCGCATGTTTTTTTTTGTCAGTCCTTTTTGTTTGCATCGTCGCATTTATTCTCGATGGTATTTTCGCATACATGCTTGTACCTTCCAATCTTTGGTCGTCCAAATTGGTCTTCTTGTAATTGATGGTTTGACACATATGTTTTAATCTAAATGCGGAACATTCCAATTCTCTTTGTCGTCGATGGCATAACGGAAATTTGAATATGTGTCCATCAAAGTTTTTTGAATAGTATTTTGAGCAAAAATCATAAACAAATTCATATTCCGCTTTGCTAATAACAAGATAGCGATTAATGTGAGCAAGGCATTTCATGGTATTGAAATTTACTACGACGTGTATGCGTGTCTTTTTTCCCCATATCCACGATAAATTGCTTGGTGACATCATAAATAAGAAAAATCACTAGATCGATGTCTCAACCTACAACAAATTTTAATAGTTTAGTTAGTATGTATAATAATTTTTTTTTTAAAAAATATATAGAATAATTAAAGTTATATGTATTGTTAGTAACTTTTACGGTTTATTTTGGTAACCAAGAATTCATATTGTGGTTTCATATAATTGTTAATTAGAAGACCCCAACTTATTATTAATGAAATTTAATTTTCTCTATTTATTATTTTGAAATAGTAAGGGTTGATGTGATTAATGTGGATAGTTAGGGTAAAATACGCAAATATTTCAAAATAAGCAAGTGGTTATAAAATATTCATTGTTGTCGGGGAATATTCGTTTGGTCGTGGAATATTAAATGCTTGTCGGGGAATATTCGTGCATGCACGGTAGCGACCATGTGTGGGGCCCATAACTGAAAGCGATTGGATGAAGAAAGCGACAAATATAAGTTGGTTAAAAATAACTACAGCGTAGTTATTCTCAGATTATCTTTTAAAAATACTCTTGTGGTTAAAACACAAGAATATTACGGTATTGCACCAATTATTGATTCTTACGTAAGAAGGCACTACTCAATAATGGTTACGATAATTACTGCTCGATATTTTATTGAAGTTAATAATTGTCATATTGATATTTTATATTATTGTTGTTTCAATAATTATCACAAGACAAAGATTTTCCATTATCTGAGCAATAATTCATATTATCTGAATAATATTATTGGATAACATTATTGGCAATGCCTAGAAAGTTCTGGCTCTAAGGAGAGGTTTGGTCACCTAATTGCGTGCCGAGAAGGAGAAATTTTTATTGAAAGCCCCTCTTCCCGGGAAACGATTTGATTTGTCGATATTGTGATTATGTAATATTATTTGTGAATAATTAATTATTGATTTTTATGATGAGAAAAATATCTATTTTATATGGACATAGATGGAGATGTGAAAATTTTGAATGTAATTAATTGTTGAAAATTGAAATTTTATCTTTTCCGATAAAATAATTCATTTAAATATATTATTATTTTAATAATATAATAATGGTGATATTTTTAGAAACGAATGTGGGATATACTGAGGATGAAGAGATTTTTGTTGAATAAATGTTTAAAACATTTAAATATGCTCTGGGGACCAATAAATTTGATTATAAACAGAACATCTTAAACATGTCATTTCTCGCTTGGACCCCATTTATTATGAAATTATTTGTGGATTTGAAAACTATTTCGCAAAAGTTGTAAAATTCAATTTCCTAAAAATCATGATTCAAATTTCTGATAAAAGGCTATTTATTGTAATTATGGAGTTTAATACAATTGTTGAAAATTGAAATTTTATTTTTTCTCGATAAAATAATTCATTTTTAAATATATTATTATATTTTAATAATATAATAATGGTGATATTTTAGAATCGAATGTGGGATATATGAGTATCTGAGGAGGAAGAGTATTTTTTGTTGCATTAAATGTTTAAAACATATTAAACATGTAATCAGATCATTTATTGGATGAAATTTGATTATAACATAATAAAATCGCCTGCTTTGTGGATTTAGGTCAATTTCTCGCTTGGAATTTGAAAAAAACTCTTACGCAAGTTGTAGAGAATTGAATTTCCTATAAAAAATCATGAGATTCAAATTTTCTGATAAAGGGCTATTTATTGTGAATTATTGAAGTTCAAGCTACTCAAATAATTGATTTTGGAAGTTTTAATTATTATTTTAAAGAAAAACGTTTTTTGCATTTAAGTGGGCTAACATGTGATATTAATTGCTGAAATCAGATCTTCAAAGATGGGCTAAGGAAATTTATAATATATATTAATATTTTATTAAATTTTACTCTAGCGTTTTCCTATAAATAGGGTGCTTTTTAGAATTGAAAATCACACCAGAAGCTGAAGTTATTATCGGCGTATTCTTGTGAGTATTTTGAGTATACTTTGAGTATTGTTAGGCGGTCAAATTCCTTCAAAGACTATACCCAGTATTCCAAAGAAGTCTTAATCTTCGAGGTAAGGGATGTTATTTTCTTCTCAAATGATATTATTTCTTCAATATCATTATCTTGAAATATTGGTTGGAACTTTTATCAAATTTGGAACTTTTTTATGTCGGGATTACTATTCATGAGTTACTATTCACGAGAGTTACTTATTCACGAGTTACTATTCACGATACTATTCAGTGAAGTGTGAAGATGTTTTTTTTGTGGAATTTCTATCTTTTGGTGTCAGAGATTCTTATTCACGTGTCGGCCTTATTCACGATATCTGAGCACTATTCATCGAAAAATAAAATTTCTTCTTTTTGTCAAAATATCTATTCGGATACTAGCTTTGATTGTATCCATGTTTTGATCATTCTTGAATTTTACACCACTATGATTATTTTGGAGGTATTTTTTGAATATGGATAAAACAAAGTACTAATCCTTAATCCTTAATCCTTGTCATTTTGTTTCAATGGATTCGCTTTTTAAAAATATTTTTTCATCATCCTCGGGTCTTAAATGATGATATTATTGAATATCTTTGGCCCAGTGGTCAAAATGAATGATTCTGAAGAATATCTTTGGGTCAGTAGTGCAAAGATGAATGAGTGTGTTAGATGAACACTGACCAATCGATGAATATCTTTGGCCATGGTGCAAAAGATGAATATTTGATTCGGATGTATATTGATTGATGTTACAGGGATAAAGATGAGACGATGAACTTTTAAATTCATACATAGAAGATAGTAGTTTGCATTCTCTACTTAACTCTTCCAATGAATTATTATTTCATTCATGAATATTGATTTAAAATTTGTTGTCTATTGTATTCTATTAGATTTTTCCTGTTGAAGACTAACGGTAATTTGTTGTATATTATCTTAGTCATAATATTCTTTATTGGGCTAGTTGAGCTCACCCTTTTCCTTTTGTTCCATTTTTCTTCGTGGAGGCGAGAATATAAGCGAGTACGAGTCGGGTATGGAATGAAGGTTTTAGAAAGGATTGTTTAGTAGTCCTCACCATTTTGTAAAATAATGTATCAATAAATGTGATGAGGATTTATTTGAGTATAGATATTGTCTGAAGATAATATTTGTATTCAAACTCACGCTTTCTTGTTGTAATAATAAAGTTGTAGTTGTTTACATACCATGTATTGACAACTCGTAATAATAGATGTGATACCTATTTTGGGGCGCCACAGTTGGTATCGTAGCTTAGGGATATGATCTCAGGCGGAGATCGGGGAATAGAACTAGGAGGGAGAGACGAGTAAATCCTTTCACTAGTATGTCCTACCTAAGCTTATTTTTAGTTGGTCAAGATATAGGGATATTATGTGATATATTGATTTCCTTAATTAACCCTTGTTTTATGACAAGATTTGAGAATGTCGATCGAGAATATTAACAATGGAAATGAGACCGTGGAGACGCTTTGTACTCACTACCAACGAGGAGAACGCGGCAACAGTCGGTAATGTTCCTCCCGTGAACAACACCACGCAGAAAGCGAGATGATGAACGAGGGGATGTTTAGAAGCTTTTTGCGGTTCATGCAAAAATCGAATTTGCGGAGACTTCGTGTTCAAAATAGGGAGGAAATGATAGCAATTCACGGGTTATCCACAACCAAGCGATTCAAAGAGTCAGGACCACGAGAATTTAAGGGAAAGCGGATCCGATCACGGCGGCGAAACATGGGTCAAACAAATTACCAAGATATTCGATGTCTTGGGATGCACGGAGAAACGAGAGGTTCCATTCACCACCTTTATGTTCCGTGGCGGCGTACCTCTTTGTGGAGTCTCAGGAAGCATACCCATCCAAATAAGCTCAAAGATGTCTTGGAAACGTTTGAAACTATTTAATGACAAATACTTTCCTCGAAAGTGTTCGTTATATGAAGGAAGTGGAGTTCATCGAGTTAGAGCAAAACAACAACGATTTGTGTCAATGTCTCAAGACGAGGCAAAGTTTGCGAGTTATCCAGTTTGCACCTCATTTGGTGGAGAATGAGGAACGTATGACGCGGATGTTTCTTAGAGGTTTGAAACCCTAGATACGTCGAAGATCTCATTTCTCATAAACTTTCTCTCTATTCGGATGTTGTGGCAGGCTCAATTATTAGGCGAGATAACGAAGTACGGTCAACTGAGGACCACAACCGAGGATCGTACCGGAGATAAGCGATCGATAAAATAATGATAACCAAATGGAGAAAGAAAATGACGGACAAAAAATGGTAACCACTCGTGGTAATCATGGCCATATGAAAATAAAGAAGCGAGTCGGGAGGAGATTTTAAAAGAGGAGATTTAACAACGACCATGTGAAGGCGATGAAAGTCTTAAGCGTGAGAATCGGTTCTAAGGGAGGAGAATCGACCACCCATTATATGCTATAAAAATGCGGAAAGAGGATATATCACCAAACCTGTCCACAACAGTTCAAGGTATGCTATAATTGTGGAAAGGAAGGACATATCGCCGAGATTTAGACGCAGAAGCGAAACCTAGTTCAATGGGGACGGTGACTCGAAAGATCATCCCTGTAAAAAGTCAAAGTCAACGATTAGGAAGAAGCGTTTGTTGTGACCGTCAAAATCGAGAACCCAAACGAGGTGATCACGGGTAAGCTATTTATAAATTCTTGCAAAGTTTATACCTTACTTCGATACCTGGGTGCTACCCATTCATTTATCTCTCCTAACTTGTGCTCAACGTTTAAACTTGACTCGGAGAAATTAGACTTTGTCCTATCTCTGGAAACTCCGTTAGGAGAAACTTTCATCACATCCATCGTTTATAAATCTTGTTTGATTCAAGTTGGCACCATTACCTTACCGGCTGACCTTATCTCTTTAAAGATACTTGCCTTTGATGTGATTTTAGGGATTGATTGGTTAACTACTCATCATGCCAAAATTGATTGTTTTCGTAAGGTTGTTAGTTTTCATATTCCTAACCAACCTGTTGTATGCGAATTCAAGAACTAAACCATTAAAATCAATCATTTGCTATATCTAATCATAAAGCTATTCGTTTATTGAAAAAGCGGATGTCAAGCTTTCTTAGCCCATGTTATGGATTTGAATAAAGACACGTCAAATTTGAATAATATTCCCTTGTTATTGACTTTCCCGACGATTTTCAAGAAGAACTTCCCTGCCTACCCCGTAACGTGAAGTTGAATTCTTTATTGATCTTGAACCTGGTACAAAGCCCATTTTTAAACCCCATATCGAATGGCTCCTATTGAACTTCAGAGTTAAAGGTCCAACTACAGGAATTGTTGGACATCGGTTTCATTCGTCCTAAGACATCTCCTTGGGTGCCCTGCTTTATTTGTAAAGAAGAAAGACGGAGTATCGACTTTGTATTGACTATCGAAATTGAACCATGTCACCATCAAGAATAGGTATCCTCTACCTCGTATTGATGACTTGTTTGACCAGGTTGCAAGGCACAATTCTTTTCAAAAATCGATCTTCGCTTACGGATATCATCACCAAGATTAGAATCGAGGATATTCCAAAGACGCCTTCAGAACTCCCCAGATGGGCATTATGAATTCTTAGTCATGTCTTTCGGACTAACTAATGCTCCTCGGCTTTTCATGGATATGATGAACCGAGTATTCAAGGAATATTTGGATCGATTCGTTGTTGTCTTTATTGATGACATCCTTATATATTCCAAAAGTCGTGAAGATCATGAGCACCATTTGAAGTCGGTACTCCAAAGGCTTCGTGAAAACAAACTATATGCCAAATTGAAGAAATGCGAGTTCGGCTTGAGGAAGTAGCATTCCTTGGGCACGTGGTGTCGAAACATGGAGTATCTGTTGATCCGTGAAGATTGAAGCAATACTGAGTTAGGAGCAACCAAGTCGGTGGTCAAGTCGTAGCTTTTGGGCTTAAATGGTTATTATCGGAGATTCATGGAAGGGTTTTCTCGAATCGCTACTCCATTAACTCAAATAACTTCTCGAAGGATACAAAATTCGTTTGAGTGAAGAATGCGAGAAGAGTTTCCAAGAGCTTAAGAGGAGACTTATTTCTACTGACTGTCTAACAATACCATCCGGTTCGATGGATTTGTTATCTCTGATGATGCTTGAGCAAAGGGTTAGGATGTGTTCTCATGCAACGTGGGAAAGTCATAGCCTATGCCATGACAACTTAAAGAGTATGAGAGGAATTATCCTACTCATGATCTAGAGTTAGCAAGATCGTTCATGCTTAAAATATGGAGGCACTATCTATATATGGGAGAAAGTGGAGATATATTCGGACCATAAAATCCTTAAATATTTCTTCACTAAAAAGAACTCAACACGCTGGCAATGACGTTGGCTCGAGCTATTGAAAGACTACGACCACACTATTCAATACCATCCTGGAAAGGCGAACGTGGTAGTACGTACGCGTTGAGTAGAAGATCATATCGGAACGAAAAGGTGCGATGATGTCAAGTATCGCGACAGAGCCAAATTTAATAGAAAAGTTAAGGTTGCTCGAGCCACCAAATTGCCAATGATGCGTATGAAGAAGAAAGTACTGAAGGAGCTATTCCTTAAGGCGAGAATTGATGAAGAAGGAATACTTGAGTCCACTCTGAACTTTGTGTTCCTAACGACTGATTTGAAGTACAAGATTATGATGGAGGCACACAATACACCATTTGCAATCCATCCTGGAAGTACTAAAATGTATCGTGATCTTCGACATACATTTTGGTGGAACAATATGAAGAAAGAAATTGCAAAGTTTATCTCAATGTGTTTAACTTGTCAACGTGTAAAGGCGGAGCATCCGTACCTAAGGGTCCGTTGCAACCATTTGAGATTCCGAAATGGAAGTGGAACACATTACCATGGATTTAAGTTCACGGGTCTTCCTACGGTTTCTCGAGGCATCAATGCTATTTGGGTTATTGATGATAGATTAACCAAGTCCGCTCATTTCTTTATGAAATCACGGAGACTTATTCACTTGAACGTCTTGCTAGTATGATGCGTGAATGAGATTGTGAGGTTGCATGGCATGCTCCAGATCCATAGTTTCGGATCGTGACCCAAGATTCACTTCAAGATTTTGGGTTAGCTTGCAAAAGCTATGGGCACGGATTTACGATTTAGTTTGGCATACCATCCCCAAACGGACGGACAATCGAGAGGACTATTCAAACTCTTGAAGATCTATTAAGACTCGTGTCCTAGACTTCAAGGGCGCTTGGGATAAGTATTTACCATTGGTGGAATTCTCCTACAACAACAAGCTTATCGCAAGTATAGTGTGGCTCCATTCGAAGCATTATATGGGCCGAAAATGTCGTTCTCAATATGTTGGGATGAGGCGGGTGAAGCAACATTGTTGGGACCCGAAGTTAATACGTATGACTACCGAAAAAGATTCAAATGATTCGACAACGATATACAAACGGCACAAGATCGACAAAAGAGTTATGCGGATCTTCATCGAAAGGACGTGGAATTTAGTGTAGGGATCATGTATTGTTGTTGCGAGTTGCTCCATGGAAGGGAGTTACAAGATTTGGGAAGAGAGGAAAGCTCAATCCACGATTTATTGGTCCATTTTAAATTCTTGAGTAGGTAACGTAGCGTATGTATAGACTTGCGTTACCTCCAGTATATGTCTCGTGTTCATAATGTGTTTCACATATCCAGTATTTAAGTAAATATGTGAAAGACCAACCACGTTATAGAATTAGAACCCTGACGAAATAAATTAAGACTTAACGTGTGAGGAGGTACTGTCAAGATCTTGGATAGGAAGGAGCATGTCCTACGCTATGAAAGGTCATACCACAAGTTAAAGTTTTGTGGAGGAATCATGCTATAGAGGAAATGACCAGGGAATTGGAAGCGGAAATGAAAGTGAGGTATCCTCACCTTTTCAAACACACCAGTACGTCGTCAATTTTCGGACGAAATTTCATAAGGAGGGGAGGTTGTAAGACCCCAACTTATTATTAATAAAATTTAATTTTCTCTATTTATTATTTTGAAATAGTAAGGGTTGATGTGATTAATGTGGATAGTTAGGGTAAAATACTCAAATATTTCAAAATAAGCAAGTGATTATAAAATATTCATTGTTGTTTGGAATATTCGTTTGGTCGTGGAATATTAAATGCTTCAGGAATATTCGTGCGACGCAAGATCCATGTGTGGGCCCCATAACGTAAAGCGATTGGATGAAGAAAATGACAAATATAAGTTGGTTAAAAATAACGGTAGTAGTTATTCACAGTTAATCTTTATTAAAATACTCGGTGGGTTAAAACACGAAGATAGCACCGCAGTATTGCACCAATTATTGATTCTTACGTGAAGGCACTACTCAATAATGGTTACGGTAATTCTTAATGCTCAAGATTTTATTGAAGTTAATAATTCTTTGCGTTGATATTTTATATTATTGTTGTTTGAATAATTGTCACAAAGACGTATATTTTCCATTATCTGAGAGCAATAATTCATATTATCCTGAATAATATTATTGGATAACAT
Source organism: Panax quinquefolius (assembly GCA_020205615.1). Taxonomy (NCBI): domain Eukaryota; kingdom Viridiplantae; phylum Streptophyta; class Magnoliopsida; order Apiales; family Araliaceae; genus Panax; species Panax quinquefolius. The sequence continues at coordinate 33,008,775 of CM035169.1, forward strand.
TATTGGCAATGCCTAGAAAGTTCTATTTAAGGAGAGGTTTGGTCACCTAATTGCGCCCAATGAGGAGAAATTCTTATTGAAAGCCCCTCTTTCCTGGAAGACGACACTTTGTCAATATTGTGATTATGTAATATTATTTGTGAATAATTAATTATTGATTTTATGATGAGAAAATATCTATTTTATATGGACATAGATGGAAAAATTTTAATGTGACAATTGTTGAAAATTGAAATTTTATCTTTTTCTCGATAAAATAATTCATTTAAATATATTATTATATTTTAATAATATAATAATGGTGATATTTTTACAACGAATGTGGGATATATGAGTATCTGAGGAGGAAGAGTATTTTTGTTGCAATAAATGTTTAAAACATGTTAAATATGCTCTTGGACCCCATTTATTGACCGAAATTTGATTATAAACAAAAATCGCCTGTTTGTGGATTTCTTGTCAATTTCTGTTTGGAATTTGAAAAAACTTTCTTCTGCAAAGTTGTAGAGAATTGAATTTCCTATAAAAAATCGCGAGATTCAAATTTTCTGATAAAAGGCCTATTTATTGTGAATTATTGAAGTTCCGAAGCTCCGAAATAATTGATTTTTGGAAGTTTTAATTATTATTTTAAAGAAAAACGTTTTTTTGCATTTAAGTGGGCTAACATGTGATATTAATTGCTGAAATTAGATCTTCAAAGATGGGCTAAGGAAATTTATAATATATATTAATATTTTATTAAATTTTACTAACTTTGTGTTCTAAGCATTTTCCTATAAATAGGGTGCTTGGGTTAGAATTGAAAATCACACCGCTGAAGTTTTCTCTCTCTATATTATCGAGCGTATTCTTGTGAGTATTTTGAGTATACTTTGAGTATTGTTAGATTCGGTGTGAGTTCCTTCAAAGACTATATCCGGTATTCCAAATTTAAAGTACTTAATCTTTCGAGGTAAGGGATGTTATTTTCTTCTCAAATGATATTATTTCTTCAATATCATTATCTTTGAAATATTGGTTGGAACTTTTATCAAATTTGGAACTTTTTCATGTCGGGATTACTATTCATGAGTTCTTATTCACGATTACTATTCACGAGTACTATTCACGAGTTATTCATGGCGTGAAGATATTTTTTGTGGAATTTCTATCTTTTGGTGTCTGAGATTTCACGATATTCACGATTCACGATATCTGACTTATTCAATAGAAAAATAAAATTTCTTCTTTTGTCCAAAATATCTATTCGGATACTAGCTTTGATTGTATCCATGTTTTTGATCATTCTTGAATTTTACACCACTATGATTATTTTGGAGGTATTTTTTGAATATGGATAAAACAAAGTACTTAATCCTTAATCCTTAATCCTTGTCATTTTGTTTCACCGGATTCGTTTCTTTAAAAATATTTTCATCATCCTCGGTCTTAAATGATGATATTATTGAATATCTTTGGCACATGATGCAAAGATGAATGATTTCTCAAGAATATCTTTGGGTGTAGTGCAAAGATGAGCAGTGTTTAGATGAACATGACCAATCGATGAATATCTTTGGCTCATAGTGCAAAGATGAATATTTGATTCGGATGTATATTGATTGATGTTACAGGATAAAAGATGACGATGAACTTTTAAATTCATACATAGAAGATAGTAGTTTGCATTCTCTACTTAACTCTTCTAATGAATTATTATTTCATTGCGAATATTGATTTAAAATTTATTGTCTATTGTATTCTATTAGATTTTCCCTATTGAAGACTAACGGTAATTTGTTGTATATTATCTTAGTCATAATATTCTTTCTTGGGCTAGTTGAGCTCACCCTTTTCCTTTTTGTTCCATTTTTCTTCTCGGGAGGCGAGAATATATAGCGAAATACGAGTCGGGGTATGGAATGAAGGTTTTAGAAAGGATTGTTTAGTAGTCCTCACCATTTTTGTAAAATAATGTATCAATAAATGTGATGAGGATTTATTTGAGTATAGATATTGTCTAGAAGATAATATTTGTATTCAAACTCACGCTTTCTTGTTGTAATAATAAAGTTGTAGTTGTTTACATACCATGTATTGACAACTCAGAATAGGTGATGTATACCTATTTTGGGGGCGTCACATTAATGATATTTTTTTTCCAAAAATGTGCAGTAACAATTTATGGGCTTTATGGCTGACCTTAAGTTTCTTTGACTCGTTGATATTATCTTGTAATCTTCTCTCAAATTTATCGTGGATAGATTTGTGAATGTTGATATTCTTTGTTTGTTTGTTTGTGAAATACCACCTTTGAACCATACAACGTAGGCATTCAATCATCGACGCAACTGGAAGATCTCTAATTCCCTTGATTGCATTGTTAATAGACTCAGCGGTGTTTGAAGTCATTGTTTAATACCGCTACAGCCCATGCGACCTCGTGCACTTTTCTAGCTTAACTTCTTCCTCCAGATATGTTCTTATTCTATTATCAATTGAATCAAGTTCAGCCATATGTATGTTGAATTCTTCTATAGTGTAAGCCCTACAATCTGCGTTATATGCTTTTTTTATATCTTCTCCTTTCTTTTTGAATATGTTTTAATATTTTTCGTAATATGGTAGGTGCGTGAACAAGTGCATGACATCGTGGAACACACGCTTAAGTCCTTGATAATTGCTTCATATACATGCGAAACGATGCAACATCCTTTCTCTAACACCACAAGCATTTCTCAAATTGATGAAAACCATCTCCATGATGATTCATTTTCATCACAACAATCGCAAAAGCAATCGGTATGATGTTTCTATTTGCATCTTGCGTGGTTCTTTATGAAAAAATGTACCCGTGGTTGATCAGATGAATGTCCCATCAACTACAATGATTGGGAAACAATGTTGCCATGCTTCGATGGATGCTCTATTGCGAAAAAGAGATATTTGAAGCGACTATTTTTTTTCAACTCCAATGATGTGATGGATCCTGAAATGAATTTTAAAGTAAGGTTAATGTAATTATATGCAATAATTATTGTCCAGATTTGTAGATATGATTACTTTTGCTTTATAATAACTTATATTTTTATGTCTTTATAATGTTTAGATGGTATCTAAAATGATGTTTAATAGTTTCAATTCATGTATATATTTGTTTTCCGCAAAAATCAGATTTAGTTTTATTCAATTAAAATAGGTAGTAGCCATATATGTATTTGTAAGTGTCTAAACTTCTTACTTTGAGTAACCAAAATAGCTGAAACATTTAATAAATAGTTTGCAATTGCTATCCGGATTAGTTTTTTGCAACATGTGCAACCAAGAAGGGATCAGAGTGTAGTCGTGTGGATTTCCTCTTGCTTTTTGCATTGCTTTTTTCCTTTGATCTCCATGCTTTTTGGTAGGAGATGGACACGTTATACTCCGTCATCATGTCTTCCACAATGTCTGTTGGTGTGTAAATTTTCTTGAAGTTAGTTAATTTATGCTTAATGCATTCACTAACCATCCCACTGTTTGCTTAATCTCGACCACTTGTTCTTTCAACCTTGTGTTGTCTGTTTCGCCTTATGGAATGTAACCTTATTGCTTGTGAAAGGATTTTCTTGTTTATGTAAGTTTGATGTATTTTGACTTCAAACTTATTTGGATCTGAAATGACCTCATCACATTGTACTGCAGTGTTTGATATGTTCTGGTTTCTGACCTTCTGTTTGTCAATTACTTCAATTGCCAGCTGCTCAACATATTATGATTCATTTTGGTCTTCTTGTGTTGCCAAAGAAACAAATTCAGAATTCCACTGTGTCAATCTCATTGGCGATTCTGCTTGAACTATATATTCTTCTTCATTTATCACGTTACGTAAGCTTGTAGTCCCTCCAATGATGTGTTCATAATCTATAATTAGTGGAAATTTGACATGATCATCTGATCTTCTACAGACTTCCATATAGAATCTTAAGGTTGCTTCATTTGTCACCTTGATTGGAGGAATGTTGCTCTTCATCTGAAATTTGATTGCCAATTTCGTTGTCCTGTAGTCTAGATTTAATGCCGTATATATCATGTTGTGCATTTACGTGAATGAACAATTTGAAGGGGGCTAGTAGGCTTGAACTTAACCCGAATTTTGATATTGGCTACTATCGGTCCACGCTCATTGAAGTAAACTACAATTGGAGCATATCCATGGTCCGAATCTTTGAAACAATAATATTCACAATAATAATGTAATTAGTATCTAAATCTTTATATGAATGTTTCCAAATATTTGTATGCGTAATGAATTATGAATGTTACAATTTCTCAAACTATTTTGTAACTTATATAATTCATATACACTATTAAGATACTAAAGCAACTTTATTAAGTAACCAAAGTAGACGTATTTAGTATCAATTATTATGCATCAGACTGCTTTCAGTTTGTTTATAAACAAATCACAATTTAAAATGCCCTTAAGATGAAATACTATATATTAAACACTAAAAAAAAGTAATCCAAATATTTATATGAAGGTTGCCAAATTTTGATATAAATGCTTACAAATTATGCATTTGTAACAAATAGTATTCGATTACCGAAATTAAAAAAACTATTTTATTGGTTACCAAATTAACATTATTCAGTAACCAAGAGATACGTTATTTGTATGTCTGTTATTGTGAAGTAATGTTTTCATTCATTCCATATCCAAAACACAAATTATAATGTCCCTGAAAATGTAATACCAAATATTAAACACTAAAAACAAGAAATCCAAATATTTTTATATGAATGTGGCCAAATTGTTGTATAAATGACTCCAAAATTGGCATTTGTAACCAATAGTATTTGGCTACTGAAATTACAAAAGTTATTTACTCGGTTACCAATTTAACATTATTTAGTAACCAAAATATAGGTTATTAGTATATTTGTAACTGTAAAGTAATGTTTTCATTGCTTCCATATCCAAAACACAAATTATAATGTGCCTGAAAATGAAATACCAAATATTAAATACTAAAAACAAGGAATCTAAATATTTTTATATGAATGTGGCCAAATTGTAATACAAATGACTCCAAAATTGGCATTTGTAACCAATAGTTTTTGGCTACTGAAATTAAAAAAAAACTATTTAATTGGTTACCAAACTAACATTATTCAGTAACCAAAATATAAGTTATTGGTTTCTTTTGTAATGTAAAGTAATGTTTTCATTGCTTCCATATCCAAAACACAAATTATAATGTCCTTGAAAATGAAATACCAAATATTAATCACTAAAAACAAGGAATCTAAATATTTTTATATGAATGTGGCCAAATTGTTATACAAATGACTCTAAAATTGGCATTTGTAACCAATAGTATTTGTATACTGATATTACAAAAGTTATCTTGTGACGCCCCCAAAATTAGGTATACGTCACCCATCTTGGGTCGCCACTTACATGGTACATAAATTCAAATACAACTTACTAATATAACTGCGTAGGTATACAATCTGACATAAACCGTGAGTTTGAATACAAATTTTGTCTACTAGATATTATACAAACTCAAAAGGAGTCCTCATTACAACTATTATCACACTATTTCACGTAATAGTGAGGACTACTAATGCTATCCTCTGGACTATTACTTCGTTCCCCAGGCTAAGTCCCAATTATGTTCTCATTTCACGAAGAGAACAAAGGAAAGAAAGGGTGAGCTCAACTAGCCCAAAGAAGAAATATTATGACTAAGATAATGCGTAATAAATTATCATTAGCCTTCAACAAATGTTAAACCGATAAAATACAATAGACAACCGCTTTAATCTGCAGAATGAATAAGAACCCATTAAAAGAGTCAAGTAGAGAATAAAGTCTACTATCTTTTAGGTTTTAAAAGGTTTTCATCAATTTTTATCACAGACTCAGACTCGACAATAAATAAACCACCACATCTAATCATCCACGTTACCACGGTCAAGGATTTTCATCAAGTTATCAATGGTCATGACTATACTTAGAATCACTCCCGGTCATAATCATACCAAAAACTATCCATCATTTGCATTACAGCCAATTTGAGGACTTTTGTCACATCATTTATATCAAGTCATGATTACTGACCGATGATCCTCAGTCATAATCATACTAAGTTCATCTATGCGTAAGTAAGCCAAAGATAACATAATATAACATGAGGATGATGATGATGACATAATAATTCAATAAAACAATTCAAGAATTATTTAATCCGAGAATTATTAACGTCCAAATTGTCGACGTGATCATTTGTTTTCATAGAGTAAAATTCAAGAATGATCGGAAGAATATTTTAGTGAAAAGATCTTTGGATGAAACGCAAATATCGAGGATATTCTACTAATTTCATGGAGTATAGAAGTCAAAGTTTTAACCAACTGGGTATAATAAAGAATGGAATAATAAAAGAAATCACCATGCATGCGGTGATTGCATGTAGACAGTGTTATTCAAACGAATAATAATAACGGAACCAGTCGGTGAAATTCACAAGCGGGATGTTCCAATGTAATAATAAAGATGGAACCAGGATCCTTGTAAAACACACGATAGGATATTCCAACGAGAATGATAAAGAGCGGAACCAGTCCGGTGTAAAACACATGTATGTGGATGTTCCAACGTAGAATAATAAAAAGCGGAACCCGGTCCTGTAAAACACAGAGATGGGATGTTCAAATGTAATAATAGAAGAATGTCACCAAGTATAGGGTAAAATCAAGCAGCGTATCTGAGTTATTCCAATAGAATAATAAGCAATGGAATAACATAAGGATTTCACCAAGTATAGGTATCCGTGTATATCGGAGTTATGTATAGGGTATGCCACTTTTACATGTTATTCAACAAAATAATAATGAATGGAATAATGAAGTTCTCTTCAAGAAGAAAGAATAACACCCTTCTAGTAAAAAGAACCGAATATAGAAGTAGTGAAGTAGCGAGAATACTTCTTCTTCTTTCTATAATTTTCTCTCTATAGCTTCTCTATAATTTCTCTCTCTAGTTTCAATGAATTAAGTAAGAAAATAATGAAGGAATGAGCTTATTTATAGGAAAATGGAATGCATAGTAACTAATCCATGAACGGTCCGTATTGATTTACTTTAATCGACGGTCCATATTTAAAGAAAAATCTTTTAAATAAAATATAATATATTCTATTTATATAAAAACATTTTACTATCAGAGACCTTATGCAATACTACGCAAAACACTACGCAAAACACTATGCAACACTATATCGTAATAAAATATAATATATTCTATTTATAGAATAACTTTAATAAAGTATTCTATTTTATATAAAAGATGTTTCGCTTTTATTACGTTAATAATACGAATAAAACAAAACGTCATTATCGCTATAATAATTCATATTATTAATCGACAATAATGGAATCAAACCGGTGACTTCTTCATAAGCATCAATAATCAATACCGGTAATATTTTCTTATGCAACCACACGTATTCTCGTACTTTTACTACCGAGTAGTTCAACAAGATCAACGGTAAAACTTCCGCCGTTATTTTAATAAAATATTTTTGTCGTTTTCTCGATCCGACAATAATTACATTGTGGGGTCCACCAATGATTGAGCTAGTTATCTGAATATTCCCTGCTAAACCGAATATTCCCCGACCAATCGAATATAATATAACCACTTGCATACTTTACAAAATTTATAAATACTACCCACAACTATAATATTATCTTAAATTCACACCATAATATAAAAAATTATTTCGACAAAATTTAAATCTTTATTGATAAAATCACGGGTCTCACATATCTACTTTCGGTTACCAATTTAACATTATTCAAGAACCAAATTATAAGTTATTGGTATTTTTATTATCAGAAATTAATGTTTTAATTACTTCCATGAAGCAAAACACAAATTATAATGTCCTCAAAATGAAATAATAAATATTAAACACTAAAATAAGGAATCCAAATATTTATAATAATGTTGCCAAAGTTTTATATAAATGTTTTCAAAATTGACATTATAACCAATAGTATTTGGCTACTGAAATTACAAAAAATTATTTAATTGGCTACCAAACTAACATTATTCAGTAACCAAATTATAAGATATTGGTATCTTTTTTATTGTAAATTAATGTTTTCATTGCTTCCATATTCAAAACACAAATTATAATGTCGTATATTTTGAACACTTAAAACAAGGTAAACAAATCTTTATATGAATGTCCCCAAAACTTTGTATGCGTATCAAAATTGTAGTGAACAACAAATATTTTTTGTTATAAATATTTCCCCTGAAGTTGAATTCGTAGGTAACAAAACATTATTTCAATTTATATATATTAACTGATTCGTACCTTTGTATTCGATGATTGATTCTTGTTTTTCAATCTTTGTTTATATATCTTCTTTCAGTTTCGGAAACCTCTGATCGGTTTTGTGCTTGTCGATTTCTGATACTCTGTTTTAGCTTTTCCGTGCTTTCGAATTAGGATTCTTCTGTATGAATGTTTCTGTTTCTTATCGATTGATCTTATCTTGAAGATGATCAATTAGTTGAAGATGATGATTATCTGTAGAAGCTTTCGGATTTGGTCTGAAATGGAGCATTCATTTTTTTTTTCGTTGATTTGTGAATGTTTTTTTTAGTATGTAACTGACGTGAATAGTGGAGTAGTTTTCTCCTTAAATTAAGGTGTTTGTATTTCAGTTGATTTGGTTTATATGACGTGGATTGCACTACTATTGATATTAATTTATATTATTGCACTATTAATATAATTAGTTAATTGGTGCACTATTATTGTAATATCTTTCTAATACTTGTATACTTATGTAAAGGACCCAAAAATATATCTGTTCAAACGAGAAAAGTTGAGATTTGGGTCGGAACACTCTTCTAGAGAGTGATTTCACAATTTAAAGCACGGGCAGGCCCAAGACAATTGTGACCATCTTGTTCAACTCTCCAATCTTATTCTATAGACTTATCCACTTGTAGGCCCATTGTAAGCTAGTCTATATATACGGTTATACACCCACACCAAGAATTTATTATCACTGTAATTTTTTATTTATTAACTTAGGCTACCAATAATGTCTGCTAGACCAATAATTATACAAGTTTAAATGGTCCAAATGGCTACCAACTGCATCACATTCAAACGAAATTGGTAACTTAATAAAATTGAATTGGTTACCTTAATCTGAAAGTTTGGCTACCAACTGCACTATGAAAAAACTGCTGTAGGTGTTGATGTGAATTGGTTATCTTGGTATGAAGGTTTTGTTACCTTGGTATGAAGGTTTGCTTACCTTAATCTGAAGGTTTGGTTACCAATTGTACAAAAAAAAATAATTTAAGTGTGGAGGTTGATTGGTTACTTTGATATGACAGTTTGGTTACCTTGGTATGAAAGTTTGGTTACCATCATCCAGTAACCTTGAAACTGCACCGCTCTTTGTAGCTGCTTCTGTTGGGCCATCAGTACCGATAGTGGTAGGGAAAGCTCCATTGAGAACTGGTCCAACAACAGGTGTTGCAGTATCTAATTTCCGGAAGAAGGCGGAACTATCTTTTTGGCGGCGTAATACCACACAAGCAAATAACAAATCTTCAACCTTGAAAACTTTTGCAATATTATATCTACCTGGCTCCAACCAAGCAACACTTTCTGAGTACCCTAAGAAAAGAACTAGAAGTAAAAATAGATAAGAAGATGAACCATCTCTATGCACTTGAACCTTTAAGATATTTATTTTATCGGTAATTGAATGCAGAGGCCTCTTTTATGCAAAGATTAAATCCCAATAAATTAAGGATATATATATATATATATATATATATATATATATATATATATATATAAAAAGAATATGTTGAATGAAAAAAACTAGATGAGAAGAGAGAGAAACCATGTGGATAACTAATCCCTAAATTAAGGAATCCTAATTGCATACTAATTCCCTAAATTAAGAAATTCTAATTGCACTACTATTGTAAATAAATATGAAATTGTATTAATTGTGTAAATATTTTATAAGTACACTATTGTTATAATTATTTTTAAAAATATAATAAAATATGTAATTCATTCTTTAAAGGGTGTTTGAATGTGAAATCATGATAATGAGAGAGAGATAATGATAAAGAATATACAAAGAATGAAGAGCTCCGCTGGCCTTTCAACAAACCAATATTCTACATAATCCCTCTGGGACACTTTTGTTGATTGTTTTTTTTTAATGTTAAATTTTTTATATAATATGTTTAAATATAATTTAATTATTCGTGTCCATATTGAAAATTCACGAGCAACTAACTACTCGTGATTAAAGTAATGTTTTATTATTATTTTTAAAAATCACATTCTCTATTTTGCAAAAAATAATTTAATTTAATTTTTCTGGTCAAATTGACTAATTTTAAAATTGACAACTAACCGACTTTATTTATATTTTTGAAATGTCAAAAATTTAACGTTGTATTAAATTAAAGTACGTTTAGGATTTGTTTAAAAATGTGATAATTAATTTTGGTTATAATCACTTTATTTATATTTTTAAAAATATGAATAAATTTTTATTTTAAAATTGATCTACAAGAAAACAAGTCTTCAATCTCCATCGACCAATTTGAACATATTAAATTTATTTGGGCACGTCCCTGTTAGCATTAAATGCGTCCATTCAAGATCAACCTACCCAGCCGACATAACTCAGCCCCGAGTCTCCGACCTTGCCTTAAAAAAATGAGAAAAATGAGTCCCCTGTTAGCATTAAATGAATCTTTCTTTTTCTTTTCTTTTTTTACTGTGCAAAATCATAGATAATCCAGCTGTATAAATATTCTCATAATATATAACATTTTAAATAATTTTATTTGTTTTAAATAATTTATCATTTTAAATAATCTAAAATAATTAACTATAATCTTTTTAAAATTATCATTCATGAAAGTAAGTATGAGATAAATATAATTATTATAAGAATTTAAGAGTATTATAGATAATTGATATTATATTTAATGGTATATAAATATTTCTTTAATTCTTGTGCACAACTCTATAACGTCATATATTACGAGACACAGAGAATACATTTGGGAAAAATAATTACCCCTGATTTTATAATAGAGGTAGTAAACTGTAAACATCTACTTGAGCTTTTATTAATTATGACTATGTTTGTTTGCAAAAGTTATACTTGAGATATACCTTTTAATTTTAAATATCTTTTTGATTTTCAAATTTAAACTTGAGACTATTAGTTTAAAAATTATAAAATGACTTAATAGTCTTGAGATTATAATTATAATCCCGAAATTATAATATTAATAATTTTGAGATTATAATTTCTTGAATTATAATTATGAAATATGAGATTATAATCTCATAAATTATAATTCCAAAATTATAATTATTACAAACAAAGACGATCCAAGTTTTTTGTGATAAAGATTATTACACATAACAAACTTATTGGACAAAGACAAACAAAGGATTACAGTATCACATAACTAATCCACTCATTATTCACCTAAACAAACCCTCCACAATGAAAGGAACATATAGCTCCTCGTTCCTCCCCATTATTATTAATAGTTGGGATAAATAAGGTTTTGGTCACTGTACTAGGGTTCGGTTTTCATTATGGTTATTGAATTTTTTTTTGTTACGATCGAATAACTGTACTTTCAAAAATTTACAAAATGGTCATTCAAATCAGATTTCCGTCCAAAAAGCGTTAGGAATCTTTGTTGTCTTGAGTTGACTTGAATTTTTTCTTGACGTGGAACACGAGAAAAAGACAAACAGACGGATTATTATAAGATCTGAATGACCAAAAACTATTAACTACTTCACCTAAACAATTCCAAAACTAATAATAATAATAATACTAATAATTTCAAAATAATAATAAAAAAATGTTAATTTTAAAAATTTAAAAAGTTAATTTTCTAAAAACATTTAAAAAGCGTTACTTTTCTAAAAATTAAAAAACGTTACTTTTCTAAAAAAAAATTGAAAATGTTATTTTCTAAAAAAAAAAAATTAAAAAACGTTAAATTTCTAAAAAAATTTAAAAAACGTTAATTTTCTAAAAAAATTAAAATTTTCTGTTTTTACAAAAAATTAACATTTTAAAAAAAACAGTCTTTTTAAAAAATATTAGTTCAGTTTAAAAACAAATTAACATTTTTAAAAATTAAAAAATTCTTTTTTTATAAAAATTAACGTTTTTAAAAAAACAGACTTTTTAAAAAAATTGAATTTTAAAAACAGTTTAAAATTAAAAAATTCTGTTTAAAATTTTTAAACATTAATTTTTAAACAGTTTAAAAACATTAATTTTTAAACAACAGTTTAAAAGCGTTAATTTTAAAAAACAGTTTAAAACGTTAATTTTAAAAAACAGTTTAAAAACATTAATTTTTAAAATTTTTAAACAGTTTAAACATTAATTTTTAAAAACAGTTTAAAAACGTTAATTTTAAAAACAGTTTAAAAACATTAATTTTTAAACAGTTTAAAAAAAATTAAAACAGAATTTTTTAATTTTTTAAAAACGTTAATTTTTTTTAATAAATTTTTAAAAATCAGTTTAAAAACGTTAATTTTTTTAAAATTTTTTAAACATAATTTTTTAATTTTAAACTGTTTTTAAAATTCAATTTTTTAAAAAAGTCTGTTTTTTAAAAAACGTTAATTTTTTATAAAAACAGAATTTTTTATTTTTTAGAAAAGTAACATTTTTATTTTTTTTAGAAAAGTAACGTTTTTTAATTTTTTTAGAAAAGTAACGTTTTAAATTTTTTTAGAAAATTAACTTTTTAAATTTTTAAAATTAACATTTTTTTATTATTATTATTTTGAAATTATTAGTATTATTATTATTATTAGTTTTGAAATTGTTTAGGTGAGTTTTGTTAATAGTTTTGGTTATTTGACTATAATAATCCGTCTGTTTGTTTTTATGTTCCACGTCAAAGAAAAAGTCAAGTCAACTTGATGACCAAGATTTCTAACGCTTTTTTGATTTTTCAATTTTGCCGACCATTCATTTTGTAAATTTTAAAAAATACGCTTATTCGATTAGAATAAAAAAATTTCGATAACCACAATAAAAAACCTATCTAAAGATAATGACTAAAAACCTTATTTATCCCATTAATAGTTTATGGAGTATATTATTTCGTATACTACAACCAAACATAACACTGAAAAATATCCTTACACAACATAGAAATTAACTCCCCGTTGAAAAATAAACAAGACCAATTACACCACAACCAAACATAATCCTTACACATCAGAAAGACCATAAGCCCCAGAACCCTTCAACATTTTCCGGCCACCATTCCCCGCCATACAATTGTCTCTGATAACAGTGAGCTCGTACGGCGATCTGTCGGTGGCCAGCCACTCGTCCACCGTGAATTTCTTCTGGGCACAAGGAATATGGGCTCCGGTGGTGGTCACCTCCACATAGTTGCAGTACCACCCGTGACCAGACCCGGTTCCGTCGGAGGTCAAGTTCATTTTACAGACCGGACCATCAAGGCACGGACCTTTTCCGCTGAAGATATCCAGGTTTCCTCTCTCGAAGTAGTCGTAGCCCTCGCCCATTAACCCTCCCCAGGTCTCCAGATTGTTGACCCGGACTCCCCACCCATCGGAATCATAGAGCGTCAAGCTTATGATCGAGTCCGTTCCTCCTTTTATGATCGACCCGGTCCTAACGTAGACCGTGTACACACAATCTGGATCATCCTGCAATTCATCCAAATAAAATTAAAATAAATATATACTATCGTTATAATTTATAATCGTAACGAATTAAAATAAAATAAAATTATATCTCTAATTTTAGAGCAAATAAAACTTACTGATCGAACAATTGTGGAAGTCGAAATGGCAAAGACGATGAAGAGATGGAAGAAGAAACTTTTGACTCCTACAGCCATGGCTTCTGATTTATTTATTTTATCTCTCCCCTTTAGGTTTCTCTCTCTATAAATGGAATAGTGATGACTGATGAGTGCCTGGGATTGGATAGTAGGACCATATATTTAAAAAGGATAGGTGAGGGGTAAATGAGTTGTAAATAATACTTACTCCATCTTATAATAATAATCATTTTAATTTTATGTATACGAATTAAAAAAATCATTTAATATTATTGTTATTATTTAATAATTAAAATTTATGTAAAATTTTATCACTATCCCTCTATAAGAAGTTAAAAATAACTAATACAAGAGATAATTTTTTTAAAACAATGAAAGAAGTTATGAATGATATAGGAAAATAAATAATTTATTCTCCTATAAAGGTGTAAACGACAAATAAATTAAAACAAAATTTTTCATCTAAAAAGTCTATTATTATGAAATGGAGGAAGTAATTAGAGTAAAAATCTTCAAGAGCAGAATTTATTTAAGGAAATTGATATTTTCGCAACAGAAAATGATATTTTCATATGAAAAGTGTCGCTATAGATCTTATATCGGAGGTTTTCCCCGTCACTGTATAACGACACTTTTTATGTGAAAATATCAAAAAATTATTGAAATTTGAGCCTAAATTAATATAGGTGTCATTAATTATTTTTAATGATTCCATATATTAATGTGTTCTACTCTATAAGTAGATTAAATTAAATATTTGGAAGCTCAAATTCATAGAGTAATGAATGAGATATTAACTTCCCAAGATTGTGATAAAAGATAATAAATACATGTGGGAAAAATCAAGTCCCACATAGGTTAGGAATTAAATATTTTATATGTTTATATACAAGGAAAGTCTTTCTTGGGTTTGGGCCCCGGGGCCCTACTTTAATGGAAGGGAGATGACTGGCAAGGCTAAGTTTGAACTCACACGCCGTCCCGTCCGGCGGCTACCGCTCGTGGTCGGTCTGGATCCTCAGATATAATTTTTTAGACAAAATTTATTTATTTATTTATTTAATTCTATTATCAAAATCGTATCGTTTTGAGAAGTCAGATATTTATTATATTATCAAAAGCGTAATCGCTTTTTGAAAGCGGTATTATCAAAAGCGTGTCGTTTTGAGGAAGCGGTATCTGTAAATTTGAGCGGCCATTCCAAAACTACGCTGCGTTTTGTCGCGCTTTTCTTCTAAGTCTAAAACAACGTAGTTTTGATTCTGCTAACACTTAAACTACGTTGTTTTAATAAACCGAATAGTTGTGCCTATTATTCTATTAATGATCAAAACTACGCTGCGTTTGACCAACATATATCAAATATACCTTTTCATAAGCATCCAATGCCTTTTCAGAGGTGAAGTACCCTTCCGAAGGGTCACCAACCCCTCCTATAAATAGATAGGAGGGGCCAGTAATATAAAATATCAACGTAGCAATTATTGAATCAATAAAATAAAATATTAAACAATAATTCTCAGTAACAATTATTGAGTAAAGCCTTCTTCACGTAGAATCGATAATTGCGTAATACCGGTGTCTTCTTGTCTGACAACGCCAGTACATCGTGTGTTTTAACCACAAGGTATTCCAACAATGATAATCTGTAATAATTACGCCGTTATTTATAAACAACTTATACTTGTCATTTTCTTCATCCAATCGCTTTCCGTTATGGGGACCACAAAAGATAGCTAATAGTCGTCTAATAATCCCCACGTAAAGAATATTCTATGACCAAACGAATATTCCCCGACAACAATGAATATTTTATAACCACTTGCTTATTTGAAATATTTGCGCATTTTACCCATAACTAACCACAACTAACCACATTAATCAAATCAACCCTTACTATTTCAAAATAATAAATAGAGGAAATTAAATTTTATTTATTAATAATTTGGGGTCTTACATGAAAAGTGTCCATCGTGGGAACCGGATCTAGATTCACAAGATGAATGTCGACGTCAGGATTTTTATTTGTCCCTTTCTGTTCTTGTCTTTTGGTGTTCTCATGTTAGCTGAGATTTATTTGAAAAAACAAGTTTGAAAAGGTCCGACATGTATATGTCGATGATTGGACTGTAAGAGTCGCCAGTTGGTATTTTTAAATGGTTGCACCAACTCAACCGAGAAAGGGTTTGAACATAGACCTAGTGATGTGACACTGTTTAACTAGTCTGCAAAACCAAAATTTGTTAGGGTCCGGGGGCTTGATTAAGCGGAGGGAAGGTGTTAGGCACCCCCCGACTTCCGTGATAACATGGTTACCGCCACTTTTCAATTTAAACTTTTATCTGAATGTGTGTGTGTGTGTGTGTGTGTGTGTGTGTGTGTGCAGTTGTCTGGAAGTAGTGTGTTGCCTCGTTTGCACGTATATACAAAGGGTTTGACTTTTGTATAAAAGTTCAATCTTAACAAGATATAGCAATGATGTTTCGTAAAACAAGTTTTCAAACCCTTATGCTTAATAGTAATTGAGGCTTTTGATACTTCAATTTTATTAAGTGTTCGGCTTGATTGCTTTTAGTTTCGAGATGTGAAACATCTTTGAGAAAATAAGATAGGTAGCAGCGCCGCACTCCTTGTGGACATGAGAGCCATCTAAGGAAATTCAGACACTGTGAATAATTTACAAGCTGGCTACAGCTAAAAATGTCCATCACGGGAACCGAATCTAGATTTAGAAACTGAATTTGTGATCACATGATTCTTAGGCTCACATGACAGAGCAATATGTATAAAAGCTAAAACAAGAACTAGATTTTGAATAAATCTAAACTATTTCAGCTTCATCGGTTCCAGTAAAGTCACCATGAACCGGTTAAAGTGAGAAATAGCTAGATTGAGACAAATCTAGCCCATAGCAAAAGCTAGAAAACGAATTAGATTTCTTGCATCATCATGAACAAATTAGATACAAGAGTTTGTGAAATTACAGTTGAAATAGGATAAGTAAACTTGCATAACAATAAACAAACTAGCTCAACAAAAGTGTAGAGTTAGAAAACTTGCTCAATTGTAAAAAGATAAGTTTAGAAACTTGCCTCGAGCGTAAGCTATAATATTAAACTCACATTCACCTACATATAGGTTTAGAACCACCATCTATTAGATATAATAACATTCACGTTCCAACATAACACGCATTTTGTGACGCCCCCAAAATAGGTCCATTCCATCCAACCCATTCTGAGTCGCCAAATACATGATACGTAAATAACTACAACTTTATTATTACAACATATAAATCATGAGTTAAATACGAGATATTGCCATCTAGACAATATCCACACGCAAATAAATCCCCATCATAATTATTGATACATTATTTTACAAAATGGTGAGGACTACTAAACAACTCTTTCTAGAACCTTCATTCCATACCCCATTACTAGTACTCACTACATTCTCGCCTCCCGAGAAGAAAAATGGAACAACAAGGAAAAGGGTGAGCTCAACTAGCCCAAAAGAATATTATGACTAAGATAATATACAACAAATTATCGTTAGTCTTCAACAGGGGAAAAAAACTAATAGAATACAATAGACAACAAGTTTTTAAACCAATATTCGTAGAGCGAAATAATAATTCATTAGAAGAGTTAAGTAGAGAATGCAACTACTATCTTCTATGTATGAATTTAAAAGTTCGTCGTCTATCTTTTATCCCCTGTAACATCAATCAACATACATCCGGTGTGACGCCCCAAAATAGGTATACATCACCCATTCGAGTTGTCATACATGGTACGTAAACAACTACAACTTTATTATTACAACAAGAAAGCTGTGAGTTTAAATACAAATATTATCTTCAGATAATATCTATACTCAAATAAATCCTCATCACATTTATTGATACATTATTTTACAAAAATGGTGAGGACTACTAAACAACTCTCTCTAGAACCTTCATTCCATACCCCAGGCTAAATACTCGCTATATTTTAGCCTCCCGAGAAAAATGGAACAAAAAGGAAAAGGGTGAGCTCAACTAGCTCAAATAAAAAATATCATGACTAAGATAATATACAACAAATTACCGTTAGTCTTCAACAGGAAAAATCTAATAGAATCAATAGACAACAAATTTTAAATCAATATTAGCAATGAAATAATAATTCATTAGAAGAGTTAAGTAGAGAATGCAAACTACTATCTTACATGTATGAATTTAAAAGTTCATCGCCTATCTTTTATCCTGTAACATCAATCAATATACATCCGGAATCAAATATTCATCTTTGCACTACTGGGCCAAAGATATTCATCGATTAATCATGTTCATCTAAACACTGCTCATCTTTGCACTTCTGACCAAAGATATTCTTCTTCATCATTCATCTTTTTACTACAGCCAAAGATATTCAATAATATCATCATTTAAGACGAGGATGATGAAAATATTTTTAAAGAAACGAATCCAGTGAAACAAAATGACAAGGATTAAGGATTAAGGATTCGTACTTTGTTTTATCCATGTTCAAAAATATCTCAAAAATAATCATAGTGGTGTAAAATTCAAGAATGATCAAAACATGGATACAATCAAAGCTAGTATCCAGAATAGATATTTTGGACGAAAAGAAGAAATTTTATTTTTCGGTGAATAGTGTCATTATCGTGAATAGTCTGATATCGTGAATAAGTAACTCAACACCAAAAGATAGAAATTCCACAAAAACATCTTCACGCTTTACATGAATAGTACTCGTGAATAGTAACTTTCGTGAATAAGTAACTCATGAATAGTAACTCGTGAATAAGAACTCATGAATAGTAACCCCGACATGAAAAAGTTTCAAATTTGATAAAAAGTTCCAACCAATATTTCAAAGATAATGATATTGAAGAAATAATATCATTTGAGAAGAAAATAACATCCTTTACCTCGAAAAGACAAGTCTTACAAATGAAACAGGATATAAAGCTATGACTTGAACTTGCACCGTATAGCAATACTCAAAGTATACTCAAAATACTCGATAAGAATAAACTCGATAATATAGAGAGAAAAACTTGATTTACGGTGTGATTTTCAATTCTAACTTAAGCACCCTATTTATAGAAATTGCTTAGAAACACCAAAGAAAATTTAATATAATATTAATATATATATATAATCTTCACGCACACCTTTGAATCTGAAATTCAGCAATTGAACACATGCCTCACACATGCAAAAAACGTTTTTGTAAAAAAATTTTTAAAACTTCAAAAGTTAATTATTTTGGAGCTTGAACTTCAATAATTCATAATAAATAGCTCTTTTATCAGAAAATTCAATCTCGCGAAATTTTATAGGAAATTCAATTCTCTACAACTTTGCGTAAGAAAGTTTTCCAAATTCCAAATGTAAATTGACCAAAATCCACAAACAAGCGATTTTACAAAGCTATAATCAAATTTCGGTCAAGAAATGGGGTCCACCACACACAAAACATGTGTTAATCATTTAATGCAACAAAAATACTCTTCCTCCTCATATACTCATATATCCCACATTCATTGTAAAAATATCACCGTTAATATATTATTAAAATAATATATTTAAATGAATTATTTTATCGTAAAAAGATAAAATATTAATTTTCAACAATTGTCATTTTAAAATTTTTCTCCATCTATATCCACATAAAATCAATATTTTCCTCATCATATGAATCAATAATTAATTATTCACAAATAATATTACGAAATCACAATATTAACAACCAGCGGTTCAGAAAAGAGGGGGCTTTCCATAAGAATTTCTCCTTCTTGGCGCAATTAGGTGACCAAACCTCTCCTTAGATGTAACTTTCTAGACATTGCCAATAATGTTATCTAATAATATTATTCAGATAATATGAATTATTGCTTCGATAATAAAAAATATTGTGTAATGACAATTATTGAAACAACAAACAATATAAAATATCAACGCAACAATTATTGAATCAATAAAATAAAATACCGAATAAAGAATTACTATAACAATTATTGAGTAGTGCCTTCTCATACGTAAGAATCAATAATTGGTGCAATACTGCAGTGTCTTCTTGCTCAACAACGCGTATTAGTGTGTTTTAACCACCGGGTATTCCAACAATATAATTGTGAATAACTACTACCAGCTTATTTATAAACAACTTATATTTGTCGTTTTCTTCATCCAATCGCATTCATTATGGGGCCCATAAAAGACTGCTACTGCGTCGCATTTAATATTCCCAAGACGATAATGAATATTTTATAACCACTTGCTTATTCGTAATATTTGCGTATTTTACCCATAACTATCCACATTAATCAAATCAACCCTTACTATTTCAAAATAATAAATAAAGAAAATTCTTTTTATTTAAAAATTTTGGGTCTTACAACCTCCCTCCTTATGAAATTTAGATCCTCGAAATTGACGTCGACGTACTCGGTGTTTCAAAAGATGAGAATACCTCGCTTTCATTTCCGCTTTCAACTCCCGTCATTTCCTCAATAGCATGGTTTCTCTACAAACTTTAACTTGTGGTATAACCTCGGACATAGGACATGTTCTTTCCTATCCAAGATCTTGACGAAAGCACCTCTTCATACGTTAAGTCTTGGCTATCTCGTCCGGTTTTAACTCAATGACGTGGTTCGTCGTCCACATATTTACGTAACATCGATCGTGAAAAAACGTTATGAACACGCGCGTCATACTTGGCGGTAAAAGCGAGTCTATAGGCCACGCTTCCTATTCGATCGAGAATTTTAAATGGATTAATAAATCGAAGGTTTGAGCTTTCCTCACCTCACCGATTCTCTCGCTTTTGAAATAACAACTTCTTGCACCTCCTTCTTCAAATTCATCACTCCGGTGTGTTGCTTGAATGCTTTTTAACTTTATCGATTAAAGTCGATTATACTCAGTATATCATCATGTGGGTACCTAGAGTTTTCATCTCCATCTCTATTATTTGTAAATTATACTGAAATGAGTCTTTGATAATATCGTACTCGTGCTTGTATACGATTTTCTACTCAACACGTCGCCTACCACGTTAAACTTTGCGGATGACATGGTCGAACATGTCTTTGAAATGAGTCTCCTCTTGAGTTCTTGAAGCTCTTCCCACATTCCTTGCTCCATTCGAATTTTGTATCTCTACGAGTCACCGCTTAATGGAATAGCGATTCGAGAATATCCTTCATGAATCTCCGATAATAACTAACTAAGCCTGAAAGCTACGTGATTTCGATTCTGACTTAGGTTGTTCTCAATCGTGACTCATATCCCAACCTTGGATAACACGTTACAATGACACCTATCGGTTTACTATCGCATCGAATATGGTGTCCCCTACGAGAGTCGGCTTCTGTTGCATTCCACAAAGGAAGTCACCCGATAAAGGCTCGTGTACCAAATTCATAGTTGAATTTTTTTAACTCCTGAATTTCAATAGAGCCATTCGATATGAGATTTTAGAAATGAGTTTTGTCTGGGGGTTCAAAGTCGATACAAAATTTAATATCGATCTTTGGGAGTAAGCCAAGAAATTCTTCGAGAAATACATCGGGAAAATCAATAACAACAGAATATTATTCAAATCGACGTGTCTTTATTCAAATCCATAACATGGACTAAGAAAATTTGACATCCGTAATAAACGAATGACTTCATGGCTTGATATAAAAATGTTTGACTACAATAGTTTGATTGCTTGAATTGAATAACAGTTGCTTAAGAATATGAAAACTAACAACCTTACGAAAGTAATCAATTTGGCATGATGAGTAGTTAACCTTGAAATCACATCAAAAGCAAATATCTCTATAGAAATAAGGTTAACGGTGTAATGATAGTGCCAACCCCGAATCAAACAAGATTTCTAAACAACGAATGTAATGAAAGTTTCTCCTAACGGATTCTCAAAGTCTAATTTCTCCGTAGTCAAGTTCAAACGTTGAGCGCAAGCAAGAGAGATAAAAGAATGGGTAGAATCCCAGATTCTAGTAAGGTATAAACTTTGCAAAATTTATAATTAACTAACCTGTGCTAACTTCGTTCGGGTTCCTCGCATTTTGACCGGTCCACGACAAACGCTCTTCCAAGAACCGTTGATTTTGACTTTTACGGGACATCCTTTTGAGTCACCATTCCGCTGGATCGGGTTTCGATATCGTCTAATCTCGAAAGCGATATGTTCTTCTTTTCTCCAATTATAGCATACCTTAAACTGTTGTGGGCGGTTTGGGGTGATATGTCCTCTTTCCGCATTTGTAACATACGATCGATGGTCTTTCTACTCCTCGAACTAGTTGCTCTTGGGCGGCGACGCTTCAAATGGTCGTTGATGAATCTCCTCTTTTAAAATCTCCTCCCCAGACTCGCTTCTTCTATTTTCATGGCCATGATTACCACCGAGTGGTTACCGCTTTTGTCCGTATTCTTCTTTCTCCACCGGTTATCGTTATTCCGATGAATGCTATCTTCTTGTATGATCCTGGTTATGGTCCCTCGGTTGAACGTACTCGTTATCTCGCTTTAACAACCGAGCCTTGACAACATCCTGAAGAGAGAAAATTTATGAGAAATGAGATATCGACGTATGTCGGGTTTCAAACCTCTCGAAACATCCGCGTCATCGTTCCTCATTCTCCACCAAATGAGGTGCAAACTCGATAACTCCGCGAACTTCGCCTCGTCTTTGGGACACCGTCCATGTTATTCTCGCTCCGCCTAATAAACTCCACTTCCTTCATATAGACGAATACTATCGTGGGAAGTACTTGTCATTGAACTGCTTTACGAAACTTCTCCCACGACATGCTTTGAGTGCAAATGAATGGGTGCGCTTCCTGATTCCCACCAAGAATCTGCCTCGCCACGGAACATAAAGGTGGCGAATGAAACTTTCTGTTCCTCCGCATCCCAAGACATCGAATATCTTGGTAATTTGTTTTAAGCCACGTCTCCGCCTTTAATCGGATCCGGCTTTCCCGAAATTCTTGTGGTCCCAACTCTTTGAATCGCTTGCATTTGTGACAACCCGTGAATTGCTATCATTTCCTCCCGTATTTTGAACACGATTCTCCTCGTGCGATTTTGCATGAATCGCAAAAAGCTTCTAAACATCCCTCGTTCATCATCTCTTTCCGATGGTGTTGTTCACGGGAGGAACATTGCCACTGTTGCGTTTCTCTCGTTGGTGAGTGCAGCATCTCCACGGTCTCATTTACATTGTTAATATTCTCGATTGACATTCTCAAATCACGTCATAAAACAAGGGTTAATTAAGGAAATCAATATATCACATAATATCCCTATATACTGACCAACTAACAAATAAGCTTAGGTAGGACACACTAGAGAAGGATTTACTCGTCTCTCCCCTCCTAGTTAAATTCCCCGATCTCCGTCAGAGATCATATCCCTAAGCTCTGATACCATTTGTGACGCCCCCAAAATAGGTCCATTCCATCCAACCCATTCTGAGTCGCCAAATACATGGTACAGAAATAACTACAACTTTATTATTACAACATATAAACGTGAGTTAAATACGAGATATTTCCATCTGATAATATCCACACGCAAATAAATCCCCATCATAATTATTGATACATTATTTTACAAAATGGTGAGGACTACTAAACAACTCTTTCTAGAACCTTCATTCCATACCCCCGACTAAGTACTACGCTACATTCTCGCCTCCCGAGAAGAAAAATGGAACAACAAGGAAAAGGGTGAGCTCAACTAGCCCAGTAAAGAATATTATGACAAAGATAATATACAACAAATTATCGTTAGTCTTCAACAGGGAAAACAAACTAATAGAATACAATAGACAACAAGTTTTTAAACCAATATTCGCAGCGGAAATAATAATTCATTAGAAGAGTTAAGTAGAGAATGCAACTACTATCTTCTACGTATGAATTTAAAAGTTCGCTGCTCATCTTTTATCCCCGTAACATCAATCAACATACATCCGAATCAAATATTCATCTTTGCACTACAGGCCAAAGATATTCATCACCGATCATGTTCATCTAAACACCTATTCATCTTTGCACTACGGGCAAAGATATTCTTCAGAAATCATTCATCTTTTGCACTACTGTGCCAAAGATATTCCATAATATCATCATTTAAGACTCAAGATGATGAAAAATATTTTTAAAGAAACGAATCCAAAGAAACAAAATGACAAGGATTAAGGATTAAGGATTCGTGTACTTTGTTTTATCCACGTCCCAAAAAATACCTCAAAAATAATCATAGGGGTGTAAAATTCAAGAATGATCAAAATATGGATACAATCAAAGCTAGTATCCGAATAGATATTTTAGACGAAAAAGAAAATTTTCATTTTTCTGAATAGTCTTGCCAGATATCGTGAATAGTCTCAGTATCGTGAATAAATAGTATCGTGAAATAAGAACTCAAACACCAAAAGATAGAAATTTCATAAAAAACATCTTCACGCTTCATGAATAGTACTCGTGAATAAGAATTTCGTGAATAGTAACTCATGAATAAGAACTCGTGAATAAGAACTCATGAATAAGTAACCCACACATAAAAAAGTTCCAAATTTGATAAAAGTTCCAACCAATATTTCAAAGATAATGATATTGAAGAAATAATATCATTTGAGAAGAAAATAACATCCCTTACCTCGAAAAGACAAGATTTTAAATGAAACACCTGATATAAAGCATGACTTGAACTTGCATAGTATAGCAATACTCAAAGTATACTCAAAATACTCACAAGAATACGCTCGATAATATAGAGAGAGAAAACTTCAGCTTACGGTGTGATTTTCAATTCTAACCCAAGCACCTATTTATAGAAATCGCTTAGAACACCAAAGCGTAAAAATTGAATATAATAATATAATATATAAACAAAATTCATATGCCCACATCTTGAATCAATTCACCATTCACCATCATGCACATATGTTAAATATGGCCACAACATATAAAAAAACGTTTTTATTAATAAAATAAATAAAACTTCCAAAAATTAATTATTTCTAACTTCGAACTTCAATAATTCATAATAAATAGCCATTTTATCGAAAATTCAATCTTGCAATTTTCATAGGAAATTCAATTCTCTACAACTTTGCGAAGAAAGTTTTTCCAAATTCCAAATGTAAATTGATCAAATCCACAAACGCAAGCTATTTTACAAGCTATAATCAAATTTCGCTTAAGAAATGGGGTCCACCGACACACAAAAAATGTGTTAATCATTTAATGCAACAAAATACTCTTCCTCCTCATATACTCATATATCCCACATTCATTGTAAAAATATCACCAATTAATATATTATTAAAATAATATATTTAAATGAATTATTTTATCGTAAAAAGATAAAATATTAATTTTCAACAATTGTCATTTTAAAATTTTCTCCATCTATATCCACATAAAATCAATATTTTCCTCATCATATGAATCAATAATTAATTATTCACAAAAATATTACGAATCACAATATTAACAACCGTGCGCTCCTGTGGAAGAGGGGCTTTCCAATAAGAATTTCTCCTTCTTGGCAGCGCAATTAGGTGACCAAACCTCTCCTTAGATGCGAACTTTCTAGACATTGCCAATAATGTTATCTAATAATATTATTCAGATAATATGAATTATTGCTTCGATAATAAAAAATACTTTGTGTAATGACAATTATCAAACAACAACAATATAAAATATCAACGCAACAATTATTGAATCAATAAAATAAAATACTAAATAAGAATTACCGTAACAATTATTGAGTAGTGCCTTCTTCATACGTAAGAATCAATAATTGGTGCAATACTGGTGTCTTCTTGTTCAACAACGCCAGCGTATTAGTGTGTTTTAACCACCGGGTATTCCAACAAAGATAATCTGTGAATAACTACGCCTGCTTATTTATAAACAACTTATATTTGTCGTTTTCTTCATCCAATCGCTTTCAGTTATGGGGCCCACAAAGATCTGCTACAGTATTGCATTTAATATTCCCCGACGATATAATGAATATTTTATAACCACTTGCTTATTCGAAATATTTGCGTATTTTACCCATAACTATCCACATTAATCAAATCAACCCTTACTATTTCAAAATAATAAATAAAGAAAATTCTTTTTTATTTAAAAAATTTCGGGGTCTTACACATTTCTAGTTAGACTTATTATTTTAGCACAAGTCTTAAGCTACCATACAAATATAAGAAATTACAAGTGTTAACCTTCACAACACTTGTTTACTAATCATCATGCTCACTAATTTCTAATATACCACGTTCATCACTTTCTAATCATTCGAAACTTTGAATTTATCAATTACATATCATGGTTCTATTTTAACCTTCTTAATTACTACATGTTTGACACATTAACATAACCTTCGACCAAGTGGTAAGGCTTCCCCAAAATCTGCAGCAGCAGCAGAAGGCTCTACCTCAGATCAGTGTATGGCGCAGATTCATACACACACACAACAATGTCTTGTGCTCAAGAACAAGATACAATTTTAGCATCAGCATCAATTATTACTTTGGTGCCTGAACGATAGAGAGAATGTCGGCTATGAATAAGAGCCAGAATTTTAGCCCAACAAACACTTAATTTCACCTACAAAACAGTAATATTAACATATAAAATAAATATAAAACTATCATACACATGATTGCTAACATATTCATCAACATAGAACAATTTAACAACACTTTTAACTATTTTAATTTCTCAAATTTCTCATTTTCCTATGAAAACTCCATTTTTGAGTTTCTTCTTCTATTTAACATTTTTTGAAAGGATAATAAAATTTCTTTGTTCCCCTTCTATCTAAAGTTTGTGCCTTTCATATATGTGTGATGTATCATTTTCATGGATTGAAATACCTGTAATCTCTTTTTTGTATTGAATTTTCTAATTATAAATTTAAACATAGGGTCCATTGTTTAGCGTGTTGGGAAAAAGCTGGACACACTAGAAACAAAATAGAAAAAAAGAAGGTAAATTAAGTTCGAGGACGTGCATTTCAGTCTACGTGCATCTATTGTGCACACAAAGGCAAAGATAGGTTGGTCTACAGTTAAGTGTTCACCCATCCCAATACCCCGCGATAGTTGGGCCAACAATGAGAAATTTCATCTTTCTTTGTATTTTTTAAAGTTCTTGAAAGAAGAATTTGTTGTAGTGTCCATAATGTGTTCTGAAAGAACATTGAATAGACTAGTATACAACTGGTATTGTGTTGAGCATTCTAAATTAGCATTCTTTTTGTATGTTTTCAGTAATTTCTGTTGCATGATTCTACCTTCAATCATTTTTTGTTTCCTTCCATGTTTTTCCTTTTCTCCAAAAAGTGTTTTGGGTTTGGATGTGTTTCTATTGGTGAACTCTGTTATATAATATAGGATATGGATGGAATACCTCTTTCCTGTTCCATTTAACATTTTTCTGTACTCTTTACTGAAATCCGGTTTTCAATATTATTTGATGAGCTCATTTGATTGCAGATTTCCCAAACCCTGTATAAGTCATGCATTGAAAATGTTTCTCTCTTCAAGGGATGCTCCTCAGATTTCATCAGCCAGATTGTAAGTCGTTTGTTAGTTATTTAAGTTCATGTAAAGAAATACATATTTACCTGATTTTGATTCTCCCATCTACATATTTTAAAATTCATGGACTTTAATGTCCCTTAATTGTGAAAATCAGATCTAAAACTATTGGATTTGCTGAAGGTTGAATGTTACATAGCCCTTCTATCCCATTTTAGTTGTCCCATTCCTGTCACTCACAACCTTAAATACGGGGACAACTAGATGGAAGGATATTACATGGTCTGTTATATTTCTTCTGGAAATAATAAACATCCAACCTCCATATAAATATATTGACCATAATTCTGCAGTTTCATGAAATGAAATTAATTCTTCTTTATGTCTAAGATAGAAATGTGGGATTATTCACGATACTGAGTTAATCACATGTGTATTAGAAGTTGAAAGAATTCAAATCTTTCAATAGGATATCTCATACTTCATTTGTTTTGGTAACTGTAAATAATTATTGATCAATTCTTATACATTTCTTATACATCCTTATGTTATTTTCATGGAGTTGCAACCTTGATTTTATGAAGCATCAAGAGAAAATATGTAGCTTGAGGAATACATGCCATGGTGAACTTTTTACAGTGTTTTGAACTTTTCACTCATGGGTGGTAATTCTAAATACTGAAAAAACCCTCAAATAACGAAGACATTTTGACTCTTGGATAGGTTATCGACATTGAAATTATAGTTGGTTATTATCTATCTATCTATCTATATATATATATATATATATATATATATATATATATATATATATATATATATATATATATATATATTGTAAAAGTGAGATGCCCAGAGGTTCTAACTAGTATACCCATTAGGGTTAATACATCAATATACAAAGTGAGAGAGATTTAGCAAGTGATCTAAACCCGGTTATATCATGTGCCGAGGAACCGAAAAGATAACATTAGTAGTCTTCACTATTCAAAGAAATAGTAAAAATAAATGTAATAATATTGAATTTGAGTTTAAATATTGTCAGCATTTACAATATTTGTATTAAAACTCACAACTTATGTTTTGTCGTACTTTACACGACAGTTGTATAATTAAGTTGTATTTGTATTCTGTACCATATATTTGACGACTCAGAATAGGTGATGTATACCTATTTTGGGGCGTCACAATTAACCCCACTACCGTCAGATCCTTGCTAGGAGTTCCGGCTGAGGCGCTCAAGGGCAGGACCGTTCGTACGGGTCTTTTGAGCGTAGATGCTATAAGTGGGCTGTTGAGTGAGCCCATACCAGCTGATGTTCGAGTCAGGGATCGCATTTTTCGGTGATTGTTCCTGATGATCATTAGGGGTTGCTTCATAGCTGATAGCTCTTCTACGGTGTCATTCGCTTTGATCAGTGTCACACGACATGTGGACCGTATTGGAGAGTATGACTAGGGTTCCTACAACTTTGCCTATTTCCTCAAGGGCATGCGTATGTGTTCGCAGGGCTTGACCGAGGCTTGGTTAGGATTCTACCCATTTCTGTCGGTGATTATTTCTCTTTTGATTTCCCATGTATAGGTTTAAGAGTGTTCACTGACATCAGATGTTTTTCCTTTATGTTGGCAGTTCTGGGTCTATGGTAGGCTTCCATGTGTGTGTCCTATGAGTGTGTTAGGTTTAAATACCTATCCACGAGGACGACGATGGCATCATTCCATACTGGCGGAGGTCCTTGTAGCTAAAGGTTTTACTCATTTCCGCCTACAACTGGAGTTGTTGAAAATCGACGTCATCACATGGATTCCCTATTCTGGGGAGCACTTGGCCATTGGATTTGAGGATGGGTACCCGACTGGCGTCGAGCACGTGATATCCACCCGTAGGGTTCCTCTCTTCACAGATGGAAGATAAGAGCTCTATTTAGGAGAGCGTGCTATTAGGAGCACCACATGACGTATACCGATCTTACCTCCTGCCAAGCGTTATTGGCCTATGTTGTAGTCACGCGTCATTGATATCCCATTGTTGGGTGTTGACGGTTTTTCACTGTCAGAGGGTCCATGCACTCAGGAGATATTCCAGCAATGGTGGTTCCCTCGTACTATTGGAGCCCAGACCCGCGCCACTCAGTTCATGGGGGATATGGTTCCAGGATCCGTGATGATGATGGATTGGCTAGCCTCTGTCCAAGATTCGACTCATTTGACACAGATTGACAGTTTGACCCAGCGACTAGACCGGGCACATTTCTTTATCCGGCAATTGAGCAGAGATCCAACAGAGGTAGATACTTTTGATCCTTTCAGCTCAGGCGCTGGCCCCTCAGATGACCCATTTGGATTTGCCGGTGACGATCCTCCTTTGTATAGGCCTTATATCCCTAATGATAGAGATCCAGTGACTCAAGAGGAGTTACATCAGGTGGACAGGATTGATGATATAGATATCGACGCCACCATTGTCTTATTCTGATGTGTATTCTCATTATCTCTTTTGATAGGCCTCTGTTAGATATTGGGTGGTTGTGCCCCATTCTCGCTATATCTTTTAATATGCCTCTATTAGTAGTAGGGAGTCTGTGCCCCATTTCCCTGTATTTTTAGTTGTACAGAGATGATGTATTAGATGATGATATACTTAGGAATGTATGTACTATATTTCATTCCCTATATCATATTGTCATCTATTATCTGTAATGCATGTATCATGTTATGCATATGTATGTTTGTCCAGAGATATTCAACATTGACCCCTGGATGGTCTTATGATACGACCTATACAGATGTCTTTTTCGATAGTCAGCCGCATAGATCACACCCTACCAGACTTGGTAGCTTCACGTCTGAGGTCGTGGTATGATAGAATGTCACATTCAGATAGGGTGACCGTAGATCTGCTACTACAACATTCCATGACCCTTTTGATGTTTCAGGTTCCCGCAGGTTTTGTAGAGGGTATGTTGGAGCGTTGGATACTAGAGAGAAAGGTCTTCCGGTTTGGTACCCAGGAGCTGACTCCTACATTGGAAGAGTATGATCGGTTGACGGCTTTGCCTTTAGACAGACCTTACGCGCGCGTATATGTTTTTCCGAGATATCTTGTAAAAGCGATTCGCTCATGACCCTCACCGGGTTACGGCGTAGAGTGGTAGAGGATGAGATTACATCTGGTCATGTACTATCCAAGCGTTTCCTGATAGACAGGTTTGGCTCATTTGACAGCTATACACGTCATTCTGGGGATATCACCATACCAGAGGATCAATGGCATTTGGCCATAGTGGATATATTCTTGATGTACATAATGGCGTATGTATACATGCCACGGTATATGGATGAGCTGGACATCGGTGTTATCATGGCAGTGAGAGCTCTTAGGGAGGGTCATACCATTATTCCGATGATTATGGTGGAGACGTTGAGGTCGGGCACATTTTGCAGCACCTACCTTGCAGGGGTATTCACAGGTAGTTTGGTCATATTGTACGTGTGGTTTATGTCACACTTGAGACCGATTGACACTTTCCGCAGACACGGGTACTGCTTTACCCATGATATAACTATGTCTTACTCCTTTTAGCCATCGGAGTGTACATACGCTATGTCTTGGTCGGTATTCTTGGCGGAGATCAGTGATCTGTTTGGCATCCTGTCGTGCACAGGGCTCAGCTCACCCTACATCTTTATTATTCATACTCCGGGCATGGATTATCTCCCTCTGGCAGGTTTGAGGGGCATGACTACCTATAACCCACTGGCCGTGATGTCATAGTTTGACCAGTTCCAGGACTTCCATCCTTTTGATGGGGCGCTAGGTCAGTGTTTAGCTTCTCGCCATCTATCAGCAGAAGTCCGATCCCGGGTGTATGCATGTTGGGATCAGTGTGAGATAGCTGATTTTTCTATTAGCTATCCGGGCTGTTCGCCAGAGTTATATTTAAGAGTAGTGTATCAAATTGAGAGTTATTCTTCATTCACGTGAAATGCAAAAAGGCTAGAAGCTAGCTTGCTTCTTCTTCTCCAAAATCCATAGCTTCCAAATGATGAAGAGGGGAGTGGGTTGATTTGATTTTCCACCAAACTCCTTCAATCCAATGGCTTCTTCTTCCTCCTCTTGGTTTAGATTGTTGGGCAAAATCATTGTATGGACAATGAGTTCTCTATAAATGGGGACTCATCCTTCTCATTTCCATTGTTGAGTTATTTTGGTAAGCATCCTATTAAGAGTGAGTTTCCATTAGTGAGAGCAATCTGAGATTGGAAGGTTGAAGAGCAATAGTTAGCCAATCAAGCATTAAGAAGGTAACATCCCTCTATGTGTTCTTAAATTCAAGTTTTACAAAGTTCTTAGAAAAAGTAGCTTTTGAGTCATAAAATTGATGGCTAAGGGTTGTTATAATCCATGAATTAATGCTAGACATCGATAATATGGTTGAATACGAAATCAACGAAAAGTTAAACAAACCAATTTGGTTTAGAAACTAATTCGTAGTGAATGATTTCACTAAATTGTCCAAAACATGAATATTTACTTGAACATGAGTTATAGATTAATTTTTGGGTTAGTTAATGTTTATGTTAGTTGATGGGTATTATAGTATGTTGTATTTCTATGAATTACGAATCCATAGAATCAAAAACGGATTAATTTGGACATGTATAACTCAAACTATGAAGGTAGAAATGATTTTTGGCTTATTATTTTGAAGCAGGACATGAATCCGTGCAATTACAGTAGCTATGCCCTCCCCGGCAGGCTATTTATAGGGCAAGACCCCCGCCCCAGTGGGGGTGGTCTGACTTGCAAATGCTGAGAAAAATCTGACAGAACATGCTTTACTAAAACGGCCATAATGTTTTCATAAAACTCCGATTGAGGAAATTCAAGATGATCTGGAACGAGGACGAATAGACCTACAACTTTTGTGCTTTAAGTTTTTTAATTTGAGGTCATTAGGAAGGGTTAAAATAGTTATTTTTGTGACTATTACGTAATCGAAGGCCATCGGAGGGCGTCGAGCGAGCACATACGCAAATAGAGTGCTCCCGACGATGAAATATGTTATTCTAAGTGATGTAACATAAAAATGCATGATAATAGACATGGCATATAAGATTACCTTACTCATTATAGAATGCTTTAGCATGGCTTAGTATGTGTTTTGAAAAGAAACTTAGAGTTTTGAAAAACGAATATTGACGAACCTTGAGTCTTTGAAGTTATGATATTTTAACACATACATCTTGTTGAGTTATGAGTATACTTAAGAATGAGATGTGATTTAAAGTTACTTTACTTATTATCAACTTACAATAGCTTAGTTGAAAAGGATTTCTAAAGAAAACTTGAAACTTTAAAAACGAACTTAAAGTAATTTGTGTACTTAAAGTTCTAAACATGATAACATATATTCATGGATTAGTTAGCTATGAAATGAGATTAAAAGGTTCACCTAGTTGTTTAACCTTGGCCTAGAATAACTTTTAAAAGTGAACTAGAACGCCTTATGCCTCTACACATGAGGAATATGTTCATCTTTTAGCTAAGCATGAATTGGACGTTTTAAGTGTGGTTTAAAATACGTTTTCAAATAAACTATGTTATGTACATGTGAAGCATGCTATTAGAGACTTATTAGTACCAATATATGGTTTAAAATCTTATATCATCGAATCTTGTTAAAGAAAGTTGTTAAGCTTTATTGATTGAAATAAATCATTATGAAACTAAGTAGTTTGAATATGAACGACATAGATCACGTATCTATAAACTTTAAATATGTGTCGAACACATAGAGAGTCAAGTGAATGATAAATGTATGTGAAGTTGATGTCAAGTACGGATGGTTAAGAAATACCTATACATACATAGTAATTCTAAAAGTACGATGAGAAAGTGAAATGAAGGTTTTACAAACCTAGTTAAGTAACGATATAATATTTATTGTTATATTAAGAATCGGAACCAGTTATTCGTAGTGGCTACTCTTGCATCTTTGTTCATCAATGCTCAGTTTCATTTGTCCAATCGACCCTCTTGTCATGTCATCACTAATCTCAAGCCATATACCAATGCCAAGCTATGCCATTTCCTGCACTTTTAGACCAAAGGAGTTCTCAGTACATATAATGCAAAATAACACGAAATGCAACTAAAAACACACTAAAATGTACTTGAGATGGGCATAGATCTCGTGAATTTATATCCAATAAGTAGGTGTAAAACCTACTTATCAAATACCCCCAAACTTGAACTATTGTTTGCCTTCAAGCAATGCATACGACATAAAACACTGAAAATGCAAATACATGCTATGCAACTAAATCACAATACAAATGAGTCTCACATTCTCCAGCTATAACAGAAATTCAGTCCACAATGTCTCAATGAATTATCCAGATTCAAGAATATAAATTCAAACCAAACTATATGCATAATATCATACACTCAAATAATTCATATATACTATAGAGATGCTGTGTGTGTGTGTTGTGTTCACCAAAACTTGATTTAAGCAAAGAATACACATGCTAAATTGCTCAAAACATAAAATTACAGTCTAAATCAAGACTCATGTATACTTATGCAACAAAGACTGTTCTAACATATCAAAACAAACTAAAGTTCAACAATGAACTTAACTACTTTATTGCTACTCACGAGGGCGATTTTCTCTTTCCCACGGTATTTACTGCTATAATTTTTTCTTTATTTTTTTACAATGAAAGTCGTTTTTACTCCATCCATCTCCCCTTCAAAAGAGTCAATAATTCACTTTCAAGAAGGTTTCAAGTTAGCTCTTTTTTCTTTTTTTTATAAAGCATACCTATGTGTCCCCAAAGTTTGATTATCAATGTTTTGTACAGTCTTAAGTCCATTTTCCATATAATTCTCTTTTTAAAACCACATTTTCTATTAAGCAATTCAACACATAATTCTTATGCGTACAAGCAATTGTGAACACACTAGTCTGTGCAATCGAAAAGCATCTAAACAAAGATAATGGATTACATCATGTAAAACATTATATCTAAGCTCATGTTATCCAAAATACTCAACAATCCTTCAAAATTCACTTTCATCATAAATTGGGCTAGATAAAATTCCCATAACGCTAGAAGCGTGAGACATGCAACTAAACATATACTAACATAAGTAATGATGACTAAAAACTAAAAGCAGAACAATATAACATGCAAACTGTTAAACTAAACATGAAATTTTAACTAAACATGCAAATACTATATGCACTACCCTACTACCCCAATACCCCCAAACTTAATATATTAATTATCTCAATGAATGAAGGTATAGGGTTAGAGAAACTCCCCTACTGCTCAGTTGCACCATCCTCGTCGGGTGGTGGAAATGGCACGACCGTCCCAAACTGTGGCCACTCAAGCATAGTTCCCTGCTGCGCAAATGCCTCTGCTAGCGACCTTGTCAAACCCATAGCAAACGCTACAAAATTATCATACATCGCAACGACCTTCCGCTCCAACCTTCGGAGTTGTTGATCCCCAGTAACAGCATTGGTTTGGGTTGATGTTCCTTCTTTTTCAAAATCCGGTGTCGGGCGCGGCCGCTCGTGTTTTCAATGGAGACATGTCGCAGGCGCACGTGAACTATTTCTACACAGACTTGCAGCACGGGCGCGCGAGTTTTCAAGGTATACATCGCGCGGTCGCGCGACCCTGTTTCCTGCAATTCCAATCTGCATCTTCCAAGACATAACACAGTGATGACTGCTTTTCAATTCTCTTGCAGAACATCAATTAACCATGTCAAAGTATGAACTACTGAATACGTAAAAATGACCATCTAATCATCACACTCTCTATACTATGCTCAAACACAGTCCAATGCAAATTCAGCTATCAACGCACTTATGAAGAACAAATCAAACTATCATAATTAAAAATGAAAATGAACTAACAAAAACAATCTAAACAGAATAATTAAAAGGTAGAGATAGAAACAATGGGTTTCCTCCCATCAAACGCTAAGTTATAGTCAATTAGCTTGACTTTTTTCTTGACACCGCTATCCAATTCCTCTACGATAATCTAGGAACCCTCCATCCATTAGAACTGCAATGTGCATTGGGAGGTTCCCCATCATAAGAGTATTCGGATTGAAGCCATCTAGCATATTTCTTGTACATGATGTCTCCATTTCTATTGCATCGCCAGGTGTTTCTGAAAGTATTATAATTTGTGCTGACAGTGTAGAAAATACATTGAGTACTTCAGTTCTTGTGTCCCTTGGTTGAATCCTATTTGCATATGGCCATTTACAAGCAAAGTCATCCATGTTACCTGAAAAGAGAAAAATATAGGAAGATAATTAAAATTAAAAAAAAGTTTAAATTAAGACCAATTTGATTGAAATTAATGTTGGCAAAAATTATTAAAATAATTTCAAAGAATCTGGCTAAAAAATTGTTGGTCGTTTTACCGATCAATATATGTGTGCAAGTATACACGGTCAACAAGTAATAAAGAGTAAGTAAAGTATCGTTCCCACGGAGAATTAACTAATAAAGTTCACCAAACACTAGTCCATAACCATTTCAGTCTTATTTAAACGAATGATATTATATTTTATATTTAAACTATTAAATTAAATAAACCTAACTATTCCTAGAGTGAGATTATATAATGAAGACTTGAGATTACAATTTCATCTATTGAATCATTTAAATTCCACACATTTCATGTTAAGCCAAACTAATTGTGAGACCCCGAATTTTATGAAATAAAAGTATTCAATTTTTCTATTTCTGTAAATAACTAAATTGATAAAAGTTTAAAGTTAAGGGTAATATGTGATTTTTTTTTTTTTTTTGCAAAGTAAACAAGTTGTTATATAATATTCGATTGGTCAGGGAATATTCGTTTTAACAGGGAATATTCGTACAACGACACAATCATTGGTGGACCCCACAATGTAATTATTGTCGATTGAGAAAATGACAAAATATTTTTATAAAAATAACTACGGAAGTTTTACCGTTAAAACTCGCTGAACTACTCGTAGAGTAAAAGTACAATAATACTGCGTGGTTGCATAAGAGCATACAAGATTGATTATCGATGCTTACGTGAGAAGTCACTCGCTTTTTTCAATTATTGCTACACTAATTGTTTGCATAGTATCTCACTTTATTTGATTCAATAATTGTCGATATTTTATATATTATTATATCAATAATTGAGATGACAAAGTTATTAAGATTATTATTTGCAATATTAACGATGTCTCGTAAGTTCGGCAAGGAGAGGTTTGGTCACCTAATCATGCGCCAATAGGGAGAAATCCTTATTGAAAGCCCCTTTCCCGGAACGACTGATCGATTAATAGTGTGGATAATAATAATGATGATGAGTTTTGTTTTATTAGTATTATTAATGTAATAAAATGTAAAAGCTTTTTTATATAAAATGAATACTTTTATAAAGTTATTTGTTTTATTAGACTATAAATAGAATATATGATATTTTATTATGCATAGTGTTTTTATAGTGTTTGCATAAGCGTTTAGACAGATTAAATCTTTTATATAAAAACAAAATACTTTTATAAAATTATTTGTTTTATTAGACTATAAATAGAATATATAATATTCTATTATGCATAAGTTTCAGACATTACTCTGTGATAGTATTTGCATAGTAAATTCTTTTTATATAAAACAAAATACTTTTATAAAGTTATTCGTTTTATTAGATTATAAATAGAATATATTTTATTTTATTTAAAAGATTTTGTTTTATTAGAATATTTTATTAAATCAATATGGACCGTCTCGATTAAAAGTAAATCAATCTGGATCGCTCATGAATTAGTTACTATTCACCCCATTCTTCTATAAATAGAAGCTCATTCCTTCATTATTTCTTATGAATTCATTGAAACTCTAGATAGATAAACTATAGAAAGTTCTTCTTCCGTAATCTTGAGCGTATATTTTTAGAGTTTAAGAAAGCTTTGAAGGTAGTAAGATAGTGCAAGTTTTCTTCATATATTTCCGCCCTACCGATTGGAATACTTTTCTTTTTAAGGTAAGGGATATTATTTGTTGTACTTTCGTAAAGTGTGACGCCCCAAATCCGTGTTCCTTCATACCTCGAATCCTATTCCGCCCTTTATACTACTATCGTCAAACTATTTATATTTTTCATTCATAACTTAATGAATAAAACTTTACTTATTACAATTTAGAATATAAATTCTCTCCATTTCCAAGATCTCAGATAATGACCCCAAAATTTTATAAGTTTCACAACTTGGTCATTTACTATTCCTGCTTTTACAATACATTTGATATAATATAAATATGCGGAATAATTTAAACTTTTTCAATCTCCTTTGAAAATAAATCTTTTATTAATTTCTTAACTTGAATCGATTACATATCCTTGAATCAAATATATAATATGGTTCAAATTTATTAGAATTACTGTATAAGATTTTACATCTTGATTTGATATCCTCTATGTATTAACTAATACATCCTTACAATACAACAAGTATTAAACATCGTAAGTATATATCAAGTACACTTCTAGAACATAAACATGGTTCAAGTAATAATCTAAATAGTATCCTTCGTTGAGAAACTATCTACTTTGTCAACCAAGAAGCACGTAACCTTTACCGTGTGTCCTTAACCTGCAAAAATGGTTATTTGCAAGGGTGAGCTCGACAACCAAAATTCTAACAATTTTTCATGCAAAGACATAGCATATAATAGCATATTCGGTTCATGCATTCATAATCAATTAATATTAACTACGCATGTTACTTCACACATAACATGCATATAAATTTACTTCACAAGCATATCATCAAAGATCAACTTTCAACTTTCATACATATCTCATATGCATTTCATATATATATATATATATATATATATATATATATATATATATACATCAACATTATCATAGAAAATATATCTCACCTAATTGCTTATCGAATTCATATATCAAATAGAATCGAAAGACTTTCCTGATTCGTAGTTTATGAACTACAACTTAACTGATGCAACCAAAAGAGAGCAACTGACAAAATGATAATACCGGTGAGAGCGATCATCGAAGCGGTGGCAACAAGCATGGAGGAATCAATAAAGTTAGAAATGGTAACCACTTTGGTAATCGTACCAAAACAATAAGAATGGATATTTCAAGAAGAGGAGATTCAACAATGATGGAAAGACGCGTCGACCAAAGACCCGTTGTTAAGGAAGGAGAAAGACCACCTATCATATGCTTCAATCATGGAGGGGTGGGACACATCGATCTAAATTATACGATGTCAGTCCAAAGAATGTTATAATTATGGAAGAGAAGGTCACTTAGCCCAATTTTGTCGTTCACCGAAGATAAATTCAGCGAGGATGGAGGCACCAAAGGCTGT
The DNA here is from genome assembly GCA_020205615.1 of Panax quinquefolius. Lineage (NCBI taxonomy): Eukaryota > Viridiplantae > Streptophyta > Magnoliopsida > Apiales > Araliaceae > Panax > Panax quinquefolius. Next base: position 33,047,716 of record CM035169.1, read on the forward strand.
CACAGAAAATTCAAAGCCGGTAGTGCAAGGGATAACGTTTGTTGTGACCTCCCAGAAAGCAAGGAACCCGAATGAGGTCATCACGGATAAGCTTATCATAAACTCTAGCAAAGTCTATACTTTATTTGATACCGGTTCTACCCATTCTTTTATTTATCCTACTTGCGCTCAATGATTAAATTTGACTCCGGAGAAATTAGACTTTGACTTATCTGTGGAAACTCCGTTGGGAGAAACTTTCATTACATCCATGGTTTATAAGTCTTGTTTTGGTTCAAGTTGGTACCCACACACACCCGTCGATCTTATTGCATTAAAAATACTTGCATTTGATGTAATTCTAGGATTGATTGGTTAACTACTCATCATGCAAAAATTAATTATTTTCGTAAGGTTGTTAGCTTCATATAATCCTAATCGACCTATTATGCGAATTCAAACAACCAAACCATTAAAATCAATCACTCGCTATCTCAAGCCATAAAGCTATTTGTTTATTGAAAAGCAGATGTCAAGCTTTCTTAGCTCATGTCACAAATCTAAACAAAAATTAAATGATTTTGAATAATATTTCTATTGTTAATGAATTTTCCGACGTATTCCAAGAAGAACTTCCCAGCTACCCCCAGGCGTGAAATTAAATTTTGTATCGACCTTGAACCCAGACAAAACCCATTTCCAAAGCCCCATATCGAATGGCTCTATTGAACTTCGTGAGTTAAAGACTCAACCGCAGGAATTGTTAGACATTGGCTTTATTCATCCTAAGTACTTCTCCTCGGGGTGCTCTGTTCTATTCGTGAAAAAGAAAGATGGGAGTATGCGACTTTGTATTGATTATCGGAGTTGAATCATGTCACCATCAAAAATAAAAACCCATTTCCACGTATTGATGACCTGTTTGACCGATTCAAAGGAGCCAAATTCTTTTCAAAGATTAATCTTCGCTTCCGGATATCACCAATTTAAGATTAGAATCGATGACATTCCAAAGACGGCTTTAGAACTCCTCAGACGGGCATTATGAATTCCTAGTCATGTTCTTTGGATCGACTAATGCTCCTATTTGCCTTTATGGATATGATGAACCGAGTATTCATGGAATATTTGGATCACTTTATGGTCGCCTTTTATCGATGACATCCTTATTTATTCTAAAAGCCGTGAAGATCATGAAGAACACTTAAGGCTGATACTCCAAAAACTTCGTGAATATAAGCTTTATGCCAAGTTAAAGAAATGCGAGTTCTGGCTTGAGGAAGTAGCATTCCTTTTACAAATAATTAGGGTTTAAGCCCAAGTTCTCAATTGACTATGAATGGTGCTTCGGTATATGTCTATCCTAAGCATAAATCATACATCCCATCACAATATAGAATATATCATCACACACTATTAAGATCATCAGATCCAAACCCATACATCGTTTCTCAAGTCCATATGGATTATCACAGTAATTTATGGCCAATCAACTAAGCAAATAGCATGAATCTAAATAGACAATCCTATAACAATCAATAAGGTTAATAATGAAATATATCAGAATAAACTAATCCATAGAATCCATTGCAATCTCAGAATAGAGTTTAAATCATAGTTGAATCAAATCTATCATCCACATATTGAATAAACATCATAAGATTACAAATAAGAATCAAAGAGAGGATAAAAGTAGAGAATTGAAGTGCAAATCTGTTCTCCTGCTCCAAGATGAAATCTCTGATTCTTCCCAATTGCTTCAAGTCTTCAATCTCATCAACTCTAGAAATCACTACTCTAATCTAATATCAAAATTAAAGAGAAGAAAGCAAAATAATGATAGCTTATTGATCCCCCAAGGGGTGGTATCTCCCTTTTCATCTGATAATAAGTCTAATATCTAAGCCCTAATTACCCCAACACTTAAAATTTCAAAACTAAAATAAAGTCAAAGAATTGCGCATCGATGGCCTTGCGTGACATGCTGCGATCCTTTAGAAAATAAAGCAATGTGCGCCATGAGTGCAAAATAAGTTATGTCCGGTTGATGGCGCGGGCGCGCGTGTTTTAGCTTTCAGATAGCCATCAGTAGCACAAGATCTTTGAATTTTGCATCCCAGTTTTACATCGCTTCTTGCTTCTTTATTTCTTCATCAGTTTCTTAGTTATTTTGTGAGAGAGAGTCTGAGCATTACTTTGGTTCGTAGAGTATAATTTTTGTAGTGCTGCAAAATTATACAGTATTATTGTATCCTGGGAGATAAGTGCAATCAACTCTAAGCACCATACGGAGGGCATAATTGTCTTAAGGACATAGTACCAAGTACTAGCCTTGACAAATCAGTTACTGCAAGATAAGTTCTTTTAAATATATATATAATTTCCTTTTAAAGGTGAATAACCATCTTAAGACAATTAGCTTTTATATATATATTTGCAACAAATATTGATACCAATTCTGTTATTATAATTGGTTCTTCTTCTACACCTTCTATACCAAATGTTCCTGTGAACCATGGTGAAAAACCAGAAAAGTTCAATGGAACAAAATTTAAAAGATGACAACAAAAGATGTTTTTTTATCTCACAACTTTGAACTTGGCGAGGTTTCTTCACGAAGATCCCCCTGTGCTCAAAGAAGACGAAACAGACATGCAAGTTGTTGCCGCAATAGATGCATGGAAACATGCAGACTTTTTGTGCCGAAATTATATCCTTAATGGTTTGGATAACACATTATACAATGTGTATAGTTCTCTCAAAACAACAAGAGAATTATGGGATTCCTTGGATAAAAAGTATAAAACAGAAGATGCTGGCACAAAGAAATTTGTAGTTGGCAGATTTTTGAACTACAAGATGGTGGATTCCAAGGCAGTCATCAACCAAGTCCAAGAAATACAAGTAATCCTGCATGAAATACTTGCAGAAGGTATGTCATTAAGTGAATCTTTCCAAGTTGCTGCTATTATTGATAAACTACCACCAATGTGGAAAGATTTTAAAAATTATCTCAAGCATAAACGCAAAGAGATGAAACTTGAAGACTTAATCGTAAGATTAAGGATAGAAGAGGACAATCGTGCCTCTGAGAAGAAAATTGGAAGGGCCTTTGTGGAATATAAAGCAAACGTGGTGGAACAAGGTCCGAAGTCCAAAAAGAGGAAATTCTCCGGGAATGGGCCTCAGCAGGGAACAAATAAAAAGTTCCAAGGCAAATGCTACATTTGTGACAAGCCCGGACATAGGGCAAAGGATTATTGAAAACGCAAAGATTAGAACAAGAAGTCTGCACAAGCCAATGTAACGGAAGTGAATAGTCTTCTTCAAGATGTTTCTGAAATGAACCTTTCAACGGTTGTTTCAGAAATAAATATGGTTGAGAATCTAAGAGAATGGTGGGTGGATACTGGAGCAACCCGCCACGTGTGTTTCGACAGGAAAATGTTCTCCGCATATCAAGAAATTGAGAATGGAGAACATCTATACATGGGAAATTCTTCTTCATCAAAGATAGCTAGACAAGGAATGGTGATTCTGAAGATGACATCTGCCAAGGAACTCACCCTCAACAACGTGCTCCATGTGCCTGATATTAGGAAAAATTTAGTGTTAGGATCTCTTCTTAGTCAAAAGGGATTTAAATTAGTCTTTGTATCAGACAAATTTGTATTAACTAAAAATGAGATGTATGCGGGGAAGGGTTATATTAGCAATGGGCTCTTCAAAATGAATATAATGACTGTTGTACCTTCCAATATTAATAAAATTACATTTTCTGCTTATATGATTGAGTTATCTAATTTATGGTATGGTAGATTAGGACATGTTAATTATAATACTATACGTAGATTAATTAATATGGAATGTTTGCCAAAATGTGAGATTAACTCTAATCATAAATGTGAAATTTGCGTTGAGGCAAAACTTAGAAAATCTTCTTTTAAATCAATTGAAAGAAGTACATAACCTCTTGAAAATACACAGATATTTATGATTTAAAGTATATACAAACAAGAGGAGGTAAGAAATACTTTATCACTTTTATAGATGATTGTACAAGATATTGTTATGTTTACTTATTGAGAAGTAAAGTTGAGGCTTTGGAAATGTTTAAACGTTACAAAAATGAAGTTGAGAATCAACTTGATAAAAAGATCAAGATTGTGAGACCCCGAATTTTATGAAATAAAAGTATTTAATTTTTCTATTTTGGTAAATAGTTAAATTGATAAAAGTTTAAAGTTAAGGGTAATATGTGATTTTTTTTCAAAGTAAGCAGGTTGATATAAAATATTCATTGTGTCAGGGAATATTCGATTAGTCGGGGAATATTCTTTTTATCAGGGAATATCCGTACGACGGTACAATCATTGGTGGACCCCATAACGGAATTATTATCGGATTGAGAAAACGACAAAAATACTTTATGAAAATAATCTACGAAAGTTTTACCGTTAACTCGTTGAAACACCCGGTGTAAAAGTACAAGATGTACGCGTTAGGTCGCATAGTAAGCATACCAGATTGATTATCGATGCTTACGTGAGAAGTCACTCGCTTATACTCAATTATTTCTACGATAATTCTTTGCATCATATCTCTCATATTATTGATTCAATTATTGTCACAAAGATCATTTGCATAATATTTTATATTATTAAATCAATAATTGAGACGACAAAGTTATTCATATTATTATTTGCAATATCGACAATGTCTGAAGTTCACAAGGAGAGGTTTGGTCACCCAATTGCAGGCGTCAATAAGGAGAAATCCTTATCTAAAAGCCCCTCTTTTCCTGAACGACTTGGTTGTTAAATATTGTGAATTATAATATTAATGATGAATAAGTTGTGTTGATTAAAAATTAATTTTGATAGTTCCATTGTGTTGGGATTATTAGTGTTAATGGAAATCGACATCTATTCCGATGATAATTGATGTCTAGGGGTTATATTGATAAATCGGGTAATTTATCAGATAAATGAGCAATTAATTGCTACTAATTCACATACTTATATAACTATTTTTTCACATGTGCATACTATTGATTCACATTATTTACTATTAGGGGTGGTGGTGCAAGTTTGATAATACTTGCAGGACTAAATTAAAAATGAAAGAAAAGTTGGAGGTATTGTACTGTAATTTTTTGAGCCCCAAAACGTGCAATTATTGAAACTATATTTTCCTATAAATAGAAGCTCATTCTTCCTTCATTTCTCACCAATTCACAAAAGCTTTAGATGATTATTATAGAGAAAAGAAGAAGAGAAGTCTCTACCTCACTATTTCAAAGATCCGCTTTTTCCAAGGTAGGGAGTATTATTTCTTTCTTATCCATGAAGAGAACTTCATTATTCCATTCTTTATTATTCTATTGGAATAACTCATATATCGCCAAGCTATGTTAGACCCCTTTATTTTTTTTTGAATAAAGATTAAATTTTCTAAAATTTATTTTTGAATATTATGGTGTGGATTTGATATAATGTTATAGTTGTGGGTAATATTTATAAATTTTGCAAAGTTCACAAGTTGTTATATAATATTCGATTGGTGGGGAATATTTGTTTTAACAGGAATATTCGTGCATAACGACACAATCATTGGTGGACCCCCACAATGTAATTATTGTTTGATCGAGAAAATGACAAAAATACTTTATGAAAATAACAAAAAAGTTTTACCGTTAATTATTGAAACACCCGGTGTTAAAAGTACAATAATACGCGTGGTTACATAGTAGTACGGTACCAGATTGATTATCGATGCTTACGTGATAAGTCACTAAGTTATACTCAATTATTGCTACAGTAATTGCTACATCATATCTATCATATTATGGATTCAATTATGGTCGATATCATCTGCATAAAATGTTTTTTATTAAATCAATACTTGAGATGACAAAGTTATTCATATTATAAATTGCAATATTTACAATGTCTAGAAGTTCACGAGGAGAGGTTTGGTCACCTAATTCAGACTAATAGGATAAATCTTTATTGAAAGCCCCTCTTCCCTGAGGAAACGACCTAGTTGATAAATATTTGAGTTATAATATTAATAATGAATGTTGTTCGGAGTTGAATTTGGAGATGCGGACGTGATATTTGAGTCCTAAACGTGCGAAATTAGTAAAATTGTCTATAAACACAAAATTTTCCTGGATTCACTATTTGGTCAAAAAATCAACAATTGACTTTTTCGAAAAGTCAAACTTCAAAATTTCAAAATTTATATTTTTATAAAATAGTTTCATTATGTTAGAATTGTTTGTGTTAGTGAAAATCGACATTTATTCGTGATGATAATTGATGTCTAGGGTTATATTGATAAATCGGGTAATTTATCGGATAAATTAGCAATTAATTACTACTAATTCATATGCTTATATAACTATTTGTTCATATATTGTACTATTGAATCAAATTATTTACTATTAGGGAGTTGGAGCAAGATTGATAATACTTGCATGACTAAATTAAAAATGGAGGCATAGATGGAGGTACTATAATTTGAAATTCATATTTTCACATGATTATACTATTGATTCACATGATGAACTATTAATTCACATTATTTACTATTAGGGGAGTTGGTGCAAGATTGATAATACTTGCAGGACTAAATTATAAATGAAAGAAAAGTTGGAGGTATTATATTGTAATTTTCGAGCCCCAAAACGTGCAATTATCAAAACTATATTTTCCTATAAATAGAAGCTCATTCTTCCTTCATTTCTCACCAATTCACAAAAAGCTTTAGAGCGATTATTATAGAGAAAATTATAGAGAGAAAAGAAGAAATCGCCACTTACTCATTATTCCAATATCCGGTTTTTCCAAGGTAGGGAATATTATTTGTTTTTCGTAGGGAGTATTATTTCTTTCTTATCTATGAAGAGAACTTCACGTTATTCCATCCTTTATTATTACGTTGAATAACTTCGTATCACGCTGGCTACCTTATACTTTGTGAAATTCTTCATTGTTCCATTCTTTATCATTCATTGGAACATCTTGTCGTGTGTTGTCAGACGGACATGATTCCGCTCTTTATTATTCATGCTTCAGGCGCTTTCCTTTATTATTCTTTGAATATCCATGCAGGCGCTTTTTACTTGATTCCGTTATTTATTATTGTTGGAATAACTTCGCTCATTATCTATCGCATGCCTCGGTGATTTTTTTTTGTTATTCCATTCCTTATTATGCTCGGTTGGTTAAAGTTTTGACTTCTATACTCCATGAAATTAGTGGAATATCCTTGATATTTGCGCTTTATCCAAAGATCTTTTCATGGAAATATTCTTCCCGAGCATTCTTGATTTTACTTCTGCTATGCAAAAGATCATGTTGACAATTTGGACGTTATTAGTTCTGGATAAAATAATTCTTGAACTTGTTTTATTGAATTCTTATATCATTGTCATCATCATTATGTTTATATTTTATTGAAAGTCATTATGGCTTTATAGTGCATGATGGACTTGGTATGATTATGACGATTATTCGGTATAATCACCGTAATATTACAAATGATATAACCATTGGTGCATTGATGGACAACATGATCATGACCATTATTGATGACCTAGTGCATGGATAATATGGTGATGTGCCGAATATCTTGGCCCGTGGTCACGATAAAGTTATATATTTGATCATGATAAAAATATCATAAAAGTTATATTTTTATTGATTGTTGTTCCACGAGTCAGTTTAAAGTGATGTTATATTCACCTTAATGCAATGGTAGTTAAGTTTTGACTTCTACTCTACATGCTTTTTTAATGGATTGACTTAAGCCTGCATGATTAACATTTGATGGTTATTAGTTACTCTTGTATCGATTCTTCTTTGATAAATCACGCTAACGATTATAATGATGTGGTAAAGTCCTCATTGGCCCAGTATTGATGGACGATTGTTGGCATGATATGACCATTCACAAATATTCTTGACCATTGAATTATACTAAAGAATATCCCGCCGAGTGATGTCGGGGGTGATTCGATGATGTGGATTATTTATTAAGGTTCGAGTCTCAATGATAAAAGTGATGAAAACCTTCTAAATCATAAAAGATAGTAGATTTTATTCTCTTGACTTTTTTAATGGATTGCTTGTCTATTTGCAGCATAAACTTGATGGTTTGTTATATTGTATCGCTAGTAAAAATATAATATATTCTCATTATCTTAGTCATAATATTTCCCATCGGGCTAGTTGAGCTCACCTTTTTTTTTATTGTTCTCTTCGTGAAATGAGAACGAAGACTTAGTAGTCCCACTATTATATGAAATAGTGTAATAATAATTATAATAAGGACTCCTTTTGAGTTTGTATAATCTCTAGTAGACAATATTTGTATTCAAACTCACGATTTATGTTTTTGTAAATGTATTGTTTTTTATTATTAAGTTGTATTTGAATTTATGTAAGATGTAAGTGGCGACCCAAGATGGGTGGACGTATACCTAATTTTAGGGCGTCACAATTGGTATCAAAATATGATCCTCGACTAAGATGTGAGACTAGAACTTTCCTTCGCTATAGTATGACTCTACCTAAGTTTATTTTGTATTTGATTTATCTGTCAGATATATGATAATATGTTGCATGTCAATTAACCCTTGTTTTGTGGCGTTGTTTGAAAATGGCATATCCGAGAATGTCAGAGATTATCAATGGAGCCGCGAGGAGACCGCTGAGTCTCCACAGCATCAATAATCGAGGATAATGTGATACTCCTCATGAAAACTATAACACCGATGAAATGGTGAATGTTGGAATGGTCGAGGCTTTATGAAATTCATGCAACAATAAAGTATGCGCCCTGCTTCAAAATGCGGTAGAATATCGATAACTCTCGACGGCCACCGCTAATTTTAATGAGCAATTCATGCAACAACGAGCGGCGTTTCGTAATAATGCGGTGGAAACGATGGTAACCTACGGTTGGTCACCGCTAAGCAATTCAAGGAGCTGGGACCACCTGAGTTTTGAGAAAGCCGTAACCCACTTAAGGCGGAGATGTGGTTAAAGCGGATCACCAAGATATTTGATGTCTTGGGATGCTCGAGGAGCAAAAGGTTCTTTTGCCACCTTTATGTTAATGAAGAAGCGGATCACCGTGGGAATCACAAAACGCATCTACTTAACGCATCTCAGATGTCTTGGGAGAAGTTCCAAGAGTCGTTCAACGACAAGTACTTTCCCGAAAAGTATTCGTCACATGAAGGAGGTGGAGTTTATCAAGTTGGAACAAAACAATATGATATTAGGCTAAATTTGCGGAGTTATTACGGTTTGCATCCCATTTGGTCGATAATGAGGAGCGAATAAGCGAATGTTTTAAGAGGTTTGAAGCCGGGAGATACGCCAATATCTTATTTTTCATAAACCGTGTTTGTATTCGGATATTGTAAATAGGGCTCGATTAGTGGAAGCGCGATAATGAGTCAACGCAACCAAAAGAGAGTGAAGCAAATTTCAAAATGATAATACCTATGATAACGAGCAAAGCGGTGACAATATAAGCATGATGGAATCAACATGCGAAAATGGTAACACTTCGGTGGTAATCATGGTCAAAATAATAAGAATGGACATTTCAAGAAGGAGATTCAACAATGATGGAAAGGCGTCAAGACCAACAACATGTTAAGGAGAACGACCACCATCATATGCTTCAATGTCGGGGAGGGACACATCGGTCCAAACCTAGCTGCGATCTCAAAGCATGTTATAATTATGGATAGAAGGAAGGTCACTTAGCCCGATTTTGTCGGTTTCACAAGATGGAAATTCACGGTAGTCAGCCCGTTGAAAAGTCAAAGGTAGTTTAAGAGAGAACATTTTTTTTTCGTGACAAGGAACCTGAATAAAATTATCACGGGTATGTTAGTCATAAACTCTTGTGAAGTCTATACCGTGTTAGATACCGGTTCTACTCACTCTTTTATTTCACCTAGTTGTGTTCAATGTTTGAATTTAACTCCAGAGAAGTTAGATTTTGATTTATCTGTTGAAACTCAATTGGGAGAAACCTTCATTACCTCCACTATTTATAAATCTTGTTCAAATCAACACTTTCACGTTACTTGTCGATCGTATCCCTTTGAAAATACTTGTCTTTGATGTGATTTTAGGAATCGATTGGTTAACTAATCATCATGCTTTTTGTCAGGTTGTTAGATTTCATATTCCTAACCAACCTGTTATGCGAATTCAAGCAACTAAATCACTAATGTCAATCATGGTCATATCAAGCCATAATTAAAGAGCCCCGATCCTTTCGTTGTTGACTTCCTTGTGTGGAATACACTGAAGCCAGACTTTCTGTAGGCGACGCTGTGAATGACGATGGCAAGTTGATATGTATCAATGTGACGTGTTACCCAAGTCTTGGATGAGAGTCACAGTTTTGAATGATATTTCAATTGTTAATAAATTTCCTTACGTATTCTTGAAGACTTCTTAGCCTACCCTAGGCGTGAAATCGAATTTTGTATTGACCCGAAGACAAAAACTCATTTCTAAAACCCTCAAATATTTCTTCAACTAAAATGAACGTAATATGCACCAAAGACGTTGGCTCGAAATTTGTTGAAGATTACGATCGTACCATTCAATACCATCGTGGGAAAGCGAACGTGATAGCTGACGCGTTGAGTAGAAGATCGTATGTGTTTACGAGTGCGATGTTGTTAACATAAAGACCCATTTCGTACGACTTATAAATGATGAAGATAGAGTTAAAGACTCTAGGAACCCACGTGAAGATAATGAATATACGAGTAGAATTAATCGATAAAGTTAAAGCCGCTCAAGCTACACACCCGGAGCTGATGAATGTGAAGAATTAAGAAGGTTCAAGAGGACGTTATTTTAGAAGCAAGAATCGACGAAGAGAAGAAATCTCAACCCTCGATTTAATTGGCCCATTTGAAATCCTCGATAAAGTAAAAACTGTGGCTTATAGACTCGTTTTACCGCCAAGTATGTCGCGTGTTCATAAAGTTTTTAACGTATCGACGTTACGTAAATATGGGGATGATCCGAACCACATTATTAATTTAGAACCGGACGAGATAGCGGATGATTTAACGTATGAGGAGATACATGTTAAAATCTTGGATAAAAAGGATTATATTCGACACTCAAAGGTTATACCTTAAAGGTTAGAATTTGAAGTGAGGTCAAGGTATCCTCACCGATTCAGATACTGTGCGTCGCATAAATTTTGAGGGCGAAATTTCATAAGGAGGAGAGATTGTGAGACCCCATATTTTTTTGAATAAAGATTAAATTTTCTCGAAATATATTTTTTGAATATTATGGTGTGGATTTGATATAATGTTATAGTTGTAGGTAATATTTACAAATTTTGCAAAGTACATGAGTTGTTATATAATATTCGATTGGTGGGGAATATTCGCATAACTACACAATCATTGGTGGACCCCACAAATGTAATTATTGTCGGATTGAGAAAACGACAAAAATACTTTATGAAAATAATTCGGCGGAAGTTTTACCGTTAATCGTTAAAACACCCTTGCAGTTAAAAGTACGAATACGTGTGGTTGCATTGTAGCACACTAGATTGATTATTGATGCTTACGTGAGAAGTCACTCAGTTATACTCAATTATTGCTACAGTAATTGCTGCATCATATCTATCATATTATAGATTCAATTATGGTCAGTATCATCTGCATAAAATGTTTTTTTATTAAATTAATACTTGAGATGACAAATTTATTCATATTATAAATTGCAATATTTACAATGTCTAGAAGTTCTATCAAGGAGAGGTTTGGTCACCTAATTGCGCGCCAATAGGGAGAAATCCTTAATGGAAAGCCCCCTCTTTCCTGGGAACAACCTGGTTGATAAATATTGTGAGTTATAATATTAATAATTAATGTTGTTCGGAGTTGAATTTGGAGACGTGGATGTGATATTTGAGTCCGAAACGACGAAATTAGTAAAAATAGTCTATAAACACAAAATTTTTTGGGATTCACTATTTGGTCAAAAAGTCAACAGTTGAATTTTTCGGAAAAGTCAAACTTCAAAATTTTAAAATTTATATTTTTGATAAAAATAGTTTCATTATGTTGAATTGTTTGTGTGAGTGAAAATCGACATTTATTCCGATGATAATTGATGTCTAGGGGTTATATTGATAAATCGGGTAATTTATTGGATAAATGAGCAATTAATTGCTACTAATTCACATGCTTATATAACTATTTGTTCACATATGTGTACTATTGAATCACATTATTTACTATTAGGGAGTTGGACCAATATTGATAATACTTGCATGACTAAATTAAAATGGAGGTATAGATGGAGGTACTATCTTTTGAAATTTGTATTTTTACATGATTATACTATTGATTCACATGATTGAACTATTAATTCACATTATTTACTATTAGGGAGTTGGTGCAAGATTGATAATACTTGCGGGACTAAATTATAAATGAAAGAAAAGTTGAGGTATTATACCGCAATTTTGAGCCCCAAAATGTGCAATTATCGAAACTATATTTTCCTATAAATAAGCTCATTCTTCCTTCATTTCTCACCAATTCACAAAAGCTTTAGAGCGATTATTATAGAGAAAAATTATAGAGAGAAAGAAGAAGAGAAATCTGCTACTCACTATTCCAAAGATCCGCTTTTCCAAGGTAGGGAATATTATTTATTATACTTGTAGGGATTATTATTTCTTTCTTATCTATGAAGAGAACTTCATTATTCCATCCTTTATTATTCTCGTTGGAATAACTCAGATCACGCTGCTACCCTATACTTGGTGAAATTCTTCCATTGTTCCATTCTTTATCATTCTGTTGGAACATCCTCATGCATGCGTTCTCTACACCGGACCGGTTCCATCTTTATTATTCATTGAATATTCTGTCATTCGCTTTCTGTGGGACCGATTCCGCCTTTATTATTCTCATTGGAATATCCTCGCATGCGTTTCTACGCCGGACTCGATTCCGCCTTTATTATTCAAATGGAATATCCTCTCATAAGGCGTTTTACTGTGGGACTTCGATTCCGCCTTTATTATTCTATCGAATATCCTCATGCATGCGTTTTGGCGGGACTGATTCTATTATTTATTATTCGTTGGAAAAACTCCTTTTATCAGGCTCTATCGCATTCCTGGTGATTTCATTTATTATTCCATTCCTTATTATACTCAGTTGGTTAAAGTTTTGACTTCTATACTCCATGAAATTAGTGGAATATGTGACGCCCCCAAAATAGGTATACATCACCCATTCTGAGTTGTCAATACATGGTACGTAAACAACTACAACTTTATTATTACAACAATAAAATCGTGAGTTTGTATACAAATATTATCTTCTAGACAATATCTATACTCGAGATAAATCCTCATCACATTTATTGATACATTATTTTACAAAATGGTGAGGACTACTAAACAACTCTCTCTAGAACTTTCATTCCATACCCGACTGCATTTCGCTTATATTCTCGCCTCCCGAGAAGGAAAATGGAACAAAAGGAAAAGGGTGAGCTCAACTAGCCCAATAAAGAATATTATGACTAAGATAATATACAACAAATTATCGTTAGTCTTCAACAGGAAATATCTAATAGAATACAATAGACAACAAATTTTAAATCAATATTCATGAAATGGAAATAATAATTCATTAGATGAATTAAGTAGAGAATGCAAACTACTATCTTCTATGTATGAATTTAAAAGTTCATCGCTCATCTTTTATCCCTCAGAACATCAATCAATATATATCCGAATCAAATATTCATCTTTGCACTACGTGCCAAAATATTCATCACTTAGTCATGTTCATCTAAACACTGCTCATCTTTGCCTCTACTGGCCAAAGATATTCTTCAAAATCATTCATCTTTGCACTACGTGCCAAAGATATTCAATAATATCATCATTTAAGGCGAGGATGATGAAAATATTTTTTAAAGAAACGAATCCAAAGGAAACAAAATGACAAGGATTAAGGATTAAGGATTTGTACTTTGTTTTATCCATGTCCAAAAATACCTCAAAATAATTATAGTGGTGTAAAATTCAAGAATGATCAAAACATGGATACAATCAAAGCTAGTATCCGCAATAGATATTTTGACGAAAAGAAATTTTTCATTTTTCAATGAATAGTGGCAGATTCGTGAATAAGATCAGATATCGTGAATAATGCCAGATATCGTGAATAAGAACTCCGACACCAAAAGTTTCAAATTTGATAAAAACTTCGATCAATATTTCAACATAATGATATTGAAGAAATAATATCATTACAAAAAAATAATATCCCTTACCTCACAAAGACAAGATTTACAGTTGAAACACCTGATATAAAGGCATGACTTGAACATGCAATCAGATAACAATACTCAAAGTATACTCAAAATACTCACAAGAATACGCCGATAATATAGAGATGAAAACTTCGGTTTACGTGTAATTTTCAATTCTAACCTAAAGACCCTATTTATAGGAAATTGCTTAGAACACCAAAGCGAGAAAATTTAATTTAATATTATTATATATATCAAAATTCCTACGCCACTCTTGAAATCTGATTTCACTCAATAAGCACATGCCACCTTCTAGAAAAGTAAGAAAAATGTTTTTCTAATTTAAAATAATTTAAACTTCCAAAATCAATTATTTTGGAGCTTGAACTTCAATAATTCACAATAAATAGCCCTTTTGTCGAAAAATTTGAATCTCATGACTTTTATAGGAAATTCAATTCTCTACAACTTTGCAGAAGAAAGTTTTTCCAAATTCCAAATAGGAATTGACCAAAATCCACAAACGGACGATTTTACAGGCTATAATCAAATTTCAGTCAATAAATGGGGTCCACCGACATGTTTTAAATATTTATTGCAACAAAAATACTCTTCCTCCTCGTATACTCAATATCCCACATTCGTTGTAAAAATATCACCATTATTATATTATTAAAATATAATAATATATTTAAATGAATTATTTTATCGTAAAAAGATAAAATTTCAATTTTCAACAATTGTCACATTAAAATTTTCTCCATCTATATCCACATAAAATCAATATTTTTCTCATCATATGAATCAATAATTAATTATTCACAAATAATATTACGTAATCATAATATTGACAACCAGGCGCTTCAGGAAGAGGGCTTTCGAATAAGAATTTCTCCTTACTCTTGGCGCCAATTAGGTGACCAAACCTCTCCTTAGATGAACTTTATAGACATTGCCAATAATGTTATCTAATAATATTATTCAGATAATATGAATTATTGCTTCGATAATGAAAATACCGTAATTACAATTATTGAAACAACAAAGAATATAAAATATCAACGCAAAGAATTATTAAATCAATAAAATAAAATATCGATCAAGAATTACGGTAACAATTATTGAGTAAAGGCCTTCTTACGTAAGAATCAATAATTGGTGCAATACAGTATCTTCTCGTGTGTTAACCACCGAGTATTTTAATAGTATTAACTGTAAATAACTTCTGTAAGTTATTTTTAAACAACTTATATTTGTCGCTTTCTTCATCCAATTGCTTTCAGTTATGGGGCCCACACATGGTCATTTCTGGCCACGTCGAATAATATTCTGATGCAGATGCAATATTCCACGACCAAACGAATATTCCCAACAACAATGATTATTTTATAACCACTTGCTTATTTTGAAATATTTGCATGTATTTTACCCATAACTATCCACATTAATCAAATCAACCCTTACTATTTCAAAATAATAAATAGAAAAATTAAATTTCATTAATAATAAGTTGGGGTCTTACGAATATCCTCGATATTTCCGCTTCATCCAAAGATCTTTTCGTGGAAATATTCTTCTAGCATTCTTGAATTTTACTCTACAAAGCAAGATCGTGTTGACAATTTGACGTTATTAGTTCCTGGATAAAATAATTCTTGATCTTGTTTTATTGAATTCTTATATCATTGTCATCATCCTCATGTTTATATTTTGTTGAAAGTCATCTCGTGGCCTATAGTGCATGTAGATGGACTTGGTATGATTATGACTGAGGGGATTATTGGTGTAATCATGACCGTAATGTTATAAATGATGTGGTAAAAGTCCTCTCATTGGCCCGTAGTGCATTGATGGACAGGATTGTTGGCATGATCATGACCATTATTAAATACATAAATATTCTTGGCCGTAGTGCATGGATAATTGTGGTCGTGATACTAAAAAATATTCTCGGTCAGTGAGTGCAAGTGATTCGATGATGTGGATTATTTATTAAGTGAGTCCCAAATGATAAAAGTGATGAAAACCTTCTAAATCATAAAAGATAGTAGATTTTATTCTCTACTGACTCTTTTTTAATGGATTGCTTGTTATTATAGCAGCTTAAACTTGATGGTTGTTATATTGTATCGGTTTAACACCGTTGAGCTAACGATAATATCTTCTCGGATTATCTTAGTCATAATTATTTCCCTACTTTGGGCTAGTTGAGCTTACCTTTTACTTTTATTGTTCTCTTCAGGAAATGAGAACGTAGTAGGGACTAAATGGGAACGGGTGACTTTACCGGATGATAGCATTAGTAGTCCTCACTATTCGTGAAATAGTGTAATAATAATTGTAATAAGGACTCCTTTTGAGTTTGTATAATCTCTAGTAGACAATATTTGTATACTTGGTGAAATTCTTCTGTTATTCCATTCTTTATCATGCATGGTGAATGATCCTTTGTATTTCATTCCTTAATAAATTATGGAAATGATTTGTTTACGTGGATTATGATGAAAGTCATAATAAAAGCATTGGACTGATGAAAATCATGGGTATATGTGGTATTAGTAAGTGTTATGATGAGTTATGTTGGTTATTATGTGAAAACATGAAAGTTTCTTAGAAATCACAAAGGGTTGAAAAGTAAGATTTTGATAAAAATAGAATATGAAATTCAATTGACCATATCTCCTATTATATTTCGATTTTTTGAATGTGTTCAAGTTCTAGAGTTAGGTCTATGAGTTTTGTAACTTATCCAAGTGGAATCACTGGAAAAGGTGTTGTAGATTTTCGTGTGGACTGATTTTATCAAAGTACGAAAAAATCTGTAAAAAATATGAAAAAAGTTGTCACGCCACGATTTTAAAAGGGCATTTTTTTGGCCACTTAATTTATGAGAAAAAAATTCTAGCCTTTTGGGACATGAAAGTATATGGTATAAAGTACCTCCTGTCCAAAAATGAGCTCATTCCGACTTAAAATGAGCAAGTTATGACCATTTCAATATTTAGGTTTTTCCGATGAAAAACGCTATAACCGGAGTTCTATAACTCCGATGACCATGAAATTTAAAATGGAAGCTCACGTTAACATGTGTAAGATCCTGCCAAGATTTGGGAATTTCTGGAGTTAACCATGAGGTAGCTAATTTCTTAAGGAATTAATTAGAAATTGATTTTTGAAAAATAGTAAATGAATTTTAAAAATGTCAAGAAAAATATATGTTCAATACGGGACTATATTATGCTAAATCCTAGAAAAGAATAATTTTGGGACTGATTTGGTATTTTTCATGAAAATAGTTAGCTACGAACATATGAATTAAATATGTTATGTGGAGTTGAAGAATTGGTAAATAGGATTTTATGGCTTGGAAATCCTATATAAGGTATATCTTGATTTTTATGAGTAATTTGATTATTGGTGATGAAATCTTATGAGTATGATATTTTTGAATGATTAAATGCATTATTTGGAAAAGTGTAAACAATTAAATGTAATTGTTTATAAGTTTAAGTGATTAAAATATTGTTATAGTATTAACAATATTAGATTATGATTTTATTAAGTAATTGATAATGTGCGGATAAATTTAAAGTCTTTAATATTTATCCTTGATTTAGTTTGATTAATGCTTATAATATTGTCATCATCCTCATATTTATATTATGTTGAAAGTCATCTGTGGCCTGTAGTGCATAGATGGACTTGGTATGATTATGACCAGGGATTATTCGGTATAATCATGATCGTAATATTGCAAATGATGTGGAAAAAGTCCTCATTGGCCTGTAGTGCATTGATGGATAATTTTTGGTATGATTATGGCTATGGATTCATCTTCGGCCAAGGGTGCAAAGATGAATTGTTTCATAGCATGATCGGGATGATTGATAAAAACACGATTATCTTTGCTCGTAGTGCATGGATAATTTGTGGTTGTGATATTAATGAAAAAGTCCTCATTGGCCCGTAGTGCATTGATGGACGATTTTTGGTATGATTATGGCTATGGATTCTCTTGACCCAAGGGTGCAAAGATGAATTATTTTATGGCATGATCGGGATGTTGATGAAAACACGATTATCTTTGGCCCGTAGTGCATGGATAATTCGTGGTCGTGATACTAAAGAATATCCTTGGCACGTAGTGCGGGGATGATTCGATGATGTGGATTATTTATTGAAATGAGTCTCAAAGAATGAAATATTAATTCATGGATGTGATAATAATGAATATCTTTGGTAGTAGTGCAAAGAAGATGATTTATTTAATGATTACGCAGCATGAATTTGTGATTTGGTATAACCATGATTTTTGATGTTTTAGGTGAAGATAGGTGATGAAAATTATCTTCGTCACGGGTGCGAAAGAGAATTTAGAATCACAATTGTGATTATGAGTTATTCACATGATCGTGGACGGGAATTGTTGATTGATGTTACAGGGATAAAACATTATTGGTGGACTTTTAACATAGAGAAGATAATAGACCTTATGGTCTATTTGACTCTTCTAATGGATTGCTCGTTCCACTGCAACTATGGTTGAAAAGTTTTATCATCTACCATATGTTCTAAATCTCTGATTTATTATTGATGAAAGCTATTGATAATTTAATTATCTTTAGTCATGATATTCTTTATCTTGGGCTAGTTGTGCTCACCCTTTACTTCTTCACAATTCCTTTCGGTGTAATAAGAGTGTTGTTAGTAAGAAGTGTTTGTCGAGAATTCGGCGGGGAATAACGGGGGAATAGAACAATGGTCTCTAGATGTGGAGGTTCTCCTAAACATATATATAGAAAAGTGTGTTGTATTCTATACAATCATTTAGTAGTTATATTTGGTGAATCAAATAGGGTGAGGTGAACCCAACTTTGGAAGGGTGTTTTGCCATTATCATACAAGATGTCTAATGACATACAACCTCGTGTTATCATAAAGACGGGGTTGTGCGCATCCACTTCTTTGAGTATATCTACGGGCACTACCTATATGATCTTGGAGTTTATTTGAAATATAATATTCACTTGGAGACAATTGGAGATAGTTATATGTCAAGAGAAGACTCACCATTGGAAAGAAGATGATAGTAATCTTCTCATTTTTCTTTAGGGTCTATTAGATCACCAAGGATAATTACGTGGCCATATGATATCTATTATAACCTGAGACGCATGGCCTCCCATGTACGAAGGTTTCTTGAGCACTTCCCAAAGATTTTAATTTCTAAAAAGGTTTTTGACTATACTTTTATGTAAAGTACCATTGTTGTAAGGTTGTGGTCGAGGCACCATGAGAGTTACATACATTTGTATTAAAACTCACGATTAATCGTGGTCGATATTCTATCGACATTTCAACATTTGTATAAATGAAGTTGTATTTGAATTTTGTGTACCATATCTGGCGACTCGAGAATGGGTGATGTATACCTAATTTTGGGGCGTCACAATTGGTATCGAGCTTAGGGATATGGTCACATTTGGCGGAGATAAGAGTCTAGAACTAGGAGGGAGAGCGAGTTATATACTATTTAGTGTGTGACTTACCTAAGTTTAAAATTGTTTACTTGATAAGTTGACAAATTGTGATATGTCAATTAACCTTTGTTTTGAAGATATATTCTAGAATGATATCTGAAATACAGGAGATGAGCAATGGAAAAATCATGATACAGAGGATATAACAAGGAAGGTACAATCCAGAAAAGAAAGCAAGGTATTCTCATCTCTTCAATATCAGTGCACGTCGTAAATTTAGAGGGCGAAATTTCATAAGGAGGGGTGATTGTGAGACCCCAAATTTTATGAAATAAAAGTATTTAATTTTTTATATTTTGGTAAATAGTTAAATTGATAAAAGTTTAAAGTTAAGGGTAATATGTGAATTTTTTTTTTCAAAGTAAGCAGTTGATATAAAATATTCGTTGTGTTTGGAATATTCGATTAGTGGGGAATATTCTTTTTTTGTCGGGAATATTTAATACGATGAGTACAATCATTGGTGGACCCCATACAACGGAATTATTGTCGGATTGAGAAAACGACAAAAATACTTTATGAAAATATAACGGCGGAAGTTTCTACAATTAATCGTTGAAACACCGGTGTTAAAAGTAATGCGATGTCTGGCGTGGTTGCATAGTAGCACACGGTATTGATTATTGATGCTTACGTGAGAAGTCACTTTCGGTTATACTCAATTATTGCTTATATGAATTCTTGCATCATATCTCTCGTATTATTGATTATTATTGTCAAGATATCATTTGCATAATATTTTATATTATTAAATCAATAATTGAGACGACAAAAGTTATTCATATTATTATTTGCAATATTGACAATGTCTAGAAGTTACATCGAGGAGAGGTTTGGTCACCTAATTGCGGCCAATAAGTAAGAGAAATCCTTATCGAAAGCCCCCTTTTCCAGGAACGACCTGGTTGTTAAATATTGTGAGTTATAATATTAATGATGAATAAGTTGTGTTGATTAAAAATGAATTTTGATAGTTCCATTGTGTTGGGATTATTAGTGTTAGTGGAAATCGACATCTATTCCGATGATAATTGATGTCTAGGGGTTATATTGATAAATCGGGTAATTTATCGGATAAATGAGCAATTAATTGCTACTAATTCACATACTTATATAACTATTTGTTCACATGTGTGTACTATTGAATCACATTATTTACTATTAGGGGAGTTGGTGCAAGATTGATAATACTTGCATGACTAAGTTAAAAATGGAGGTATAGATGGAGGTATTATCACTTGTAATTAATATTTTCACATGATTATACTATTGATTCACATGATTGAACTATTGATTCACATTATTTACTATTAGGGGAGTGGTGGTGCAAGTTTGATAATACTTGCAGGACTAAATTAAAAATGAAAGAAAAGTTGGAGGTATTGTATTGTAATTTTTTGAGCCCCAAACGTGCAATTATCGAAACTAAATTTTCCTATAAATAGAAGCTCATTCTTCCTTCATTTCTCACCAATTCACAAAAGCTTTAGAAGCGATTATTATAGAGAGAAATTATAGAGAGAAAGAAAAGAAGAAGAAGTCTGCTACCTCACTATTATTCCATTATCCAGCTTTTTCCAAGGTAGGGTATTATTTTTCTTCTTATCCATGAAGAGAACTTCATTATTCCATTCTTTATTATTCTATTGGAATAACTTTATATAATGTGAGCTACCCTATACTTGGTGAAATTCTTCATTTATTCCATTCTTTATCATTCTGTTGGAACATCCTGTCTATGCAATGCGTTCTGTGGGACTGGTTCCATTATTTATCATTCTGTTGGAACATCATCGTACATGCATGCTTTTACGGGACCTGGTTCCGTTATTTATCATTATGTTGGAATAACTCATATCATACAATCTTTACCGCATGTATGGTGATTTACGTTGTTATTCCATTCTTTATTATTATGTTAATATCACATGCTGTGCGTTTACGCGGACTGGTTCCATTATTTATTATTTTGTTGGGAATAACTTTATGCATGTGCGTCTATCGCATCGCATGCATGGTGAATCCTTCTTTATTCCATTCTTTATTATTCCATTGGAATAACTTTGTCTATGTGGATTACCACATGCATGGTGAATGATCCTTTGTATTTCATTCCTTATTAAATTGTGGAAATGATTTGTTTACGTGGATTATGATGAAAGTCATAATAAAAGCATTGGACTGATGAAAATCATGGGTATATGTGGTATTAGTAAGTGTTATGATGAGTTATGTTGGTTATTATGTGAAAACATGAAAGTTTCTTAGAAATCACAAAGGGTTGAAAAATCAGATTTTGGTGAAAATGGAACATGAAATTCAATTGACCATATCTCCTATTATATTTTGAATTTTTGAGTGTGGTCAAGTTCTAGAGTTAGGTCTATGAGTTTTGTAACTTATCCAAGTGGAATCACTGGAAAAGGTGTTGTAGATTTTTGTGTGGACTGATTTTAGCAAAGTACGAAAAACTACAAAATATGAAAAAGGCTGCTGCCACGATTTTAAAAGGGTTGTTTCGGCCACTTAATTTATGAGAAAAATTCTGGCCTTTTGGGACATGAAATTATATGGTATAAAGTACCTCCTGTCCAAAAATGAGCTCATTCCGACTTAAAATGAGCAAGTTATGACCATTTCAATATTTAGGTTTTTCCGATGAAAAATGCTATAACCGGAGTTCTATAACTCCGATGACCATGAAATTTAAACTGGAAGCTCACGTTAACATGTGTAAGATCCTTCCAAGATTTGGGAATTTCTGGAGTTAACCATGAGGTAGCTAATTTCTTAAGGAATTAATTAGAAATTGATTTTTGAAAAATAGTAAATGAATTTTAAAAATGTCAAGAAAAATATATGTTCAATATGGGACTATATTATGCTAAATCCTAGAAAAGAATAATTTTTGGGACTGATTTGGTATTTTTCATGAAAATAGTTTAGCTACGAACATATGAATTAAATATGTTATGTGGAGTTGAAGAATTGGTAAATAGGATTTTATGGCTTGGAAATCCTATATAAGGTATATGCAGATTTTTGATGAGTAATTTGATTATTGGTGATGAAATCTTATGAGTATGACATTTTTGAATGATTAAATGCATTATTTGGAAAAGTGTAAACAATTAAATGTAATTGTTTATAAGTTTAAGAAGTGATTAAAATATTGTTATAGTATTAACAATATTAGATTATGATTTTATTAAGTGATTGATAATGTTTGGATAAATTTAAAGTCTTTAATATTTATCCTTGATTTAGTTTGATTAATGCTTATAATATTGTCATCATCCTCATATTTATATTATGTTGAAAGTCATCTTTGGCTGTAGTGCATAGATGGACTTGGTATGATTATGACCAGGGATTATTCGGTATAATCATGACCGTAATGTTACAAATGATGTGGAAAAAAGTCCTCATTGGCCCGTAGTGCATTGATGGACAATTTTTGGTATGATTATGGCTATGGATTCTCTTCGGTCAAGGGTGCAAAGATGAATTGTTTTATAGCATGATCAGGACCGTTGATAAAAACACGATTATCTTTGGCCCGTAGTGCATGGATAATTTGTGGTTGTGATACTAATGAAAAAGTCCTCATTGGCGTAGTGCATTGATGGATGATTTTTGGTATGATTATGGCTATGGATTCTCTTGACCCGAGGTGCAAAGATGAATTATTTTATGGCATGATCAGGACCGTTGATGAAAACACGATTATCTTTGGCCCGTAGTGCATGGATAATTCGTGGTCGTGATACTAAAGAATATCCTTGGCCTGTAGTGCAGGGATGATTCGATGATGTGGATTATTTATTGAAATGAGTCTCGAAGAATGAAATATTAATTCATGGATGTGATAATAATGAATATCTTTGGCCGTAGTGCAAAGATGATTTAATGATTACGAGCATGAATTGTGATTTGGTATAACCATGATTTTTGATGTTTTAGGTGAAGATATGTGATGAAAATTATCTTCGTCCTGGGTACGAAAGGGAATTCAGAATCACAATTATGATTATGAGTTATTCATATGATTGTGGGCGGGAATTGTTGATTGATGTTACAGGGATAAAACATTATTGGTGGACTTTTAACATGGAGAAGATAATAGACCTTATGGTCTATTTGACTCTTCTAATGGATTGCTCGTTCCGCTGCAACTATGGTTGAAAAGTTTTATCATCTACCATATGTTCTAAATCTCTGATTTATTATTGATGAAAGCTATTGATAATTTAATTATCTTTAGTCATGATATTCTTTACTGGGCTAGTTGTGCTCACCCTTTCTGCTTCACAATTCTTTTCAGGTAATAAGAGTGTTGCCGTAAGAGTGTTCTTAGAGAATTGCGGGGAATAACAGGGGAATAGAACAGTGGTCTCTAGCTGTGGAGGTTCTCCATAAACAGTATAGAAAAGTGTGTTGTATTCTATACAATATTTAGTAGTTATATTTGGTGAATCAAATAGGGTGAGGTGAACCCAACTTTGGAAGGGTGTTTTGCCACTATCATACAAGATGTCTAATGACATACAACCTCGTGTTATCATAAGATGTGGTTATGTGCGCATCCACTTCTTTCGAGTATATCTACGGGCACTACCTATATGATCTTGGAGTTTATTTGAAATATAATATTCACTTGGAAACAATGGAGATAGTTATATGTCAAGAGAAGACTCACCATTGGAAAGAAGATGATAGTAATCTTCTCGTTTTTCTTTGGGGTCTATTAGGTCAACCAAGGATAATTCTGTGGCCATATGATATCTATTATAACCTTGACGCATGGCCTCCCATGTACGAAGGTTTCCTTGAGCACTTCCCAAAGATTTTAATTTCTAAAATAGTTTTTGACTATACTTTTATGTAAAGTACCATTGTAAGGTTGTGGTCGAGGCACCATGAGAGTTACATACATTTGTATTAAAACTCACGATTAATCGTGGTCGTATTCTATCTGACATGACTCAACAACAGATTATATAAATGAAGTTGTATTTGAATTTTGTACCATGTATCTGACGACTCAGAATGGGTGATGTATACCTAATTTTGGGGGCGTCACAGTTGGTATCAGAGCTTAGGGATATGGTCGCTGGCGGAGATAAGAGTCTAGAACTAGGAGGGGAGAGATGAGTTATATATACTTCGTTAATAGTGTGTGACTTACCTAAGTTTAAATTGTTTTACTTGATAAGTTGACAAATTGTGATATGTCAATTAACCTTTGTTTTGAAGATATATTCTAGAATGATATCTGAAATACAGGAGATGAGCAATGGAAAAATCATGATACAGAGGATATAACCGGGAAGGTACAATCCAAAAAGAAAGCAAGGTATTCTCATCTCTTCAAATATCAAGTACGTACGTAAATTTCGAGGGCGAAATTTCATAAGGAGGGGTGATTGTGAGACCCCGAATTTTATAAAATAAAAGTATTTATTTTTTCTATTTTGGTAAATAGTTAAATTGATAAAAGTTTAAAGTTAAGGGTAATATGTGAATTTTTTTTTCAAAGTAAGCGAGTTGATATAAAATATTTGTTGTGTGGGGAATATTCGATTAGTTAGGGAATATTCTTTTTTGTTTGGGGAATATTTATGCGATATGGTACAATCATTGGTGGACCCCACAACGGAATTATTATGTCGGATTGAGAAAACGATAAAATATTTTTATGAAAATAACGGCGGAAGTTTTACTGGTTAATCGTTGAAACACCCTATGTTAAAAGTAAAATGATGTCTGGCGTGGTTGCATAGTAGCACACGGTATTGATTATTGATGCTTACGTGAGAAGTCACTCAGTTATACTCAATTATTGCTACAATAATTGTTGCATCATATCTCTCATATTATTGATTCAATTATTGTCACAGTATCATTTGCATAATATTTTATATTATTAAATCAATAATTGAGACGACAAAGTTATTCATATTATTATTTGCAATATTGACAATGTCTAGAAGTTCTGTCAAGGAGAGGTTTGGTCACCTAATTGCGCGCCAATAAGTAGAAATCCTTATCGGAAAGCCCCCTCTTTCCTAGGAACGATCTGGTTGTTAAATATTGTGAGTTATAATATTAATGATGAATAAGTTGTGTTGATTAAAAATGAATTTTGATAGTTCCATTGTGTTGGGATTATTAGTGTTAGTGGAAATCGACATCTATTCCGATGATAATTGATGTCTAGGGGTTATATTGATAAATCGGGTAATTTATCGGATAAATGAGCAATTAATTGCTACTAATTCACATACTTATATAATTTTCATTCGTATATGTACTATACATTATTTACTATTAGGGAGTTGAGCAAGATTGATAATACTTGCTACTAAGTTAAAATACTAGATGGAGGTATATAATCGTAATTCATTTTTTCACATGATTATACTATTAATTCACATGATTATTACTATTGATTCACATTATTTACTATTAGATAATGGTGCAAGTTTGATAATACTTGCGGGATAAATTAAAAATGAAAGAAAAGTTGGAGGTATTATACTGTAATTTTTGAGCCCCAAAACGTGCAATTATCGAAACTATATTTTCCTATAAATAGAAGCTCATTCTTCCTTCATTTCTCACCAATTCACAAAAGCTTTAGAGCGATTATTATAGAGAGAAATTATAGAGAGAAAGAAGAAGAAAAGTCTGCTACCTCACTATTCCAATATCCAGTTTTTTCCAAGGTAGGGAGTATTATTTCTTTCTTATCCATGAAGAGAACTTCATTATTCCATTCTTTATTATTCTATTGGAATAACTCAGATATCGCTGGCTACCCTATACTTGGTGAAATTCTTCTTTATTCCATTCTTTATCATTCTCTTGGAACATCCTGTCTCAATGCGTTTCACCTGACTGGTTCCATTATTTATCATTCTGTTTGGAACATCTTGTCATGCGTTGCGTTTACTACGGACTAGTTCCGTTATTTATAATTATGTTGGAATAACTTTCTCATACAAAGTACCGCATGTATGGTGATTTATGTTGTTATTCCATTCTTTATTATTATGTCGGAATATCCTGTCTGTGCGTTTACGCCGGATCTGGTTCCATTATTTATTATTTTATTGGGAATAACTTGTCTGTGTAGTCTATCGCACGCATGATGAATCCTTCTGCTATTCCATTCTTTATTATTCTGTTGGAATAACCTGTCTATGTGGATTACCACATGCATGGTGAATGATTCTTTGTATTTCATTCCTTATTAAATTATGGAAATAATTTGTTTACGTGGATTATGATGAAAGTCATAATTAAAGCATTGGACTGATGAAAATCATGGGTATATGTGGTATTAGTAAGTGTTATTATGAGTTATGTTGGTTATTATGTGAAAACATTAGAGTTTCTTAGAAATCACAAAGGGTTGAAAAGTCAGATTTTGGTGAAAATAGAACATGAAATTCAATTGACCATATCTCCTATTATATTTCAAATTTTTGAGTGTAGTCAAGTTCTAGAGTTAGGTCTATGAGTTTTGTAACTTATCCAAGTGGAATCACTGGAAAAGGTGTTGTAGATTTTCGTGTGGACTGATTTTAGCAAAGTACAAAAAATTACAAAATATCAAAAAGGCTGCTGCTACGATTTTAAAAGGATTGTTATGGCCACTTAATTTATGAAAATTTTTTTGGCCTTTTGAGACATGAAATTATATGGTATAAAGTACCTTCTGTCCAAAAATGAGCTCATTCCGACTTAAAATGAGCAAGTTATGACCATTTCAATATTTAGGTTTTTCCGACAAAAAATGCTATAACCGGAGTTCTATAACTTCGATGACCTTGAAATTTAAACTGGAAGCTCACGCTAACATGTGTAAGATCCTTCCAAGATTTGGGAATTTCTGGAGTTAACCATGATGTAGCTAATTTCTTAAGGAATTAATTAGAAATTGATTTTTGAAAAATAGTAAATGGATTTTAAAAATGTCAAGAAAAATATATGTTCAATACGGGACTATATTATGCTAAATCCTAGAAAAGAATAATTTTTGGGACTGATTTGGTATTTTTAATAAAAATTGTTAGCTACGAACATACGAATTAAATATGTTATGTGGAGTTGAAGAATTGGTAAATAGGATTTTATGGCTTGGAAATCCTATATAAGGTATATGCAGATTTTTGATGAGTAATTTGAGTATTGGTGATGAAATCTTATGAGTATGACATTTTTGAATGATTAAATGCATTATTTGGAAAATTGTAAACAATTAAATGTAATTGTTTATAAGTTTAAGAAGTGATTAAAATATTGTTATAGTATTAACAGTATTAGATTATGATTTTATTAAGTAGTTGATAATGTTTGATAAATTTAAAGTTTTTAATATTTATCCTTGATTTAGTTTGATTAATGCTTATAATATTGTCATCATCCTCATATTTATATTATGTTGAAAGTCATCTATGGCCTGTAGTGCATAGATGGACTTGGTATGATTATGACCAGGGATTATTCGGTATAATCATGATCGTAATGTTGCAAATGATGTGGAAAAATTCCTCATTGGCCCGTAGTGCATTGATGGACAATTTTTGGTATGATTATGACTATGGATTCTCTTTGGTCAAGGGTGCAAAGATGAATTGTTTTATAACATGATCAGGACCGTTGATAAAAACACGATTATCTTTAGCCCGTAGTGCATGGATAATTTGTGGTTGTGATACTAATGAAAAAGTCCTCATTGGCCCGTAGTGCATTGATGGACAGTTTTGGTATGATTATGGCTATGGATTCTCTTCGGCCAAGTGTGACGTCCCCAAAATAGGTATACAACACCCATTTGAGTCGTCAAAATACATGGTACAGATACAACTACAACTTTATTAATACCGTGACAACCCCAAAATAGGTCCATTCCATCCAACCCATTCCGAGTCGCCAAATACATGGTATAGAAAACAACTACAACTTTATTACAACAATTGTCGTGCAAAATACAACAACTTATGTGTTGTGAGTTTTGATACAAATATATATATAAACTGTGACTCTTGACACCAACTTGGGTAGCACGTCACCATGACATCTTACATAAAGGTATAGTCAAAAACTGTTTTAGAAATTAAAATCTTTGGGAAGTGCTCAAGGAAACCTTCGTACATGGGAGGCTGCTGCGTCAGGTTATTATAGATATCATATGGCCACGAGAATTATTCTTGGTTGATTCTAATAGACCCCCGAAGAAAAACGAGAAGATTACTATCATATTCTTTCCAATGGTGAGTCTTCTCTTGACATATCATTATCTCCACTTGTCTCTAATTGAGAGTTATACTTCAACCAAACACCAAGATTATATAGTAATTGCTCGTGAGATATACTCGAAGAAGTGGATGAGCCAACCTGTCTTATGATGACACGAGGTTATATGTCATTAGACATCTTGTATGATAGTGGTAAAACACCCTTCCAACGTTGGGTTCGCCTCACCCTATTTGATTCACCAAATATAACTACTAAATGATGTATACAACACCATTCTATACTGCTTAGGGAGAACCTCTCTTTGCTAGAGACCACTGCTTCAATTTCCCTGCTACCCTCGTCAACCCGATTACACTCTTATTACTTAAAAGGAATTGTGAAGCAAAAGGGTAAGTTACAACTAGCCCAAGAAAGAATATCATGACTAAAGATGATTAAATTATCAATAGCCTTCATCAATAATAAATACGAGATTTAGAACATATGGTAGATGATAAAACTTTTCAACCATAGTTGCAGCGGAACGAGCAATCCATTAGAAGAGTCAAATAGACCATAAAGTCTACTATCTTCTCCACATTAAAAGTCCACCAACAATGTTTTATCCCTGTAACATCACTCAACAGTTCATTTCCACAATTATATGAATAACTCATAATCATAATTGTGATTCTAAATTCCTCTTCGCACCCAGGACGAATATAATTTTCATCACATGTCTTTACCTGAAACATCAAAGATCATGGTTATACCAAATCACAGTTCTGTTTATAATCATATTATAACTTCTTCATCTTTGCACTACGGGTCAAAGATATTTATCAACAGACCATCATTTACTTACAGTGCCAAAGATATTCAACAACAGTCATCTTTTTGACTTCTGGTCAAATATATTTATCAACAATTCATCTTTTTGCTACAAAGCTAAAGATATTCTTCAACAGCTCATATTTGCACTACAGGGCCAAATATATTCATCAACAGCTTCATATTTGCACTACAGGCCAAATATATATAATATCTCAAAGAAATATATAATCATTTCGTAATTTATATAAACAATAATTATAACCATGTTGATTATTTCACCTTTGCACTTAAGCTAAAGATATTCAATTATAAATTCAATGGTCATGATCATACCAATCAACAATTCAACTTTTGACTTCGCCAAAGAGAACCCATAGTCACGATCATACCAATAATCTACCCATCTTTACACTCAAGTCGAAGAGAAATTTTATAACTAAGATTATAAAATGTTATATATGATAATAAAAATAATATGATCAAAACATGGATTTAATTTCATGAGTAAGATTCATAAATCAACGGTAATTTAATTGGAAAAAGGAACCAAATTTGTGCGTGAATAATACCGTGAATAAGAACTCGTGAATAAGAACTCATGAATAAGAACCCGACATGAAAAAGGTAGAAATTCCATAATAAAATCTATACCAATATTTCTAGGTATAATGATATTGAAAGAATAATATTTCTTAAGCTTATAAACAATTTATTTTAATTATTTACACTTTACTAAATAATGCATTTAATCATCCTAAAATGCCAAACTCATAATATTTCATCAACAATAACACAAACCCTCATAAAAAATCTGCATATACCTCATGTAGGATTCTCAAGCCATAAAATCCTATTTTCTAATTTTCTTACTTCACATAACATATTTAATTCTTTTACTCATAACTAGTCCATTTTCATGAAAAATACCAAATCAGTTCCAAAAATATTTCTTTTCTGGGATTTAGCATAATATAGTCCCATATTGAACATATATTTTTCTCAGAATTTTTAAAATTCATTTACTATTTTCATATGGCCAAAAGCATAGTGAATATTTAGACATTTATCATAAATTGTACTTTTATCCAAAAATTCCAAAATTAACAGAGTACACTGATATTATATAGATGTACTCCCAATAAAAATTTCATCAATTTTTGAGTTAACCACAAGGAGTTATAAGCGGTTACTTTTAAAATTGTCTTTTCTCATAAAATTCATAACTCTTAATTTACACATCCAAAAATCACCAATTTTGGACACAATCAATAAAACTCATCAAAATATCATTTTAAATTTTTCCAGAATTTTCTGAAGGTCGGAAGAAGTAAGAACTGAAAAATATAACAACCCTTAAAATCCCTTACCTCAAAAGAGTAGTACTTCTGACTTGAATATCGGATATAACGGTGAACGAACTTGCGCCGTATAGCAACAATCAAGATATCTAAATACTCATAAAAATATGCTTGATAATATAGAGAGAGAAAACTTATATTTTTGGTGTAATTTTCAATTCTAACTTAAGCACCTATTTATATGAAAATGCTAGAACGCCAAAGGAGACTAAATTAATAAAATAATAATATTAATTATTTTAAGCATCTTTGCTATGAAGCCCATCATTCTTGAAAACCAATTCAAAGACACCTCAATTGATTTCCACCACATTTTGTACACCAACCAAAATGGGTCCTACCCAAATTAAATAAAATCATTTTATTTTCCTCAAACTTCAATAATTCATAGAAAATATCCGGTTATCGAAAAATACTGAATTTTATGTCCATTCATTTTGAAATCGAATTTTCTACAACTTTGTAGCTTTGAGTTTTTCCAAATTCCAAACCAAAATATCCAAAATCCATAAACGGATGATTTTAATACCTCCACAATTCCAACAAAATAATCGATAAAAACACCTCAAAGATTAATTCCTTTATTTTTATCCACATAAAATAAATTATCCATCATTTATATTCACATAAAATAAATATTTCCTTATCATATAAATCAATAATTAATTATTCACAAATAATATTACAGAATCACAATTATGACAACTTGGCCGTTCCCAGGAAAGAGGTGGCTTTCCAATAAGGATTCCTCCTTATTGGCGCGCCATTAGGTGACCAAACCTCTCCTTGACAGAACTTTCTAGACATTGTCAATAATGCTATCTAATAATATTATTCAAATAATATGAATTATTGATCTCATAATGGAGATACTGTGCAGTGACAATTATTGAACAATAATAATATAAAATATCAACGTAGCAATTATTGAATCAATAAAATAAAATATTGAGCAAGAATTACCGTAACCATTATTGAGTAGTGTCTTCTTACGTAAGAATCAATAATTTCAAAAATACTTGTGAATACCGCCATTCTTTGTGCGAATAACGCGACATCAGTATTTTAACCACCGTATTCCAACAATGTTTAACTTCAGAACCATTACGCCGTTATTTATAAAAACTCAAATTTGTCATTTCTTCATCCGATGCTTATTACATTATGGGGCCCATAAATGATTAACGCCACGTCATCTGAATATTCCCGACGTAAAAGAATATTCTACTTACTAAACGAATATTCCCCGACAACAATGAATATTTTATAACCATTTGCGTATTTTGAAAAAAAAATCATATATCACCCTTAACTTTTAACCTTTTATCAATTTAACCATTTACTGAATTGTAATTATAAGAAAAATTGAATACTTTTATTTCATAAAATTCGGGGTCTTACAATCTCCCCTCCTTATGAAATTTCGTCCCCGAAATTTACGTACCTGGTATTTCAAAAAGTTGAGAATACCTTGCTTCCATTTCAGATTCTATCTCCCCGGTCATCATGATTTCCCCATTTCTCAACTCCCATGATAACTTTTGGGTTCCTCACTTGTTGGGAAGTCATGACAATCGCTATCCCTTGAACTAGTTGGCTTTGACTTGTCTGGGGCAGTATTTGGCGTCATCACTACCGTTGGAATATACTTTTCTATAGGGCATATTCCTCCCTCAACTGCCTCGTCGTACTCCTGATTCATGATCTGAATCATCAATCTTCGATCCATATCGAATTCAGGTTGACCGCTATGTACAAGGTAATTCTAAACTCGATGTTGGGTTCTCCCAATTGCTGTCCAAAAAGCGAAATGCATATCATCTCTTTTACCCTTCTTAGATCAGACATCTCTTTCCATAATATCAACGCGTCGTGTGGCTTTTAACCATGCTTCACTCATTCTAACTCATTCAGTTTTTTCTTCTTACAGCTCAAATTCCATCTTTATCATCTTATACTCTGCCAAAGAATGCTTCATTCAAGAATCACATATCGGGTAACCTGAAGCTTGAATTGTTGCATCCTTTTGCTCCATGACATCACCGCTGCTTTTTTTCGACTGTTCTTCTAACTCATGAATACGATTTTGCAATTCTACATTTTGATCATATAATACTTCTAATAAATTCTCCTCAGGTACCTCTTCTTCCTCTTCTTCCTCACTCTCATCTGTTACCTCTGCGACTATCTCGGGTGCAACTATCAATTCTTCACTCACCACAAGAAATCTCTAATTCCTTCTTCGTCTGACATCACATTATCATGGTTAATGATTAGAGGTATCCCCACAGTCTCATTCACTCCATTGTTAGCATTCTCAGCTACCATTCTCAAATACTGCCATAAAACAAGGGTTACTTAAGCAAATTAATGTATCACATAATATCCATATATTATGACCAACCAACAATTAAGCTTAGGTAGAACACACTAGCGAAGGATTTACTCATCTCTCCCCTCGTAGTTATATTCCCCGATCTCCGCCAGAGACCATATCCCTAAACTCGATACCAACTTTGACAACCCCAAAATATGTCAATTCCATCCAACCCATTCCAAGTCGCCAAATACATGGTACGAAACAACTACTGACTTTATTACAACTATTGTCGTGCAAAATACAACAACTTCGTGTGTTGTGAGTTTTGATACAAATATATATATCAACTGTGACTCTTGACACCAACTTGGGTATGCGTCACCATGACATCTTACATAAAGGTATAGTCAAAACTGTTTTAGAAATTAAAATCTTTGGGAAGTGGTCAAGAAACCTTCATACATGGGAGGTCAATGCGTACAGGTTATGATAGATATCATATGGCCACGAAATTATCCTTGGTTGACCCAATAGACCCCAAAGAAAATGAGAAGATTACTATCATATTCTTTGCAATGGTGAGTCTTCTCTTGTCATATCATTATCTCCTTGTCTCTAATTTAGAGTTATACTTCAACCAAACACCAAGATTATATAGGTAGTGCTTTCGTAGATATACTCGTGAAGTGGATGAGCACAACCACGTCTTATGATGACACGAGGTTGTATGTCATTAGACATCTTGTATAATCGTGGCAAAACACCCTTCTAACGTTGGGTTCGCCTCACCCTATTTGATTCACCAAATATAACTACTAAATGATGTATACAACACCATTCTATCTTTGCTAGGAGAACCTCCACAGATTAGAGACCACGGTTCTATTTCCCAGTTACCTCGCTTGACCCATCTACACTCTTATTACCTGAAAAGGAATTGTGAAGCAAAAGGGTGAGCACAACTAGCCTAGTAAATAATATCATGACTAAATATAATTAAATTATCAATAGCCTTCATCAGTAATAAATTAGAGATTTAGAACATATGGTAGATGATAAAACTTTTCAACCATAGTTGCAGCGGAACGAGCAATCCATTAGAAGAGTCAAATAGACCATAAAGTCTACTATCTTCTCCACATTAAAAGTCCACCAACGGTGTTTTATCTCTCAACAACATCACTCAACAGGTTCATTTCCACAATTATATGAATAACTCATAATCATAATTGTGATTCTAAATTCCTCTTCGCACCCAGAACAAAGATAATTTTCATCACATGTCTTTACCTGAAACATCAAAAATCATGGTTATACCAAATCATAATTCCTGTTTATAATCATACTAACAACTTCATCTTTGCACTACGGGCCAAAGATATTCATCAACAGACCATCTTTGCACTACTGAGGCCAAAGATATTGAATAACGAGTCATCTTTTACACTACGGGCCAAAGATATTAATCAACAATTCATCTTTTTTACTCTGAAAGCTAAAGATATTCCTCAACAGTTCATATTTGCACTACATGCCAAATATATTCATCAATAATTCATATTTGCCTTCTGAGCCAAATATATTAATATCTCAAAAAATATATAATCATTTGAATTTATATAAACAATAATTATAACCATGTTGATTCTTTCACCTTTACACTTAAGCTAAAGATATTCAATTATAAATTGAATGGTCATGATCATACTACCAACAACAATTCAACTTTGCATTCGTGGAAGAGAATCCATAGTCACGATTATACCAATAATCTACTTATCTTTACACTCAAGTCAAAGAAAAATTTCATCACTAAGATTATAAAAATGTTATATATGATAATAAAAACAAGACTAAAAGACAATTTGCACCCCAAATTTTACATCGGTGTTGACTTTTGCACCCCAAACCGAAAAAGGTATCTAAGTACACCCCAAACTTCATTATACGTAACAAAACGCACTTTTCTTCCTTAGCTTAAATTCAAAAGTGGCCATTTGAAGAAATATTAAAAGTTTGGGGTGCAAATTGTAACGATTTAAAAAATGTAAACTTTTTTTTAACAATTTTTTAAAACAAACTAAAATTTATAACAGTTTAATTTTTTTTTAAAAGCAGTCAAATTTTTTTTTGTTAAAAATAGTTTAATTTTTTTTTGTTAAAGCGATTAAAAAATTTTGTTTTGTTTTAAAAAATTTATAACGATTAAAAAAGTTTATAACAGGTTAAATTTTTTTTTTGTTAAAAGCGTTTAAATTTTTTTATAACAGATTTAAAATTTTTTATTAATAACATTTTAATTTTTTTTTTTAAAAGCAGTTTAAATTTTTTGTTAAAAAGCAGTTAAATTTTTTTTGTTATAAGCAATTAAAAAATTTATTTAGTTTAAAAAAAATTTATAACGATTAAAAAAAATTATAACAATCAAATTTTTTTTTCGTTAAAAACACTTAAAAATTTTTTTTGTTAATAACATTAAAACAATTTATTTTGTTTTAATTTTTTTTATAATTATTTAAATTTTTTTGTTAAAAAGCAGTTAAAATTTTTTTCTAACAATTTAATATTTTTTTTGTTGAAAACAGTTTAAAAAAATTTGTTAAAAATAGTTAAAATTTTTTTTGCTAAAAGCAGTTTTAATTTTTTTTGTTAAAAAATTTATTTTGTTTAAAAAAACAAGTTAACAGATTTAAAAAAAAATTTGTTAAACAAATTTATTTTGTTTAAAAAAATTATAACGATTTAAATTTTTTTTTATAATGATCTAAAATTTTTTTTGTTAAAAAGCAGTTAAAAAATGTATTTTGTTTTAAAAAAAAAGGTTTAAAGTTCAAAATTTTTTTGTTAAAAAAATTATTTTGTTTTTAAAAAATTTATAACGATTTTTTAAAAAAAATTATAATGATTTAAAATTTTTTTTTAAAAAAGTTATTTTGTTTTTATAATTTTTTGTTAAAAATAGTTTAAAATTTTTTGTTAAAAATTTTATTTTGTTTTAAAAAAATTATTTTTTAATTGTATGGTAATTGTATGCTAACTATTTTAAAATTTTGTTTTTAAAAATTCTTATATTTAAAAACATTTTATTTTATTTAAAATTAATTATTTTTGCCAATTTTAAGATCTTTGTTACAATTTGCACCCCAAACTTTTATTCTTTATGTAGGTCACTTTTGACCGGTTAAGTGAAGAAAGTGTGCGTTTTATTTTACATATAATGAAGTTTAAATTGAACTTGACACCTTTTTTAGGTTTGGGGTGCAAAAGTCAACAGTGAATAAAATTTAAGGTGCAAATTGTCTTTTAGTCTAAAAACAATATGATGAAAACATGGATTAAATTTCAAGAGTATGATTCATAAATCAACGGTAATTTGGTCGGAAAAAGAACCAATTTTGTAAGTGAATAGTACTAGTGAATAGTAACTTCGTGAATAGTAACTCATGAATAAGTAACTCTTGAATAAGTAACTTGGATATGAAAAAGGTAGAAATTCTACATAAAATTAATACCAATATTTCAAGATAATGATATTGAAAGAATAATATTTCTTAAGCTTATAAACAATTTATTTTAATTATTTACACTTTACTAAATAATGCATTTAATCATCCTAAAATGCCAAACTCAGAAGATTTCATCAACAATAACCAAAACCCTCATCAAAAATCTGCATATACCTCATGTAGGATTCTTAAGCCATAAAATCCTATTTTCTAATTTTCTTATTTCACATAACATATTTAATTCATTTACTTATAACTAGTCCATTTTCATGAAAAATACCAAATCAGTTCCAAAAATATTTCTTTTACGGGATTTAGCAGAATATAGTCCCATATTGAACATATATTTTCTCGAAATTTTTAAAATTCATTTACTATTTTCATATATTAAAACCGCCTAATATTTAGACATTTATCATAAATTGTACTTTTATCTTTAAATTCCGAAATTCACAGAGTACACTGATATTATATAGATGTACTCCCAATAAAAATCTCATCAATTTTGGAGCTAACCACAAGGAGTTAGAAGCGGTTACTTTTAAAATAATCTTTTCTTATAAAATTCATAATTCTTAATCTACACATCCAAAAATCACCATTTTTGGACACAATCAATAAAACTCATCAAAATATCATTTTAAATTTTTCCAGAATTTTCTGAAGGTCGGAAGAAGCACGAACTGAAAAATATAACAACCCTTAAAATCCACTTACCTCAAAAAGAAAGAAGACTTTTGACTTGAATATCGATATATTATTTGAATCGAACTTGCGTAGAGATAGCAACACTCAAGATATCTAAATACTCACAAAAATATGCTTAATAATATAGAGAGAGAAAACTTATGTTTCTGGTGTGATTTTCAATTCTAACTTAAGCACCTATTTATAGGAAAATGCTAGAACACCAAAGGAGACTAAATTAATAAAATAATAATATTAATTATTCTAAGCATGCTGCTATGAAGCCCATCATTCTTGAAAACCAATTCAGCACACCTTAATTGATTTCCACCACATTTTTGTACACCAACCAAAATGGGTCCCACCCAAATTAAATAAAAATTATTTTATTTTTCGAAACTTCAACAATTCATAGAAAATAGTCCGGTTATCAGAAAAATATGAATTTTATGTCCATTCTGCCTGAAATCGAATTCTCTACAACTTTGTATCTCTGAGTTTTTCCAAATTTCAAACTAAAAATATCCGAAATCCACCAACGGATGATTTTTAATACCTCCACACCGACAAAATACTGATAAAACACCTTAGTATTAATTCCTTCTTTTTTATCCACATAAAAATAAATATATACATCATTTATATTCACATAAAATAAATATTTCCTTATCATATAAATCAATAATTAATTATTCACAAATAATATTACAGAATCACAATTATGACAACTTGGCCATTCCCAGGAAAGAGGGGGCTTTCCAATAAGGATTACTCCTTACTGGCGCGCAATTAGGTGACCAAACCTCTCATTGACAGAACTTTCTAGACATTGCCAATAATTCTATCTAATAATATTATTCAAATAATATGAATTATTGATCTTATAATGGAGATACTGTGCAGTGACAATTATTGAACAATAATAATATAAAATATCAATGTAGCAATTATTGAATCAATAAAATAAAATATTGAACAGTAATTACTACAACCATTATTGAGTAGTGTCTTCTTACGTAAAAATTAATAATTTCAAAATATCGTAATACTGGTAAGTGCTATCGCGTAATAACGCATATTACTTGTATTTTAACCATCGTATATTCAACAAATGTTAATTGGTAACCATTACGCCGTTATTTATAAAAAATCAAATTTGTCGTTTTTCTTCATCCGATGATTATTACATTATGGGGCCCTGAAATGATCAAGCTGCGTGCATTAAATTTAAATATTTTTGCGACATAAAGAATATTCTACGACTAAACGAATATTCCCCGACAACAATGAATATTTTATAACCACTTGTGTATTTTGAAAAAAAAATTCATATATCACCCTTAACTTTTAACCTTTTATCAATTTAACCATTTACTGAATTGTAATTATAAGAAAAATTGAATACTTTTATTTCATAAAATTCGGTCTTACAATCTCCTCCTTATGAAATTTCGTCCCCTAAATTTATGTACAAGTATTTCAAAAGTTGAAAATACCTTCTTCCATTTCGATTCTATCTCCCGGTCATCATGATTTCCCCGTTGCTCATCTCCCGTGATAACTTTTTGGGTTCCTCACTTGTTGGGAAGTCATTACAACAAATATCCTTGAACTACTTTGGCTTTGACTTATGCGGGGCGTTATTTTGGTGTTATCACTACCGTTGGAATATACTTTTCTATAGGGCATATTCCTCCCTCAATCGCCTCGTCGCATACTCTCGATTCATGATCTGAATCATCAATCTTCGATCCATATCGAATCCAGGTTGAACGCTATGTACAAGGTAATTCAAAACTCGATGTTGGGTTCTCCCAATTGCTGTCCAAAAAGAGAAATTCGTATAATCTATTTTAGCCT
Source organism: Panax quinquefolius (assembly GCA_020205615.1). NCBI lineage: Eukaryota > Viridiplantae > Streptophyta > Magnoliopsida > Apiales > Araliaceae > Panax > Panax quinquefolius. The sequence continues at coordinate 33,087,397 of CM035169.1, forward strand.
TCTTAGATCGGACATCTCTTTCCACAATATCAACGCGTCGTGTGGCTTTTAACCATGCATCACTCATTCTTACTCGTTCAGCTTTTTTTCTTCTTTCACCGATTCCATCTTTATCATCTTATACTCGCGAAAGAATGCTTCTGTTCAAGCATCACATATTGGGTAGCATAAGCTTGAATTGTTGCATCCTTTTGCTCCACGACTGCCTGTCGTTCTTCAGCTTGCTCTTCTAACTCATGAATACGATTTTGCAATTCAATATTTTGATCATATAATACTTCTAATAAATTCTCCTCAGATACCTCTTCTTCCTCTTCTTCCTCATTCTCATCTGTTACCTCTGCGACTATCTCGGGTGCAACTATCAATTCTTCACTCACCACAAGAATATCTCTAATTCCTTCTTCGTCTGACATCACATTATCATGGTTAGTGGTTAGAGGTATCCCCACAGTCTCATTCACTCCATCGGTAGCATTCTCAGCTGCCATTCTCAAATACTGCCATAAAACAAGGGTTAATTAAGCAAATTAACGTATCACATAATATCCATATATTATGATCAACCAACATTTAAGCTTAGGTAGAACATACTAGCGAAGGATTTACTCATCTCTCCCCTCCTAGTTATATTCCTCGATCTCCGCCAGAGACCATATCCCTAAGCTCTGATACCAATTGTGACAACCCCAAAGTAGGTCCATTCCATCCAATCCATTCTGAGTCGCCAAATACATGGTACAGAAAACAACTACAACTTTATTACAACAATTGTAGTGCAAAATACAACTCCTCATGTGTTGTTAGTTTTGATACAAATATATATATCAACTGTGACTCTTGACACCAACTTAGGTAGCACGTCACCATGACATCTTACATAAAGGTATAGTCAAAAACTGTTTTAGAAATTAAAATATTTGGGAAGTGGTCAAGGAAATATTTGAGGGTTTAAGAAATGGGTTTTGTACTGGGGTCAATAAAAAATTCGATTTCACGCTCTAGGGTAGGCTAGAAAGTCTTCAAGAATACGTCAAGAAATTTATTAATGATAGAAATATCATTCAAAATCATTACTCTCGCCCAAGACTTGGATAAGACGTCACATTAATACCAATCGTGACTTCTATCCTTTACCCGGATAAGACCTCACAATGATACCTATCAACTTGCCATCTTCAAATCACTGACGTCGCCTACTGAAAAACCTGCTTCGGCAGATTCCACACAAGGAAGTCAACAACGAAAGGATCGGGGCTCTTTACTTATGGCTTGATATAACAAAGATTAACTTTAGGGTTTGGTTACATTGAATTCGTGATAACAGTTTGGTTAGAATATGAAAGCTAACAACCTTACAAAAGAATAATGAGTAGTTAATCAATCGTTTTCAAAAATTACCTCAAAGGCAAGTATTTTCAAAGAGATAAGATCGTGAAAGTGTTTATTTGAAACAACAAGATTAATAAACAAAGGAGGTAACGAAGGTTTCTCCCAACGAAGTTTCAATAGATAAATCAAAGTCTAATTTTCCTGAGTCAAATTTAAACATTCAACACAACTAGGTAGAATAAAAGAGTGGGTAGAACTTGTATTGAATAAAGTATAGACTTCAGTAATAATTTATAATTAATTTACCTGCTAACTTAGTTCGGTTTACTCGCTTTTGAGAAGTCATGAAAATGCACTTCTTAAAACCAACGACTTTGTTTTGTCCATATCCACCTTTGTGCCACCGTCCCCACCTAGACTTGACTTTGGTGCACAAACAAAATTGAGCTAAATTACCTTTTCTTCTTGCAATTTCCACTTCTATTATCTTTGCCATGATTACCACCGAAGTGGTTACCATTCTTAACATGATAATTTCCCCGACGATGGTTATCATTGTTCGATAGCCGCTGCCACCAAGATGATTATTATCGTATTGTTGGTCGTTACCTTTTTTTTCTTCAATCAACACTCTCATGTGCTTCATTGCTTATCTCAAAGATTTTCAGATGTCATTCTCAAACACCGCTCACAAAAACAAGGGTTAATTAACATGTCACATATTATCCCTATACACCTAATTCCACCAATTAAATACCAAATAAACTTAGGTAGGTCATACTAGCGAAAAGAATTCCCGCCTCTCCTCCTAGTTCTTATCTCACATTTCACCAGGGATCATATCCCTAAGCTCGATACCAACCGTGACGCCCCAAAATTAGGTATACGCCACCCATCTTGGGTCGCCACTTACATGGTACATAAATTCAAATACAAACTTAATTATACATCCGTCGTAATATACGACAATACATAAACCGAGAGTTCTAATAGGAATATTGTCATTTAGACAATATCCATACTCAAGGAGTCCTCATTACATTTATTGTTACACTATTTAATGTAATAGTGAGGACTACTAATGCTATCTTCTGGACCATTACTCCGCTTTCCCCGACTCGTCCCAACTATGTTCTCATTTCAAGAAAGAACAAAGGAAAGAAAGGGTGAGCTCAACTAGCCCAAGAAGAAATATTATGACTAAGATAATGCGTAATAAATTATCATTAGCCTTCAACAATGTTAAACCGATAAAATACAATAGACAAAACAGCTTTAATCTGCAATGAAATATGCAATCCATTAAAAGAGTCAAGTAGAGAATAAAATCTACTATCTTTTTAGTTTTAAAAGGTTTTCATCAATTTTAATCACGAGACTCAAACTTAATAAATAAACCACCACATCTAATCATCCACGTACTACTACCAAAGATTTTCATCAAATTATCAATGGTCACGACTATACCGAATCACCCCGGTCATAATCATACCAAAAACTATCCATCATCGCATTACAAAAGCCATCGAGGACTTTTGTCACATCATTTATAGCAGTCATGATTATACCGAATGATCCTCGGTCATAATCATACCAAGTTCATCTACGCGTAAGACATAGATAACTTTCAACATAATATAACATGAGGATGATGACAATGACATAATAATTCAATAAAACAAGTTCAAGAATTAATTTATCCAAGAACCAATAACGCCCAAGTTGTCAACACGATACTTTTTGTAGAGTAAAATTCAAGAATGCTCGTAAGAATATTTCCATGAAAAGATATCGGATGAAACGCAAATATCAAGGATATTCTACTAATTTCATGGAGTATAGAAGTCAAAGTTTTAACCAACCGAGTATAATGAAGAATGGAATAACAAAAGAAATCACCACGCATGCGGTTGCAGATGAGCATAGTTATTCCAACAAAATAATAATAACGGAACCGTGTCGTGAAATTCACACCATGATGAGGATGTTCCAATGTAATAATAAAGATGGAACCAGGTCCGGTGTAAAACACACATGATAGATATTCCAATGTAATAATGATAAAAATAAACAAACTAGGTCCTGTGTAAAACACACGACGTGATGTTCCAAATGTAATGATAAAGAATGGAATAATGTAAGAATGTCACCAAGTATAGGGTAAACCACGATATACAAAGTTATTCCAATGTAAATAAATAAGAATGGAATAACATAAGGATTTCACCAAGTATAGGTACGCCATATACAAGTTATGTATAGGGTATGCCACTTTTACAAAAGTTATTCCAATGTAATGATAAAGAATGGAATAACATAAGTTCTCTTCATGAATAAGAAAGAATAACACCCTTTACGGTACAACAAATAATATCCTCACCGTAAAAGACACCGGATATCAAAGTAAAGGAAGTACCGTATCACTCTTCTTCTTTCTCTATAGATTTTCTCTCTATAGCTTCTCTCTATAATTTCTCTCTCTCTGTAGTTTCAAAGAATTCGTAAGAAAATAATGAAGGAATGAGCTTCTATTTATAGGATAATAGAATGCATAGTAATTAATCCATGAACTATCCATATTGATTTACTTTAATCTGACGGTCCCCATATTTAAAGCAAAATCTTTTAAATAAAATATCATATATTCTATTTATATAAAAAATTTTTACTATGCAAACACTATGCAACACTACGCAAAACACTATGCAACACTATGCATAATAAAATATAATATATTCTATTTATAGAATAACTTTAATAAAGTATTCGCTTTATATAAAGATGTTTCGCTTTTATTACGCTAATAATACTTAATAAAACAAAACGTCATTATCGCTATAATAATTCATATTATTAATCGACAATAATGGAATCAAACCGAGTGACTTCTCACATAAGAATCAATAATCAATACCGCAAAGCTACTATGCAACCACATATTCATCGTATTTCTTTTACTACCGAGTAGTTCAACAAAGATCAACCAGTAAAACTTCCGCCGTTATTTCAATAAAATATTTTTGTCGTTTTCTCAATCCGACAATAATTACGCTAGGTCCACCAATGATTGAGTAGTTATACGAATATTCCCTCGCTAAATCGAATATTCCCCACCAATCGAATATAATATAACCACTTGATACTTTGCAAAATTTATAAATACTACCCACAACTATAATATTATCTCAAATTCACACCATAACATTAAAAATTATTTCGACAAAATTTAAATCTTTATTGATAAAATCTGGGTCTCACAATCTCCCTCCTTATGGAATTTTGCCCTCAAATTAGGGTACGACACTGCATGATAAGAGGTGAGGATACCTTGAATACCTTTATCGTTAAAAACATTAAATTCATCTTTGCAATCCTACCAAAAATATTCATTAACAATTCATCTTTGCACTACAGCCAAAGATATTTATTAACAATTCATCTTTGCACTACAAAGCAAAGATATACAACTTTAAAACCAATAATGCCGAGACGCAGCTTAATAAGTATCACGACCACGAATTATCCATACACTAATCGCCAAGGATATTCGTGTTTTCAATTACTACCATGATTATACCGGAATAATCCGTGGTCATAATCATACCAAGTCTATCAATGCACTACTACCAAAGATGACTTTTACCACATCCATGAATTAATATTTCATCACGAGACTCACCAATAATTAATCCATATCATCGAATCATCCCCGCACTACGTGCCAAGGATATTCATTAAGATCACGACCACGAATTATCCATGCACTACTACCAAAGATAATCGTGTATTCATTAAGATCACGACCACAAATTATCCATGCACTACGTACCAAAGATAATCGTGTATTCATTAAGTATCATGACCATAAATTATCCATGAACTACTACCAAAGATAATCGTGTATTCATTAAGATCACGACCACGAAATTATCCATGCACTACTACCAAAGATAATCGTGTATTCATTAAGATCACGACCACAAATTATCCATGCACTACGTACAAAGATAATCGTGTATTCATTAAGATCACGACCATAATTATCCATGCACTACGTACAAAGATAATCGTGTATTCATTAAGATCACGACCACAAATTATCCATGCACTACGTACCAAAGATAATCGTATTCATTAAGATCACGACCACAAATTATCCATGCACTACGTGCAAAGATAATCGTGTATTCATTAGTATCATCGACCACAAATTATCCATGCACTACTACCAAAGATAATCGTGTATTCATTAAGATATCACGACCACAAATTATCCATGCACTACTACCAAAGATAATCGTGTTTTCAATTACTATGCTATGATTATACCGAACAATCCTCGGTCATAATCATACCAAGTCCATCTATGCACTACGCCACGTATTGACTTTCAACATAATATAAACACGAGGATAATGATATAACTAATCAATCAAATGAGATAAAGGATAAATATTAAACATTTATAATATAATTTATCCAAGATTCAAGAATATCCCCATGTTATCAATCACTTAATAATCTCATAATCTAATATCATTAATATTATAACAATATTTTAATCACTTCTTAAATTTATAAATAATTTATCTCAATTGTTTACGCTTTACCATATAATGCATTTAATCATTCAAAATGCCATACTCATAAGATATCATCACTAATTATCAAATCCTCAAAAAATATGCATACTCTATATAGGATTCTCTAGCCATAAAATCCTATTTTCAACTTTGTTACTTCACATAACATATTTAACTCATATGTTCAGAATTAAACTATTTTCATGAAAATACCAAATCAGTCCCAAAATATTTCTTTTCTGGGATTTAGCATAATATAGTCCCATAATGAAAATATATTTTTCTCGAATTTTAAAATTCATTTACTATTTTTCAAAAATTAATTTCCAATTAATTCCTTAAGAAATTAGCTACCTCAAGGATAACTCCAAAATTCCCAAATCTTGGCAGAATCTTAACACATGTTAACGTGAGCTTCCAGCTTTAAATTTCATGGTCATCTGAGTTATAGAACTCCTAAGTTATATCGCTTTTTTCATTTAAAAACCTAAATATTGAAATGGTCATAACTTCCTCATTTTAAGTCGAATGAGCTCATTTTTGGACAGGAGGTACTTTATAACATATATTTTCATGTCCCAAAAGTCCAGAATTTTTCACATAAATTTAGTGGCCAAAATAGCCCCTCTAAAATTATGGCAGCAACTTTTTCGGTTTTTGCAGCTTTGCACTCCTTTGCTAAAATCAGTCCACACAAAAATCTACAACACCTTTTCCAGTAATTCCATTTGGATTAGTTAGGTAACTCATAGATCTAACTCTAGGACTCGACCACACTCAAAAATTCAAAATATATTAGGAGATATGGTCAATTGAATTTCATGTTACGTTTTTCACAAAATCTGATTTTCAACTCTTTGTGATTTCTAAGAAACTTTCATGTTTTAACATACTAACCAACATAACTCATCATAAAACTTACTAATACCACGTATACCCATGATTTTCATTAGTCCAATGCTTTTATTATGACTTTCATCATAAACCACGTAAATCGCTCATTTTAGTCAAGAAATATTTGAGGGTTTAAGAAATGGGTTTTTGTATCGGGTCAATAAAAATTCGATTTCACGCCTAGGGTAGGCTAGAAAGTCTTCAAGAATACGCCAAGAAATTTATTAATGATAGAAATATCATTCAAAATCACATTTCGTCCAAGACTTGATAAGACGTCACATTAATACCAATCGCGACTTCTATCCCTTAACCCGGATAGACCTCACAATGATACCTATCAACTTGCCATCTTCAAATAATTACGACGCCACTATGTAAAGTCTAGCTTCGCATTTCCACACAAGGAAGTCAACAACGAAAGGATCGGGCTCTTTACTTATGGCTTGATATAACAAAGTTGATTAACTTTAGGGTTTGGTTACTTTGAATTCAGATAACAAAGTTGGTTAGAATATGAAAGCTAACAACCTTACAAAAAGAATAATGAGTAGTTAATCAATCGCTTTCAAAAATTACCTCAAAGGCAAGTATTTTCAAAGAGATAAGATCGTGAAAGTGTTTATTTGAAACAACAAGATTAATAAATGTTGGAGGTAACGAAGGTTTCTCCCAACGAAGTTTCAATAGATAAATCAAAGTCTAATTTTCCTGAGTCAAATTTAAACATTCAACACAACTAGGTAGAATAAAAGAGTGGGTAGAACTTGTATTGAATAAAGTATAGACTTCGTAATAATTTATAATTAATTTACCCGCGCTAACTTAGTTCGGCTTTACTCGCTTTTTGAGAAGTCATGAAAAATGCACTTCCTAAAACCAACGACTTTGTTTTGTCCATATCCACCTTTGGTGCCACCGTCCCAAATTAGACTTGACTTTGGTGCACAACAAAATTGAGCTAAATTACCTTTTCTTCTTGCAATTTCCACTTCTATTATCTTTGCCATGATTACCACCGGGTGGTTACCATTCTTAGATGATAATTTCCCCACGATGGTTATCATTGTTCGATAGCCGCTGCCACCAAGATGATTATTATCGTATTGTTGGTCGTTACCTTTTTGTTTAAGCTTCAATCAACACTCTCATGTGCTTCATTGCTTATCTCAAAGATTTTCGATGTCATTCTCAAACACCGTCACAAAACAAGGGTTAATTAACATGTCACATATTATCCCTATACACCGACCACCAATTAAATACCAAATAAACTTAGGTAGGTCATACTAATGAAAGAATTCCCCGCCTCCCTCCTAGTTCTTATCTCACATTTCACCAGTGATCATATCCCTAAGCTCGATACCAACCGTGACGCCTCTAAAATTAGGTATACGCCACCCATCTTGGGTCGCCACTTACATGGTACATAAATTCAAATACAAACTTAATTATACATCCGTCAGTAATATACGACAATACATAAACCGAGAGTTCTAATAGAATATTGTCATTTAGACAATATCCATACTCAAGGAGTCCTCATTACATTTATTGTTACACTATTTAATGTAATAGTGAGGACTACTAATGCTATCTTCTGGACCATTACTCGCTTCCCCGACTCGTCCCAAATGTTTCTCATTTCCTCAGAGAACAAATGGAAAGAAAGGGTGAGCTCAACTAGCCCAAGAAGAAATATTATGACTAAGATAATGCGTAATAAATTATCATTAGCCTTCAACAATGTTAAACCGATAAAATACAATAGACAACCAGCTTTAATCAAGAAAAATACGCAATCCATTAAAAGAGTCAAGTAGAAATAAAATCTACTATCTTTTAGGTTTTAAAAGGTTTTCATCAATTTTATCACTAGACTCACTTTAATAAATAAACCACCACATCTAATCATCCCTCGTACCACGGCCAAGGATTTTCATCAAATTATCAATGGTCATGACTATACCGAATCACCCCGGTCATAATCATACCAAAAAGCTATCCATCATCGTGCATTACGTGCCACCGAGGACTTTTGTCACATCATTTATAAGCAGTCATGATTATACCGAATGATCCTCGGTCATAATCATACCAAGTTCATCTACGCACGTAAGACATAGATAACTTTCAACATAATATAACATGAGGATGATGACAATGACATAATAATTCAATAAAACAAGTTCAAGAATTAATTTATCCAAGAACCAATAACGCCCAAGTTGTCAACACGATACTTCTTTGTAGAGTAAAATTCAAGAATGCTCGTAAGAATATTTCCATGAAAAGATATCGATGAAACGCAAATATCAAGGATATTCTACTAATTTCATGGAGTATAGAAGTCAAAGTTTTAACTAACCGAGTATAATGAAGAATGGAATAACAAAAGAAATCACCATGCATGCAGATTGCAGATGATAGGTTATTCCAACAAAAATAATAATAACTCTAACCAGTCGTGAAATTCACAATCGACAGATGTTCCAATGTAATAATAAAGATGGAACCAGATCCGATGTAAAACACATGCATATGTGATATTCCAACAGTAATGATAAAAATAATAAACGGAACCAGTCCTGTAAAACACATGCATGTGATGTTCCAAATGTAATGATAAAGAATAAATAATGTAAGAATGTCACCAAGTATAGGGTAAACCACGATACAAAGTTATTCCAATGTAATAAATAAGAATGGAATAACATAAGGATTTCACCAAGTATAGGTACGCCGCATTATATACAAGTTATGTATAGGGTATGCCACTTTTTACAAAGTTATTCCAATGTAATGATAAAGAATGGAATAAATGTAAGTTCTCTTCATGAATAAGAAAGAATAACACTTCTACGCGTACAACAAATAATATCCCTTACCGTAAAAAGACACCGGATATCAAAGTAGTGAAGTACCGAATACTCTTCTTCTTTCTCTCTATAGATTTTCTCTCTATAGCTTCTCTCTATAATTTCTCTCTGTAGAGTTTCAAAGAATTGTAAGAAAATAATGAAAGAATGAGCTTCTATTTATAGGAAAATAGAATGCATAGTAATTAATCCATGAATGGTCCAGATTGATTTACTTTAATCCTGACTGGTCATATTTAAAGCAAAATCTTTTAAATAAAATATCATATATTCTATTTATATAAAAAACATTTTACTATGCAAACACTATGCAACACTATGCTAAACACTATGCAAAAACACTACGCAATACTACGCATAATAAAATATAATATATAATATATTCTATTTATGTAATAACTTTAATAAAGTATTCTGCTTTATATAAAAGATGTTTCGCTTTTATTACGCTAATAATATGAATAAAACAAAATGTCATTATCGCTATAATAATTCATATTATTAATCGACAATAATGGAATCAAACCGAGTGACTTCTCACATAAGATCAATAATCAATACCGCGCGCTACTATGCAACCACACGACATCGTACTTTTTTACTACCGAGTAGTTCAACAATACCAACCAGAAAACTTCCGTCGTTATTTCAATAAAATATTTTTGTCGCTTTCAATCCGACAATAATTTCATTAGTGGGGTCCACCAATGATTGAGCCGTAGTATGACGAATATTCCCCGCTAAACCGAATATTCCCCACCAATCGAATATAATATAACCACTGTGATACTTTGCAAAATTTATAAATACTACCCACAACTATAATATTATCTCAAATTCACACCATAATATTAAAAAATTATTTAGACAAAATTTAAATCTTTATTGATAAAATCTGGGGTCTCACACTTTCCAATAAGAATTACTTCTTACTGGCGCGCAATTAGGTGACCAAACCTCACCTTGACAGAACTTTCTAGACATTGCCAATAATGCTATCTAATAATATTATTCAAATAATATGAATTATTGATCTCATAATGGAGATACTGTGTAAGACCCCGATTTGTTTTTAATAAAATGGAATTTCCTTTATTTATTATTTTGAAATAAGAGGGTTGAATTGATTAATGTGGTTAGTTATAGATAAAATGCGCCAATATTTTAAAATAAACATGTGGTTATAAAATATTCATTGTTGTTTTAGAATATTCGTTTGTCGTGGAATATTCTTCCTGTCGGGAATATTCGTAAATACGACTCACATTGATCTTTTGTGGTCCCCATAATGGAAAGTTTGATTGGATGAAGAAAAAGAAAAGTATGAGTTGTTTATAAATAATCTGGCGTAGTTATTACCAATTATCTTCGTTGGAATACCCGGTGGTTAAAACACAAGAATACTTTGTTGTTGTTGCAAGATAGCATACTACAGATTGCACCAATTATTGATTCTTACGTAAGAAGGCACTTACTTAATAATTGTTACGTATGAATTATCGCTCAAAGATTTTATTTTATTGATTCAATAATTCTTTGCGTTGATATTTTATATTACCGTTGTTTCAATAATTGTCACTACACGTATTTTTCATTATCGGCAATAATTCATATTGTTCTAATAATATTATTAGAAAATATTATTGGCAATGTCTAGAAAGTTCATTTCAAGGAGAGGTTTGGTCACCTAATCAAGCCAAGTAAGGAGAAATTCTTATTGGAAAGCCCCTCTTTCCTGGGAACGACCGTCGGTTGTTAAGATTGTGATTCTGTAATATTATTTGTGAATAATTAATTATTGATTTATATGATGAGGGAAATATTGATTTTATGTGGATATAGATGGAGAAAATTTTTAAAGTTACAATTGTTAAAAATTGATATTTTATCTTTTCTGATAAAATAATATTTTATTATATTATTATAATATAATAATGATAATATTTTTACAATGATTGTGGGATATATGAGTATATGAGGAGGAAGAGTATTTTTGTTACAAAAGTTGTTTAACACATGTTTTGTGTGTCGGTGGACCCCATTTCTTGACTGAAATTTGATTATAGCATGTAAAATCATTCGTATGTGGATTTCGGTCAATTTATGTTTGGAATTTGGAAAAACTTTCTTCTGCAAAGTTGTAGAGAATTGAATTTCCTATAAAAAGTCGTGGGATTCGAATTTTTTGACAAAAGGGCTATTTGTTATGAATTATTGAAGTTCCAAAGTTTCGAAATAATTGATTTTTGGGAGTTTTAGTTAATTATTTTGAGAAAAACGTTTTTTGTGCAATTAGTGGGCTCACATGTGTTATAAATGATCTGAATTCAGATCTTCAAAGTTGGGCTAAGGAAATTTAAAATATATATTAATATTTTATTAAATTTTCTACTTCGTGTTTCTAAAGCATTTTTCATAAATAGGGTGCTTAGGTTAGAATTGAAAATCACACCGTAAACCAAGTTTTCTCTATTTCTCTCTATAATATCGAGCGTATTTTGTGAGTTTTTTTAGTACTTTGAGTATTGCTATACGGTGCAAGTTCTTTCAGCACTATATCCAGTATTCTAGTCAGAAGTACTATTCTTTCTGAGGTAAGGGATGTTGTTTCTTCTTAAATGTTATTATCTTCTTCAATATCATTATGTTGAAATATTGTTCTGAATTTTTTATCAAATTTGGAACTTTTTTATGTCTGAGTTACTATTCATGAGTTACTATTCACGAGTACTATTCACGGCGCGTGATGATGTTTTTTTATGAAATTTCTATCTTTTGAGGTCTGAGTTACTATTCACGTACTTATTACATTATTCACGAATCATTTACACTATTCACGGAAAAATTAAATTTTCTTTTCTCAGATCCAAGATTGTCTGTTATGATTCCTATCTTTGATTGGATCTATGTTTTGATCTTCATTCTTGAATTTTACTCCAATCTGGTTATTTATGAAATATTTTGAACTTGGATTATTTAAAGTATGAATCCTTAATACTTGTTCTTTTGTTTCAATCGGATTCGCTTTTCTTTAAAATATTTTTCATCATCCTCGGTCCTAAATGATGATATTACCGAATATCTTTGGCCCAGAAGTGCAAAGATGAATGATTTCGATGAATATCTTTGGCCCGCATCGCAAAGATGAATAATAGGTGTTGAGATGAATACGACCGATCGATTAATATCTTTGGCCCAGTAGTCAAAGATGAACAGTGTTTAGGTGAAGATGACCAATGATGAATATCTTTGGTCTTTAGTGCAAAGATGAATATTTGATTCCGATATATATTGATTGATGTTACAGGATAAAATATCGACGATGAACTTTTAAATTCATATATGTATTTATAATAGTTTGCATTCTCTACTTAACTCTTCTAATGATTTATTATTTTCGCTGCGAAGATTGATTTAAAACTGGTTGTCTATTGTATTCCATTAGATTTTTCCCTGTTGAGGACTAACGATAATTTGTTTTATATTATCTTAGTCATAATGTTCTTTACTGGGCTAGTTGAGCTCACCCTTTTCCTTGTTGTTCAATTTTTCTTCTCAGGAGGCGAGAATGTAGCGAGTACTAGTCGGGTTATGGAATGATGGTTCTAGAATTTGTTCTAGTAGTCCTCACTATTCTGTAAAATAGTGTATTAATAATTGTAATGAGGACTTATTTGAGTGTGGATATTGTCTAGATGACAATATTTGTATTTAAACTCATAATTTTTATGTTGTATTAATAAAGTTGTAGTTGTTTCTATACCATGTATTTGGCGACTCAGAATGGGTGATGTATACCTATTTTGGGGTGTCACATATCTTGTCTTGATAATTATTAAACAATAATAATATAAAATATCAACGTAGCAATTATTGAATCAATAAAATAAAATATCGAATAAAGAATTATGCAACCATTATCGAGTAAAGGTCTTCTTTACGTAAGAATTAATAATTTCAAAAATACGTGTAATACCGTAAAGCTATCTTTAAGCAATAACGCCAGACATCAGTATTTTAACCATCTAGGTATTCCAACAAAGTGTTAATTCGTGAACCATTACGCTCGCTATTTATAAAAAATCAAATTTGTCTTTTCTTCATCCGATAATTATTCTCATTATGGGGCCCACAAATGACTGGCTAAATCAGCATTTAATATTTTATGGCGTAAAGAATATTCTACGACTAAACTAATATTCCCGACAACAATGAATATTTTATAACCACTTGCGTATTTTGAAAAAAAAATTCATATATCACCCTTAACTTTAACCTTTTATCAATTTAACCATTTAATTTAATTGTAATTATAAAAAATTGAATACTTTTTATTTCATAAAATTCGGGTCTTACAATCTCCCCTTATGAAATTTTGTCCCTAAAATTTATGTACACTGGTATTTCAAAAGTTGAGAATACCTTGCTTCCATTTCAGATTCTATCTCCCTTGGCCATCATGATTTCCCATTCCTCATCTCCGTGATAAATTCATTCGGTTCCTCACTTGTTGGAAGTCATGACAACCGCTATCCTCAATTACTCAAATTTTGACTTGCTAGTGGCGTTATTTGGCGTCATCACTATCGTTGGAATATACTTTTCTATAGGGCATATTCCTCCCTCAACTGCCTCGTTGTACTCCTGATTCATGATCTAAATCATCAATCTTCGATCCATATCGAATTCAGGTTGACCGCTATGTACAAGGTAATTCAGAACTCGTTGTTGGGTTCTCCCAATTGCTGTCCAAAAAGAGAAATTCATATCATCTATTTTAGCCTTCTTAGATCGAACATCTCTTTCCACAATATCAACGCGTCGTGTGGCTTTTAACCATGCATCACTCATTCTTACTCGTTCAATATTTTCTTTTTTCAGCTCAGTTTCCATCTTTATCATCTTATACTCTGCCAAAGAATTCTTCTGTTCAAGCATCACATATCGGGTAACACAAGCTTGAATTGTTGCATCCTTTTGCTCCAAGACCGCCCGTCGTTCTTCAGCCTGCTCTTCTAACTCATGAATATGATTTTGCTATTCTATATTTTGATCATATAATACTTCTAATAAATTCTCCTCAGGTACCTCTTCTTCCTCTTCTTCCTCACTCTCATCTGTTACCTCTGCGACTATCTCGGGTGCAACTATCAATTCTTCACTCACCACAAGAATATCTCTAATTCCTTCTTCGTCTGACATCACATTATCATGGTTAGTGATTAGAGGTATCCCCACAGTCTCATTCACTCCATTGTTAGCATTCTCAGCTGCCATTCTCAAATACTGCCATAAAACAAGGGTTAATTAAGCAAATTAACGTATCACATAATATCCATATATTATGACCAACGAACAATTAAGCTTAAGTAGGACACACTAACGAAAGATTTATTCATCTCTCCCCTCCCAGTTATATTCCCCGATCTCCGCCAGAGACCATATCCCTAAGCTCTGATACCAACTGTGATAACCCCAAAATAGGTCCATTTCATCCAACCCATTCCGAGTCGCCAAATACATGGTACAGAAAACAACTACACATTTATTACAACAATTATCGTGCAAAATACAACAACTCGTGTGTTGTGAGTTTTGATACAAATATATAAATCAACTGCGTGACTCTTGACACCAACTTGGGTAAAGACGTCACCATGACATCTTACATAAAAGGTATAGTCAAAAACTGCTTTTAGAAATTAAAATATTTGGGAAGTGGTCAAGAAACCTTCGTATACGGGAGGCCATACGCCTAGGTTATGATAGATATCATATGGCCATAGAATTATCCTCGTTGACCCAATAGACCCCAAAGAAAAACGAGAAGATTACTATCATATTCTTTCCAATGGTGAGTCTTCTCTCGACATATCATTATCTCCACTGCCTCTAATCGAGATTATACTTCAACCAAACACCAAAATTATATGTAGTGCTCGTAGATATACTCAAGAAGTGGATGAGCACAACCTTGTCTTATGATGACACGAGGTTGTATGTCATTGTACATCTTGTATGATAAGGGCAAAACACCCTTCCAACGTTGGGTTCGCCTTCACCCTATTTGATTCACCAAATATAACTACTAAATGATGTATATAACACCATTCTATACTGCTTAGGGAGAATCTCCACAGCTAGCAATAATAATATAAAATATCAACGTAGCAATTATTGAATCAATAAAATAAAATATTGAACAGTAATTACCGTAACCATTATCGAGTAAAGTGTCTTCTTACGTGAGAATCAATAATTTCAAAATATCGCGCAATAACGCCAGACATCAGATTTTAACCACCGGGTATTCCAATGATGTTAATTCAGAACCATTACGCCTGCTTATTTATAAAAACTCAAATTTGTCATTTTCTTCATCCGAAAGTTATTCTATTATGGGGCCCATAAATGATCACAACAATATTCCGTTTTTAATATTCCCTTACGTAAAAAGAATATTCTACGATTAAACGAATATTCTCGGACAACAATGAATATTTTATAACCACTTGCGTATTTTGAAAAAAATTCATATTATGCAGATGATAAGTTTTAAATCAATATTCGCAATGAAACAATAATTCATAGAAGAGTTACGTAGAGATGAAATCTACTATTATCTATAATTTAAAAGTCCATCATCAATATTTTATCCTCAGAATATAAATCAATATATATCTGAAATCAAATATTCATCTTTGCACTATTATCTGCCAAAGATATTCTGAGACCCCAGATTTTATGAATAAAGATTTAATTTTCTCGAAATAATTTTTTTTTTATATTATGGTGTTGATTTGATGTAATATTATAGTTGTGCGTAATATTTACAAATTTTGCAAAGTAAGCAAGTGGTTGTATAATATTATTCGATTGGTCGGGGAATATTCTTTTTGTCGAGAATATCCGCATTTACTCAAGATAATCATTGGTGGACCTCACAATGTAATTATTATTTGGATAGAAAAACGACAAAAATACTTTATGAAAATAACGGCAGAAGTTTTACCGTTAATCGTTGAAACACCCTTGTTAAAAGTACAAGAATACGCTGGGTCGCATTAAAGAAGACACTTCAGATTTATTATTGATGCTTACGTGAGAAGTAACTTTCGCTTATACTCAATTATTGCTACAAGAATTGCTGTGATCATATCTCTCATATTATCGATTCAATTATTGTTACAAAGATCATCTCGCATAATATGATATATTGTTCAATCGGGTATTCGGGACACTTTTCGTGTTTGAGTACTATTCTATGAGTTACTATTCATAAGTTACTATTCACGAGTTACTATTCACGAAGTTACTATTCACCGGTTACTATTCACTCTAGTATTGTGCGTTCTGTTTGGGGTACAATATTATTCCATGAGAGATGCGCTTAATTTTTGTAGACCGTTGGTTGAAGATATAATAAGTAAGTCAATATGGACCATTGGTGGAATTATAATAGTAAATCAATATGGATCACCGGTTTAAAGTTTTAATAAGTAAATCAAGATGGACCGTTGTTTTAAGTTCTAATAAGTAAACCAATATGGACCGTCCGCTTAATAGTAAATCAATCTGGACCGCTCATGAATTAGTTACTATTCATTCCATTTTCCTATAAATAAAACTCATTCCTTCATTATTTCTTACTTAATTCAATCAAAACTCTAGAGAGAGAATTACAAGAGAACCTATAGAAAAGTATTCGCTACTTCCCTACTCTTATATTCAGCTTTTTTTACAGTAGTGGATATTATTTGTTGTACTCGTAGTGGGTATTATTTCTTTTGTATTCATGAAGAGAACTTTTGTTATTCCATTATTTATTATTCTCGTTGAATAACCTATATACGCCATGCCACCCTATACATGGTGACATTCTTCTAATATTTCGCTTCTTTAGTATTTTGTCTTTAATATCCTGTCTGCATGCGCTTACGCCGGACCGGTTCCATTATTTATTATTCGTCGCCGTATATCCGTCTATGCGCTTACGTTGGACCGGTTCCATTATTTATTATTCTGTCCGTAATATCCTGTTTGTGCGTTCTGCCTTTACCGGTTCCATCATTTATTATTCATTGGAATAACTTCGTATGCGGTCTATCGCATGCATGGTGATTTCTTTTGTTATTCCATTCTTTATTATACTAAGTTGGTTAAAACTTTGACTTCTATACCCATGAAATTAGTGGAATATCTTTGATATTTGCGCTTCATCCAGTATCTTTTCATGGAAATATTCTTCTGAGCATTCTTGAATTTTACTCTACAAAGCAAAGATTACGTTGACAATTTGAACGTTATCGGTTCTCGGATAAATTAATTCTTGAACTTGTTTTATTGAATTCTTATATCATTGTCATCATCCTCATGTTTATATTTTGTTGAAAGTTATCTGTGGCCTGTAGTGCATAGATGGACTTGGTATGATTATAACTAGGGATTATTCGATGTAATCAAGACCGTAATGTTACAAATGATGTGGAAAAAGTCCTCATTGGCCCGTAGTATCATTGATGGGCGCTTTTTGGTATGATTATGGCTATGGATTCTCTTTGGTCGTAGTGTAAAGATGAATTGTTTTATGGCATGATCAGACCATTGATGAAAACATGATTATCTTAAGCCAGAAAAGTATGGATAATTCGTGGTCGTGATATTAAAGAATATCCTCGGCGTAGAGTGCGGGGTGATTCGATGATGTGGATTATTTATTGTCGAGTCCCAAATGATAAAAGTGATGAAAACCTTTTAAATCATAGAAGATAGTAGATTTTATTCCCTACTTGACTCTTCTAATGGATTGCTTGTTCCGCTTCGCTTAAACTTGATAGTTATTATATTTTATCGCTTAACACCGTCAAGGCTAACGATAAATTATTCGCATTATCTTAGTCATAATATTTTTATCGGGCTAGTTGAGCTCACCCTTTCTTTCACCGCTTCTTCTCTTGAAATGAGAACGTATGAATAGCTCTGGAAACAGAGTGATGGTCCTAGATGGTGCATTAGTAGTCCTCACTATTCTGTGAAATAGTGTGATATAATTGTAATGAGGACTCCTTTTGAGTTTGTAGTATCTCTAGTAGAAAATATTTGTATTCAAACTCATAGTTTATGTTTTGTTGTATTGTACACAGCAAATTGTATTATTAAGTTGTATTTGAATTATGTACCATGATCCATGCACTCAAGATGGGTGATGTATACCTAATTTTACGGAAGGCCACATATTCACCAAATTGGTCATGTTCATCTAAACACTGCTCATCTTTGCACTACGGCCAAAGATATTCAAAGAGAAACCATTAATCTTTTTACTACAAGCCAAAGATATTCAATTATATCATCATTTAGGATGAGAGATGATGAAAATATTTTAATGAAAATGAATCCAATTGAAACAAAAGAATAAATATTAAGGATTCAGATTTCACCTATTCCCGTTCAAAATACCTCATAAATAATCATAGTGGAGTAAAATTCAAGAATGATTAAAACATGGATACAATCAAAACTAGTATCCATAATAGATATTTTGACGAAAAAATGAAAATTTAATTTTTCGTGAATAAGGTCGATACGTGAATAATGTCGATACGTGAATAGTAACTCAAACACCAAAAGATAGAAATTCCACAAGAAAATCATCATGCTTCGTGAATTGTACTCATTTAATAAGTAACTCGTATATAGTAACTCGTGAATAAGAACTCATGAATAAGTAACCCCAACATGAAAAAGTTCCAAATTTGATAAAAGTTCCAACCAATATTTCTAAGATAATGATATTGAAGAAATAATATCACTTACGAAGAAAATAACATCCCTTACCTCAAAAGGATAAGATTTCGATCGAATATCGGATATAGTCTTTGAAAGAACTTGCAGACCGTATAGCAATACTCAAAGTACTAAAATACTCACAAGAATACGCTCAATATATCGAGAGAGAAAGAGAGAGAAGATGTGACAACCCCAAAATAGGTCCATTCTACAACCCATTCTGAGTCGCCAAATACATGGTACAGAAACAACTACAACTTCATTATTACAATATAAAAACTGTGAGTTTAAATACAAATATTATCTTCTAGATAATATCCACACTCAAATAAGTCCTCATTACAATTATTGATACACTATTTTACAAAATAGTGAGGACTACTAAAACAACTGTCTTGAATCATTACTCCACACCCCGACTAGTTCCCGCTATATTCTCGCCTCCCGAGAAGAAAATGGAACAAAAGGAAAAGGTGAGCTCAACTAGCCCAAAGAAAGAATATTATTATGACTAAGATAATGTACAACAAATTATCCTTAGTCTTCAACAGAAAAAATCTGATGTAATACAATAGACAACAAGTTTTAGATCAACAACCTGCAACGAAACAACAATTATTAGAAGAGTGTATTCAGTGAGTATACTTTGAGTGTTCTATATATGCAAGCAAGTTCAAGTCATAGCCTATATCCGGTGTTTCAACTAGAAGTACTCGTTTTTCGAGGTAGGATATTATTTTTTAAAAAAATGATATTATTTCTTCAATATCATTATGCGTTCCAATCAATATTTTGACATAATGATATTGAAGAAATAATATCATTTTTTTAAAAAAAATAATACCCCTTGCCTTGCAAAAATAGTACTTTTGACTGGAATACTAGATATAGTGCTGAAAGAACTTGCACCGTATAGCAATACTCAAAGTACGAAAATACTCACAAAAATACGCTCGATATATAGAGAGAGAAAGAGAGAGAAAACTTTAATTTCTGATGTGATTTTCAATTCTAACCTAAGCACCCTATTTATAGGAAATTGCTTAGAACACCAAAGCAGAAAATTTAATATAATAATAATATATATATCAAAATTTCCTACGCACACAAATCTGGTCCAAACTTCAGCCACACATGTGCCAAAAACAATAAAAACGTTTTTCATATAAAAGTTATTTAAAACTCCAAAAAAAATAATAATCAATTAATCTGGAACTTCAATAATTCATAATAAATAGCCATTTTATCAGAAAATTCGAATCTCGCAAATTTTTATAGGAAATTCAATTCTCTACAACTTTGCAAAAGAAAGTTTTTCCAAATTCCAAACAAAAATTGACCGAAATCCATAAACGGATGATTTTACAGGCTATAATCAAATTTCAGTCAAGAAATGGGGTCCACCGACACACAAAACATGTGTTAATCATTCAATGCAATAAAAATACTCTTTCTCCTCATATACTCATATATCCCACATTCATTATAAAAATATCACCATTATTACATTATAATAATATAATAAAATATTATTTTATCAGAAAAGATAAAATATCAATTTTTAACAATTGTCACTTTAAAAATTTTCTCCGTCTATATCCACATAAAATCAATATTTTCCTCATCATATATATCAATAATTAATTATTCACAAATAATATTATAGAATCACAATATTGGCAACCAAGCCGTTCTCAGGAAAGAGGGGGCTTTCCAATAAGAATTTCTCCTTACTGGCGCCGCAATTAGGTGACTAAACCTCTCATTAGATGTAACTTTCTAGACATTGCCAATAATATTTTCTAATAATATTATTCAGATAATATGAATTATTGCTTCGATAATGAAAAAAATATTGTGTAGTGACAATTATCAAACAACAAGAATATAAAAAATCAACGCAACAATTATTGAACCAATAAAATAAAATACTGAACAATAATTATCAGAATAATTATTGAGTAGTGCTTTCACGTAAGAATCAATAATTGGTGAAATACCGTGTCTTCATCGTCGCAACAACGCCAGACATCGTGTTTTAACCAATGAGTATTCCAACAAAGATAATTCAGAATAACCACGCCGTTATTTATAAACAACTTATACTTGTCGCTTTTCTTCATCCAATCGCTTTCCGTTATAGGGCCCACAAAAGACTCACTAATCAGTATTTAATATTCTCCGAAGCAAGAAGAATATTCCACGACCAAACTAAATATTCTCCTATTATAATAATGAATATTTTATAACCACCGCTTATTTAAAATATTTGCAAGATTTTACCCATAACTAACCACATTAATCAAATCAACCCTTACTATTTCAAGATAATAATTAGAGAAATTAAATCTCATTTATAGAGAGAGAAAACTTCAGTTTCTGGTGTGATTTTCAATTTTTAACCTAAGCACCCTATTTATAGGAAAATGCTTAGAACACTAAAGCAGAAAATTTAATAAAATAATAATATATTTTTCTTAATTTCCTTAGCACACCAAAGAATCTGATTTCAACCATTAACATGTGCCACTGAAATGGGAAAAATGTTTTTCTTAAAATAAATAATAAAAACTTCCAAAAATCAATTATTTTAGAACTACGGAACTTCAATAATTCATAATAAATAGCCCTTTTATCAGAAAAATTCAAACCACATGTCTTTCATATAGAAAATTTCATTATCTACAACTTTATAGAAGAAAGTTTTTCCAAATTCCAAATGTAAATCGACCAAAATCCAAAACAAGTGATTTACAAAGTTATAATCAAATTTCGGTCAAGAAATGGGCCCAATTAGACATGTTTAATATGTTTTAAAACAACTTTACAATAAAATACTCTTTCTCCTCATATACTCATATATCCCACATTCATTGTAAAAATATCATCATTATTATATTATAATAATATAATAAAATATTATTTTATCGTAAAAGATAAAATATCAATTTTAACAATTGTCACTTTAAAATTTTCTCCATCTATATCCACATTAAATTAATAATTTCCTCATCATATAAATCAATAATTAATTATTCACAAATAATATTATGTAATCACAATATCGGCAACTGTAGCTGCTCCTTGGAAAGAGGGGCTTTCCAATAAGATTTTTTCCTTACTGGCGTGCAATTAGGTGAACAAACCTCTCTTTAGACAGAACTTTCTAGAAATTACCAATAATATTTTCTAATAATATTATTCAGTTAATATGAATTATTGCTTTAACAATGGAAAATACTGTGTAGTGACAATTATTGAAACAACAGTAATATAAATATCAACGCAACAATTATTGAATCAATAAAATAAAATACTAAATAAGAACTACTACCAGAATAATTATTGAGTAGTGCCTTCACGTAAGAATCAATAATTGGTGCAATATCGTGCTTCTTAGTAACAACGCGTAGACATCGTGTTTTAACCACCGGATATTCCAACAAAGTTAATTCAGAATAACTACGCCCATTATTTATAAATAACTTATACTTGCTGCTTTCTTCATCCAATCGTTTTCCGTTATGGGTCCCACACAAAGGTCGCTACTGCCGCATTTAATATTCCCGACGCAAAGAATATTCCACGACCAAACGAATATTCTCCGAATAAACAATGAGTATTTTATAACCACTTCACAGATTTAAAAATATTTTGTGTATTTTACCCATAACTAACCACATTAATCAAATCAACCCATACTATTTCAAAATAATAAATAGAGGAATTAAATTTCATTTATTAATAATTTGGGGTCTTTCAACCTCCCTCCTTATGAAATTTCGTCCTCAAAATCGACGACGTACACGGTGTTTCAAAAGATGAAGATACCTTGCTTTCATTTCCGCTTTCCAACTCCCAGTCATTTCCTCAATAAAGATGGTTTCTCCACAAAACTTTAACTTGTGGTACGACCTTCGTATGTAGGACATGCTCCTTCCTATCCAAGATCTCGACAGTACCTCTTCAGACGTTAAGTCTTCTGGGCTATCTCGTCCGGTTCTAACTCAATAACGTGGTTTGGGTTTTTTCACATATTTACGTAGCACAAATATATGAAAAACATTATGAACATGAGAAGTTATTCCAATGTGAAGAATTTCACCAAGTATAGGGTAAAGCTTATGATACAAAAGTTATTCCAACAAAGATAATAAAGAATGGAATAATGTAAGTTCTCTTCATAAATAAGAAAGAAAGAATACCCCTTACGAAAGTACAACAAATAATATTCCCTACCTTAGAAAAAAGCCTGGATCTTTTGGAATAAAAGGTAATGTAGACTTCTCTTCTTCTTTTCTATAATTTCTCTCTATAATAATTTCTCTAAAACTTTTGTGAATTGGTGAGAAATGAAGGAAGAATGAGCTTCATTTATAGAAAAATATATTTTCGATAATTGCATCGCTTTTGGGGCTCAAAAATTATAAAGACAATACCTCCAACTTTTCCTTTATTTTTAATTTAGTCATGGAAGTATTATCAAACTCGCACCACCTCCCCAATAGTAAATAATGTGATTCAATAGTAAATTGTGTGAATCAATAGTTCTGACATACGTGAAAATACTGAATTACAAGATAAGACTCCATCTATACCTCCATTTTAACTTAGTCATGCAAGTATTATCAATCTTTTTACCAACTCCCCTAATAGTAACAAGAATGTGAAACAATAGCATACACACGTGAACAAATAGTTATAATCATGTGAAATAATAGCAATCAATTGCTCATTTATCCGGTTAAATAACTGATTGGCCAATTTAACCTCCAGACATCAATTATTATTGAAATAATTATCGATTTTCACTAACACAAATAATTCCAACACAACGAAACCATTTTTATCAACTGTTGACTTTTTTGACCAAATAGTGAATTCAAAAATTTTGTGTTTATAGACTATTTTACTAATTTCATCGCTCAACTCAAATATCACGTTCAAGGCCTCCAAATTCAACTCTGAACACAACTTCAATTTTAATAACATTCATCATTAATATTATAACTCATAATATTTATCAACCAGTCGTTCCTGTGAAAGAGGGGGGCTTCCAATAAAGATTTCTCCGTATTAGCACGCAATTAGGTGACCAAACCTCTCCTCGATGTAACTTCTAGACATTTTAAATATTGCAATTTAATAATATGAATAACTTTGTCGTCCTCAATTATTGATTTAATAAAATAACATATTATGCAAATGATACTACGATAATAATCAATCAATAATATGAGAGATATAATGCAAAGAATTCATCAGTAGTAATAATCGAGTATAACTAAGTGACTTCTCACATAAGCATCAATAATCAATACCATGTGCTACTACGCAACCACACGACATCGTACTTTTTTTACCGGTAGTTCAACAGCTTAACTAGAAAACTTCCTACCGTTATTTTTATAAAGTATTTTTGTTGTTTTCAATCCGACAATAATTCCGTTATGGGGTCCACCAATGATTGTGTCGTTGTATGAATATTCCCTCGTTAAAACGAATATTCCCCTACCAATCGAATATTATATAACAACTGCGTAATTTGCAAAATTTGTAAATATTACCCACAACTATAACATTATATCAAATCCACACCATAATATTCAAAAATATATTTTGAGAAAATTTAATCTTTATTCAAAAGTTGGGGTCTTACAACCTCCCTTCTTATGAAATTTCGTCCTCGAAATTAGGGTGCGACCTGGTATGTCGAAGAGGTAAGGATATCTTGATTTCATCTCGATTCTAACTCCTGTGTCATTTCTTCCACATCGTGGTTTCTCCACAAAACTTTGACTTGGGGTATAACCTTGGAGCATAAAATATGATCCTTTTTATCCAAGATTTTAATAGGTAACTCTTCATACGTTAAATCTTCCTCTATCTCGTCTGGTTCTAATTCAATAATGTGGTTCGGGTCTTTCACATATTTACGTAACATAGATATGTGAAAAATGTTATGAACACGATACATACTTGGCGGTAAAGCGAGTCTATACGCCACAGTTCCTACTCGATCGAGGATTAAAAATGGGCCAATGAATCGAGGATTAAGCTTTCCTCTCTTTCTAAATCTTGTAACTCCTTTCCATGGAGCAACACGTAACAACACATGTTCTTCAATATCGAATTCTACGTCCTTTCGATGAAGATCAGCATAACTCTTTTGTCGATCTTGTGAGATTTTTATAAGTTATCGGATCGTTTGTATCTTTTCCGTAGTCATAATGTACCAACTCCGGTCCCAAAACGTTTCTTCACCCACCTCATCCCAAAGATACCGAGAATCTACACTTTTTTTCCATACAACGCCTCAAATGGAGCCATGCCAATACTTGCTTGATAACCGTTGTTGTAGGAAAACTCCACCAATGGTAGAAACTTATCCCAACCTCCTCAAAGTCAAGGACACGAGTCTTAATAGATCTTCAAGAGTTTGAATGGTCCTCTCCATTTGCCTCGCTCGTCTGAGGATGATATGCCGAGCTAAATCGTAAATCCGCGCTCATAGCTTTTTGCAAAACTAACCCAAAATCTTGAAGTGAATCTTGGGTCTCGATCGAAAAATATGGATACCGCATACCATGCGCCTTAAAAATCTAGCTTTATGTACGTAGGAGCAAGACATTCAAGTGTATAAGTTTCTCGTATAGGTAGGAAATAAGCAGACTTGGTCAATCTATCAACAATGACCCAAATTGCATCTATGCCTTGAGAAACCTTGGAAAGACCAAAGAATCTAAATCCATAGTAATGTGTTCCCACTTCCATTCTGGAATTTCAAGTGGTTGCAATTGACCTTTTGGTACTTGATGCTCCGCCTTAACTCGTTGACAAGTTAAACACCTTGAGATAAACTCTGCTATCTCTCTCTTCATATTGCTCCACTAAAATGTATGTCGAATATCACGATACATTTTGGTACTCTCCCGAGATGGATTGCAAATCGTGTGTGTGTGCGCCTCATCATGATTTTATACTTTAAAACAGGGTCATCGTGAACACAAAGTCCGGAGTTGACTCAAGTATTCCTTCCTCATCGATTTTGCTTCCCAGGATAACACCTTCTTGCACTTTCTTCTTCATACGCATTAGCTCCAGGTCTGTAGCTTGAGCAGCTTTAACTTTATCGATTAAAGTTGGTTCTACTCGTATGTTTGCCATCATCATATGGGTCCCTGAAGTCTTTAACTCTATCTCCATTCTTTGCAAGTCATACAAAATGGGCCTTTGCGTTGACAATATCGCACTCGTACTTGCATATGATCTTCTACTCAATGCGTCAGCAACCACGTTCGCTTTTCCAAGATGGTATTGGATGGTATGATCATAATCTTTCAATAATTCAAGCCAACGTCGTTGTCGCATGTTGAGTTCCTTTTGAGTGAAGAAATATTTGAGGCTTTTATGATCCGTAAAGATTTCCACTTTCTCCCTATACAAGTAATGCCTTCAAATTTTAAGTGCGAAAAGCAGCGGTACCGCTAACTCTAGATCATGAGTAGGATAATTCCTCTCATATTCTTTTGAGTTGTCGTGAGGCATAGGCTATGACTTTCCATATTGCATGAGAACACATCCTAACCCTTTGCTCAAGCATCACTTGTAGATGACAAATCCCTCCGAGCCGGATGGTATTGTCGAACAGTCTTTGAAATGAGTCTCCTCTTGAGTTCTTGAAAACTCTTCTCACATTCCACGCCCAACCAAATTTTGTATCTTTTCGAGTCACCGAGTTAATGGAGTAGCGATTCGAGAAAACCCTTATACGAATCTCCGATAATAATAACCAAAGCCGGCAGAAAGCTACGTACTTCGGCCATTGATTTAGGTTGCTCCCCAACTTGAATTGCTTCAATCTTTCTTGGGTCAACAGATATCCCATGATTTGATATCACGTGCCCAAGGAATGCAACTTCCTCAACTTGGCATATAGCTTATTTTCACGAAGCTTTTGGAGTATCGACCTCAAATGTTGCTTTCATGATCTTCACGGCTTTTGGAATATATGTGGATGTCGTCAATAAAGACGACCACAAAATGATCCAAATATTCCTTGAATACTCGGTTCATCATATCCATGAAGGCAGCAGGAGCATTAGTCAATCCAAAGGACATGACTAGGAATTCATAATGCCCGTACCGAGTTCTGAAAGCCAACTTTGGAATGTCATCGGTTCTAATCTTCAATTGATGATATCCTGAACGAAGATCAATCTTTGAAAAGAATTTAGCGCCTTACAACTGGTCAAACAGGTCATCAATACGTGGCAATGGGTACCTATTTTTGATGGTGACTTGATTCAACACCCGATAATCAATACAAAGTCGCATACTCCCATCTTTCTTCTTCATGAATATAACCGGAGCACCCCAAGGAGATGTACTAGGACGAATGAAACCGATGTCTAACAATTCCTGCAATTGGGTCTTTAACTCCTGAAGTTCAATAGGAGCCATTCGATATGAGGCTTTGGAAATGGGGTTTGTACCGGGTTCAAGGTCGATACAAAATTCAATTTCACGCTCTGGGGGTAGGCGAAGTTCTTCAGAATACGTTAGAAATTTATTAACAAATGTAAATATCATTCAAAACTGACGTATTTTTGTTTAAATCCGTGACATGAGCTAAGAAAGCTTGACATTCATTTTTCAATAAACGAATAGCTTTATGGCTTGAGATGACCGTGATTGATTTTAATGGTTTGATCGTTTGAATTCGCATAATAGGTTTATTAGGAATATGAAAGCTAACAACCTTACGAAAACAATCAATTTTAGCATGATGAGTAATTAACCAATCAATCCTTAGAATCACGTCAAATGCAAGTATTTTTAAGGAGATAAGATCGACAGGTAACGTGCAGTTACCGATTTGCATCAAACAAGACTTATAAACAGTGGATGTAATGAAGTTTTCTCCTAATGGAGTTTCAACAGATAAGTCAAAGTCTAATTTCTCCGGAGTCAAATTTAAACGTTGAGCGCAAGTAGGAGAAATAAAAGAATGGGTAGAACCGGTATCAAATAAGGTATAGACTTCACTAGAGTTTATGATAAGCTTACCCGTGATAACCTCGTTCGGGTTCCTTGCTTTCTGGGAGGTCACAACAAACGCTCTCCCTTGCACTACCGGCTTTGACTTTTCTGGGACGGCCTTTGGTGCCTCCATCCTAGCTTGAAATTGTCTTCTTGAACGACAAAATCAAGCTAAGTGACCTTCCTTCCATAATTATAACATGTTTTTGGACGGCATCGCGTGGCTTTGGACTAATGTGTCCTCCCTCCGCATTTGAAGCATATGATGGGTGGTCGTTCTCCTTCCTTGACAATGGGTGTTGGTCTTTAACATCTTTCTATCATTGTTGAATCTCCTTTCTTGAAATGTCCATTCTTATTGTCTTGGTTATGATTACCACCGGAAGTGGTTACCATTTCTTGCATGTTGATTCCTCCACGCTTGTTGTCACCGTTTACGACTATTACCACCGGTATTTTCATCTTCATTTACCGCTTTACCTTGGTTTCGTTGACTCATTACAGCTCCCATTAATCGAGCCCTATTTACAACATCTCGAGTACAAACACGCTTTATGAGAATAAGATATTAGCGTATCTCCTGCTTTTAAACCTCTTAAAAACATTCGGTCATTCACTCCTCATTATTGACCAAATGGGATGCAAACCGGATAACTCCGCAAATTTAGCCTCGTATTACGACACGGTCATATTGTTTTGTTCCAACTTGATAAACTCCACCTCCTTCATGTGACGAATACTTTCGGAAAGTACTTGTCGTTGAATAGCTCTTGGAACTTCTCCCAAGACATCTTGAGTCGTTAGAGTCGGGTGGGTATGTTTTACGTGATTTCCACCAATGAATCGCCTCTTCACGCAACACGAAAGGTGGCGAAGGAACCTTTGCTCTTGGAGCATCCCAAGACATCAAATATCTTGGTGATCTGATTTATCCATGCTTGACCTTAAGTGGTTCTGGCTCTCCAATAAACTCCGGTGGTCCCAGCTCCTTGAACTGTTTAGCGGTAACCGTCCTAGAGTTTCCAGGGTTTCCACCCACATTTTGACAGGAGCCGCTCTCCTCTTTGATGTTGCATGAATTAATCAGATAAAGCCTCCGAACATTCCATCGCTCATCATTTGGTCGGTGTTGTTGTTTGCATGAGGATTGTCGCCTTCTGATGCACATTATTCTGATTGTTGATCTGTGGTGACTCAACAGTTTCTTATGCTCCATTGCTATTCTCAATATTCTCGGATGCCATTTTCAAATACTGCCACAAAACAAGGATTAATTGACATGCAACATATTATCCATATACTCTGACCAACCAATTAAATACCAAATAAACTTAGGTAGGTCATACTAGCGAAGGAATTCCCCGTCTCTCCCCTCCTAGTTCTAGTCTCACATCTTAGCCAGGGATCATATCCCTAAGCTTTGATACCAACTGTGACGCCCCCAAAATAGGTATACATCACCTATTCGAGTCGCAAATACATGGTACGTAATAAAAATACAACTTAATTATACAACCGCCGTGTAAAAAGTACGACAAAACATAAGTCATGAATTTTAATACAAATATTGTCGCTTGTAGACAATATACAAACTCAAATTCAATATTATTACATTTATTTTCCACTATTTCACCGAATAGTGAGGACTACTAATGCTATCATCCGTCCGCTACCCGTTCCCGACTAGTCCTCGCTACGCCACTCATTTCCGAAGAGAACAATAAAAGTAAAAGGGTGAGCTCAACTAGCCCAAAGAGAAATATTATGACTAAGATAATGCGTAATATATTATCGTTAGCCTTTCAACAAAGGTTAAACTAATACAATATAACAACCATCAAGTTTAATCACAGCCGAACAAGTAATCCATTAAAAGAGTTAAGAGAGAATATAATCTACTAACTTTTATGATTTAGAAGGTTTTTCATCACTTTTATCAATTGGGACTCGACTTTAATAAATAATCCACATCATCGAATCACCCCCGCAACTACTGGCCAAGGATATTCTTTAGTATCACGACCACAATTATCCATGCACTACGGGCCAAGAATATTTGTGTATTCAATAATGGTCATGATCATGCCAACAACCGTCCCATCAATGTACTACACGGCCAACGAGGAGGACTTTTTACCACATCATTTGTAACATTACTATCGCCATGATTACACCGAATAATTCTTGGTCATAATCATACCAAGTCCATCTATGCACTATAGGCCACAAATTGACTTTCAACAAAATATAAAACATGAGGATGATGACAATGATATAAGAATTCAATAAAACAAGTTCAAGAATGAATTTGTCCGAGAACTAATAACGTCCAAATTGTCAACATGATATCGCTTTGTAGAGTAAAATTCAAGAATGCTCGGAAGAATATTTACATGAAAGATATCGGATGAAGCGCAAATATCAAGGATATTCCACTAATTTCATGGAGTATAAAGTCAAAGTTTTAACCAACCGAGTATAATAAAGAATGGAATAACAAAAGAAATCACCATGCACGCGATAATCACATACAGCGAAGTTATTCCAATGTAATAATAAATAACATAACTGTGTCCCAAGTAAAAACGCATATATGATATTCCAATGTAATAATAAAGAATGGAACTGTGTCCCATGTAAAAACGCACCGATGTGATATTCTAATGTAATAATAAATAACGAATCCGTGTCCCACAGAAACGCATGTATGTGATATTCCAACATAATAATAAATAACGGAACTGTGTTCTACAGAAACGATGTAGACATGATATTCCAACGTAATAATAAAGAATGAAATATTAGAAGAATTTCACCATGTATGCGATGACTTTTCATGATGTGTTATTCCAACATAATAATAAAGAATAGAATAATGTAAGAATTTCACCAAGTATAGGGTAGCTCACATGATACAAAAGTTATTCCAATGTATAATAAAGAATAGAATAATGTAAGTTCTCTTCATAAATAAGAAAGAAGGAGTACCCTTACGAGTATAACAAATAATATTCCCTACCTTAGAAAAATTGGATATACCTGGAATAAAGAGGTAGCGAGACTTCTCTTCTTCTTTCTACAATTTCTCTCTATAATAATCGCCTAAAGCTTTTGTGAATTGGTGAGAAATGAAGGAAGAATGAGCTTCTATTTATAGAAAAATATAGTTTCGATAATTGCACATTTTGGGGCTCGAAAAATTACAAAGACAATACCTCCAACTTTTCCTTTATTTTAATTTAGTCATGTAAGTATTATCAAACTCACACCACCTCCCCTAATAGTAAATAATGTGATTCAATAGTAAATTATGTGAATCAATAGTTCCAGACATGTGAAAATACGAATTACAGTATAGTACCTCCATCTATACCTCCATTTTAAAACTTAGTCATGCAAGTATTATCAATCTTGCACTAACTCCCCTAATAGTAACAAGAATGTGAAACAATAGCATACACATGTGAACAAATAGTTATAATCATGTGAAATAATAGCAATCAATTGCTCATTTATCCTGCTTAAATACCGATCGGCGAATTTAACCTCCGTATACATCAATTATTATCGAAATAATTATCGATTTTCACTAACACAAATAATTCCAACATAATGAAACCATTTTTATCAAAAATATAAATTTTGAAATTTTAAAGTTTGACTTTTCTCGAAAAAGTCAATTATTGACTTTTTGACCAAAAGTGAATTCCTAAAATTTTGTGTTTATAGACTATTTTACTAATTTCATCGTTCCTTGACTCAAATATCATGTCCGCGTCTCCAAATTCAACTCTAACACAACTTCAATTTTAATAACATTCATCATTAATATTATAACTCATAATATTTATCAACCAGATCGTTCCTGTGAAAGAGGGGCTTTCCAATAAGGATTTCTCCGTATCATAGCCGCAATTAGGTGACCAAACCTCTCCTCGTGAGAACTTCTGACATCAGAAATATTGCAATTTAATAATATGAATAACTTTGTCGCCTCAATTATTGATTTAATAAAATAACATATTATGCGGATGATACTATGAGAATAATCGAATCAATAATATGATAGATATGATGCAAAGAATTATCGTAAGCAATAATTGAGTATAACCGAGTGACTTCTCACGTAAGCATCAATAATCAATACCACGCTGCTACTACGCAACCACGCCAGACATCAGACTTTTTTACTACTGGGGTAGTTCAACAGCTTAACGGTAAAACTTCCACCGTTATTTTCATAAAAATATTTTTATCGTTTTCTCGATCCGATAATAATTTCGTTAATGGGGGTCCACCAATGATTGTGCCTTTGTATTTAATATTCCCGTTAAAACTAATATTCCCCATCAATCGAATATTATATAACAACTTTGCGTGACTTTGCAAAATTTATAAATATTACCCACAACTATAACATTATATCAAATCCACACCATAATATTTAAAAAATATATTTGAGAAAATTTAATCTTTATTCAAAAAGTTGGGGTCTTACAGAGAATATGAATTATTGCTTTGATAATGGAAAATATTGTGTAGTGACAATTATTGAAATAACAAAGAATATAAAATATCAACGCAAAGAATTATTGAATCAATAAAATAAAATACCTAATAAGAATTCATCGTGTAACAATTATTGAGTAGTGCCTTCACGTAAGAATCAATAATTGGTGCAATACCATGTATCATCTTGTGCAACAACGCCAGACATCTTGTGTGTTTTAACCACCGTATATTCTAACATTGTTAATCTGGTGAATAACTACGCCATTATATATAAACAACTTATACTTGTCGTTTTCTTCATCCAATCGCTTTAAGTTATGGGGCCCATTATTAAGGTTGCGCCGTCGCATTTAATATTCTCCGGCGCCAAAGAATATTCCACGACCAAAACGAATATTCTCCGACAATAATGAGTATTTTATAACCACTTGCTTATTTGAAATATTTAGATTTTACCCACAACTAACCACATTAATCAAATCAACCCTTACTATTTCAAAATAATAAATAGAGGAATTAAATTTTATTTATTAATAATTTGGGGTCTTACACAAGAGTGCAAAGATGAATTATTTTATGGCATGATCACGACTGGTTGATGAAAACACGATTATCTTTGGCCCGTAGTGCATGGATAATTCGTGGTCGTGATATTAAAGAATATCCTCGGCCCAGTAGTGCAAGGATGATTAGATGATGTGGATTATTTATTGAAATGAGTCTCAAAGAATGAAATATTAATCATAGATGTGATAATAATGAATATCTTTGTTCAGAAAGTAAAAGATGATTTAATGATTACGAAAGGTGAATTGTGATTTGGTATAACTATGATTTTTGATGTTTCGTGAAGACAGTGATGAAAATTATCTTCAGTCCAGCTACGAAGAGGAATTTAGAATCACAATTGTGATTATGAAGTTATTCACATGATCGTGGACGGGAATTATTTATTGATGTTACAGGGATAAAACATTATTGGTGGACTTTTAACATATAGAGAAGATAATAGACCTTATGGTCTATTTGACTCTTCTAATGGATTGCTTCGTTTACCGCAAACTATGGTTGAAAAGTTTTATCATCTAAAGATATGTTCTAAATCTCCGATTTATTATTGATGAAAGCTATTGATAATTTAATTATCTTTAGTCATGATATTCTTTACTGGGCTAGTTGTGCTCACCCTTTCTACTTCATAATTCCTTTCAGGTAATAAGAGTGTTGTCGTAAGAGTGTTGCCGGGTCGAGTGGGAATAACAGGGGAATAGAACAGTGGTCTCTATCTGTGGAGGTTCTCCCTAAGCAGTATAGAAAAGTGTGTTGTATTCTATACATTATTTAGTAGTTATATTTGGTGAATCAAATAGGTTGAGGTGAACCCAACTTTGG
Organism: Panax quinquefolius; assembly: GCA_020205615.1. Taxonomy (NCBI): domain Eukaryota; kingdom Viridiplantae; phylum Streptophyta; class Magnoliopsida; order Apiales; family Araliaceae; genus Panax; species Panax quinquefolius. The sequence goes on from CM035169.1 coordinate 33,121,820, forward strand.
AAAAGTGTTTTGCCATTATCATACAAGATGTCTAATGACATACAACCTCGTGTTATCATAAGATGGGGTCATGCGATCTACTTCATGAGTATATCTCTACTAAGCACTACCTATATGATCTTGGAGTTTCTTTGAAATATAATATTCACTTGGAGACAAAGGGAGATAGTCATATGTCAAGAGAAGACTCACCATTGGAAAGAAGATGATAGTAATCTTCTCGTTTTTCTTTATTGGGTCAACCAAGGATAATTCTGTGGCCATATGATATCTATTATAACCTGTAGCGCACGGCCTCCCATATACTGAAGGTTTCTCGAGCACTTCCCAAAGATTTTAATTTCTAAAACAGCTTTTGACTACACTTTTTGTAAAGTACCATTGTAAGGTTGTGGTAGAGGCACCATGAGAGTTACACACATTTGTATTAAAACTCATGATTAATCGCGTGGTCGTATTCTACACATTTCAACAGGTTGATAAATGAAGTTGTATTTGAATTTTGTACCATGTATCCGATTTACTCGTAATGGCGATGTATACCTAATTTTGGGGCGTCACAAAGATAGTTAAAGTGATAGAGGTGGTGAATATGAATTTCTATTTGTTGAAATTTGTTCACAACATGGTATAATACACCAAACAATCGCAGACCTTATTCACCACAACAAAATGGTGTTGCAGAAAGAAAGAATAGAACTTTAAAAGAAATGATGAATGCATTGTTATTAAGTTCTGGGCTACCTCAGAATTTGTGGGGGGGAAGCAATTCTCTCAGCAAATTATATTCTCAACCGAATACCTCAAAAGAAGTTTAATGTTACACCCTATGAATTATGGAAAAGACGTAAGCCGACTTATAAACACTTAAAAGTGTGGGGGTGTTTAGCAAAAGTAATGGTTCCTCCACCCAAAAAGGTGAAAATAGGACCTAAAACAATAGATTGTATATTTATAGGTTATGCTAATAATAGCCGTGCTTATAGATTTTTGGTTAATAAATCAAAAATAGAGGAAATACATGAAAATATGATTATTGAGTCAAAAGATGCTGAATTCTTTGAAACAGTATTTCCTAATAAAAAGGAACAAGAGCCAAGTTCTAACGAAAAAGAAACAAGTTCAAATAGAAGAACTTATGATGCTGTTAATGACAATAATCATGGTTTAGAAGATATTGATGAACCTAGATGTAGTAAACGTGCTAGAATATCAAAATCTTTTGGTCCGGAATTTTTAAACTATTTGTTAGAAAATGAGCCTCAAACCTATAAAGAAGCAATATCGAGTCCTGAAGCTCCATATTGGAAAGAGGTTATAAATAGTGAAGTAGAATCCATTTTCCATAATCATATGTGGGAATTAGTAGATCTCCCACCAGGCTCTAAACCTCTTGGATATAAGTGGGTATTCAAGAAGAAAATGAAAGCAGATGGATCTATAGACAAATATAAAGCAAGACTTGTAATCAAAGGATACAGATAAAAGGAGGATTTAGATTATTTTGATACTTATTCTCCTATGACAAGAATATCCTCAATTAGGATGCTAATAGCCATTGCAGTTATATATAAGTTAGAAATACATCAAATGGATGTAAAAACAGCTTTCTTGAATGGAGATTTAGAAGAAGAAATCTACATGGAACAACCAGAAGGATTTATTGTTCCAGGACAAGAAAAGAAAGTTTGTCGGCTTGTAAAATCTCTTTATGGATTAAAATAAGCACCTAAATAATGGCATGAAAAATTTGATAATGCAATGTTATCAAATGGTTTCAAAATAAATGAGTGTGACAAATGTGTGTATGTCAAGGACACTAAAAATGGGTATGTTATTATTTATGCGTATGTAGATGATATGCTCATCATGGGTAATAATAATGAAATCATTAAAACTACTAAAAAGAATGTTAAAATGTTTGACATGAAAGACATGGGTGTTGCCGATGAAATATTAGAATTAAGATTTCCAAAACATCGAATGGATTAGTGTTATCACAATCACATTATATTGAGAAAATACTCGGAAATTCAATCAATATGATTGTAATCACAATGGGAACAATTTAGAGATATAAATCTACACCTGCCTAAGAATAAAAGAGAGCAGTATATCACAACCCTTTGAGTATGCACAAATAATTGGAAGCCTTATGCATCGAATGAATTGTACACGTCCCGACATATAGACACAGTGTCGATAAATTGAGTAGATTTACAAGCAATCCATGACAAGATCACTGGAAAGCAATAATAAGAGTTTTAAGGTATTTAAAATATACTCAAAATTTGTGATTTCACTACTCAAGATATCCAGTGAAGACTTGAAAATCTTGTGATACTGAATTGGATATCGAATCAAAAGACTCCAAATCTACAAGTGGTTTTGTGTTTACACTAGGTGGAGGAGCAGATCATGGAAATCTTTAAAATGTATACATGCATTGCTTTCGATCAACGATGGAATCCGAGTTTATTGCATTGGATAAGGTGGAGAAAAAGTCAATGGCTTTGTAACTTTTTAGAAGATATTCCTCTGTGGCCTAAACATGTGCCGCCTATTTGTATTCATTGTGATAGTCAATCAGCAATTGGAAGGGCACAGAGTCACATGTATAATGGTAAGTCTAGACATATTAAATCGTGAGACACAATACCATAAAACAATTGCTCTCTAATGGCATTATGTCTATTGAGTACATAAAGTCAAAAGAAAATATAGTGGATTCGTTGACTAAAGGTTTGACTAGAGAGCAAGTAAAAATAACTTCGAGGGGAATGTGTTTAAAGCCTATAAATAAGGATCGTCATGATGGAAACCCAACCTTGTTGACTGGAGATCCCAAGATCTAGGTTAAAAGGGACAACTAAATTGTGAATGATTCAACTAAATCACTATGAAGAAATTAAATTCTTCTGCTCATTCCTATGATACGAGATAGTGATACCTACAGCGGTTACAGGATAAGCTTTGCTTTTAATGATTCTTAAATCTTGATAAACATGTGGAGGTATGACGGATACTCTTCTTAAGAATCACCTATGTGAGTGTAATGGGCCAATTCTATGAGAAGGATAAGGCTATACTTCTAAAGCACTCATAACTTGAGGTTTTCAAAGGGCCAAATGAACAAAATCACTTGAGAACCAAATAATTTCTAGAAAGATTCATGTGAATTATTATTGTCTCGATTTACACAAATGATTGGACGATTCAAAACATCATGTTCATTGACAACCAAGATGGCAACGATAGTTTTTCACAAGGAAGGTTCAAAGCCAAAAGCTACCTCTCTCGTCTGAGATGATTTCTAATTTTGTCTCTCTCTCAGTCTCCATAACATTTGCATAAATTTGTCAATCAATATCATTCATGGGGGATTGTTGGAATTTGAGCCTAAAATTAATATAGGTGTCATTAATTATTTTTAATGATTCCATATATTAATGTGTTCTACTCTAGAGTAGATTAAATTAAATATTTGGAAGCTCAAATCCTTGGAGTAATGAATGAGATATTAACTCTCAAAGATCGTGATAAAAGATAATAAATACATGTGGGAAAACCAAGTCCTACATAAAGTTTAGAATTAAATATTTTATATCATTACACCAAAATGGCCTTCTAGCGAAGGAAATTTTGTGAAGAATTTATTCCTTCACATGAGAAGTTTTTAAGCGAAGGAACAAAGAAGGAAAAAGTATAGTGAAATATAGTTATTAGTGAAAGAAATATCCTTCACAATTTATATTTTTCTCCTCAAAATTAGAGGCGATAGAAAGATTTTTGAGCTAATTTATGGCGAAATTTTGAGGAAAAATTTATTTAGTGAAGGAATTATTACTCATTATATATCATTATTCGAAGTTTTTTATGAGGATAAAATTGGTGCACATTATCTTGTTACAAAATAATTTTTTTAATTAATTGTGGTGAATAAAAATACTTTAAATATTTTATAATAGTAAATTTAATTTTAATAACACTTTTTAAGTAACTTACAATATCAACTATTTATTTTAATAAACTATAAAATAAATAACTTTACACTATGTTAAACTTTAAAATTTCTCCATAAAAGTTTATTTTTATGATCATAATTAAATAAATTTAAAGTTAAATAAAAATAAAATTAAATAATCCAAAAGACTTTAAATTTTATTTTAAGTATATAATATTAATCCAAAAAAGTCTTTTGGAGCTTAATTTAAAGTAACTTTATTTTTTGGTATTGTATTTAATATTCAGTTAAATAAAAATTTGGGAGGACTTTAATTAAGAAAGGCTTTTAAATTATTTAATTTTATTTTTAATTAGTTTAGTACTAAACCATAAGAAAAAATCAAAAAATATTAACTTTATTTATTTGATTTATTTGAAGTACACTACTATGCTTGATTCAAAAAAGAAAAAAAAAAAGTAGTAGTGTGCGTGACTCATACGAGAAAGGGAAGCAAGCGAGAATGGAAGCAAGCCAGATCAAGGTTTCGCTCAATCCTTTCCCTCTGTGTTGTTATTTTCCCATTAACTCTAATTATTTTTCTTCCATTTTTCATAAGCGCGCACAAGCAGAAGCACAATTACACAAACACCTATTCATCTCTGTCACACACATTCACACACTAAAAACTAAACCCTAATAGCTGCGACTTTTTTTGCTCATCGTTCTCGATACTAATTTTAATCTTTGGCTACTTAGGCGGCTCTCTGCAACTGATCCATATATGCTGTCTACCTTTCCAATTTTGGCTTATAAATGATTGATTAGGGTTTCGGAGCTCCTTTTCTTTGTTTTTGATTTGTTTTATGAATTTACAATGATTACAAAATATGTAATTTTCAATTTTATGGAATAGTGATTTTTTTTCCATTATGAGCACTTTTAAGTCTCTTTTCTTTAATTCAAGTTTCTTGACTCAACACTGATCATGTTAAGCCAAATTGTTGATTGGCACATTATAATGGTAGTTATTGAAGTTGCTCCATAGCAGGCTCTATCCTGTAATGTGTTTTTTACGTGTTAAAGCGTGTGAATAAGTTCCTTAATCTACTATTTGAACTCATTGTTATGTGGTACATGCACTCTGTTATATCTTTTAAAAAGTCTTGCCGATGTTTTGCATAAGACCTGGATTTAATATAACCATCTTTCCCCATTCTATGTTTGATTTTCTCTGTTTGAGTGCCTTAAATTGTTTGCGACTCTAACTTGTGACTGATTGCTTTATTTCTATTTGAGCAGCGTTCAATCAAATGATTTATCACAATTGCCTTGGATTGGTCCAGAAACTTCCTGGAAGTTGAGGCTTACTGTAGAATCTTTAAAGTCTGTTGAACGACTTCATAATATATCAATGGACACAATATGCAATTTATCGGTAGGAGAATGTAGTGTTTCATATGGTCTTTTAGAGGATAAACCGTAATTGGTAAAATATTTTCTATTCTTGTTTATATGCATACAATGTGTTTATGTACAAACTACAAAGTCTACAATGGGTATACCATCCCAGGTGGATTTTGCCAATAGCCAGAAGAAACGTGTCGATCTTTGCAATTGAAAACAGAAGAAAACTCTGTTCTAGTTTCTAGGTTGTCTTTAGCTTCAGAAGGTGTAAACAAAAGCTGTATAGTTTGCAGACATGGCATAATTACAGCCCCTTTTCAGTGTAGATTTATACGAGTTAAGCTACACTTGGATGAGACACGAAATTCATGGTATGATGTGAGCATGAACCTTAAGGAATGTAAGAGAATCTGCTTAAAGATTTTTTTCCTACTACTAGCTATATTTAATTAGATGGTTGTTTTGTTTTAAATTTGACGTTAAAAAATGGATTGCGCAACTTCACTTTCAAACGTTGTTTGTTTTGTTGTGAATCCCTGACCAAAACAATCAAAGACCAGGAAAATAAAGGAGGAGGTACCCAAATTTGACTTGTTTTGTTGTGAATCCTTGACCTAAACAATCAAAAAGGATTTTCTGAGTAGTAATCCCTACTGCTGCAGGCAGATGTGAGAAAGGGAGGAAGAGAAGCTGCAGAAGCTTTAAAGCGGAACAAGAGCTCCGTGAAACAAAGAGGCAACAACAAAGGCTCAATTTTTTGTTGTCACAAACAGAAATTTACAGTCACTTCATGCAGAACAAGCGTTTCACTTCCCTCAACCCTCGGAGGTTTTTAGATGCCAAGTTGATGATAAATTAGATGGAAGAATATCCAATGGAGCTGAGTGAAAATGGAGTCTTTGAAAGCTGCTCAGGATGCGCGTTTCCAAAGCAGAAAAAAGATAACAAGTGCATTTGATAATGAATTTTTTGAAGCTGCGGCAAGCTTCTAAACCACCGTGTCTCAGGAAGATGCTTCAATTTCATGATCTAGTAATATAGATTTATTGCATCCAGTAAATTTCTAACTCTTTTCTCTATATTTCCTGTACTTTTCTATTTGAAAGTGTAAAGGTATGTGGTGGTTTAAGTTTTAAGCACTGTTAAGCATATTTTTCCTTTCTAACCTATATACATTGATATATAGAGCTACATATCGTGCCATAGAAATATATGATATAGACATGTCTTGTTGGAATGAGTACATCAATGGAGCGACAAAAAGCTGTTCTTCAGGAGCTAATGATTCTTGTGAAAAGAAATGTTACGCAACACGAGGTTGTTGTACGTTCCTTCATGATGTTACATCCGAGGTTTCTTCATCCTAATGCAGGTGCTGCTTTGAATGCCACATCATTATCTCAGGCTTCAGGAACAACATTGTCTCCAATTTCAAGTAGTCAATCAGTAGTGACAGGCATCGTGCCAGTTTTTGATTTCTATAGTGGGGTTCCCAGGAAACCCTCTCCATTTTTGCATCAAATTAACTATTGCAACATTTGAAAAAAATATTGGTGAGTCTCGTCAGTGGATTCAAGAGTTAGAGCAGGTGCTTTGCTTAGATTTTTACACAAACTCTTTCAACTCCAGCTCCTCGGTATTGCAGTCACTTCCCAAAATTATGTCAAATGTGCATGACTTTTTTGTTCATACGGCAGCAAAGGTATAGGAAATTACCAACATTTCACATTACTTTGAGGTGTTATTCAATTTAATTTTCTTATCCTTCCTCCTTTGTAATTTGTGATTCAGGCTATATATGATTAATTAACGGTAATAGAATCGGCTGGCCTGTTTGCATTGCTACAGACTTTTTATCATTTTGGAATTGTTATCTCCATCTACCTTACGGAATTTCCAGTAAAATTCATTTTAAGACTAGCACATATGTCAATATCATCATTATACATAAAAAAAACTACTCATAGAAACTGTAATTTTGAATGTAAAACATTACAGCTCAACTTATGTATTGATTGGAATCATTATTTGTTAAAATTTTATTTTGAACTTTCAGGATGGTGTCAATTGTCTCTTTGAATACACCCTTGGTAATTTTGAATGTCTCCAATGATCTCATCAGATCATAAGCTGATAATTTATCTTTCTTGTGCAGGGGATTGGTTGTTATTTTATATGGTCTGAATGAACACAGGTTTGTGATGTTTTCCTTCTATCATATTTAGCAGCATGTTGAGTTTTTTGTTTAACTCATATTGATTGAGGTAAATGTTTCTTCTTTGTACAGCGGAAGATATGGTGATTTTGAGAAGCAGCTGAATGCGAATGGATACAAGGTTTATGGAATGGATTGGATCGGTATGTTAATGCACTTTTGTAAGATGATATTTATCTTGATAAAACAAATATTTTTATATTCGTGAATGCAAGAATTATAAAATAAAAGAGTTAATGTCAATTTTAAATCTTATCTGTTATTGGGGGAAGAGGAAGGGAAGGAGAATGGACTATGGGATTAATTTTCTCAGTTTCTCTTTCTATGACAGGATCATTTTTGTTAGCATGTTTAGATTTTACATGTAGGGTAGCAACTTCTAGTCATTCACATACAATAGGAAGCAGAAAGAACTTTAACAACGATTGAATATAATTTTGATGCAGGACAAGCCCAAAGGACCCACCCAACTTGGTTGGATCAATATTATTTTTGGTGGAATAGGAATTCTAATAAATAGTCCAACAAGTGTATTATTTTAGAATAGCTTTATTTAATTCATTTGTTAAGTTTAGTAGATAATTATTAGAGTTTTATTTCCTTAACCAGTTCTAACCCTACCTGTCCCCACCAAATTTCCCACCTTAAAAACTATGGGACAATAAATTTACTTGTTTAGCTAATCTGGGTTGCATAGAATACTTTATCTTAGGATATATATAAACACTATAATATTACTTCAAACCTTATTAATTTAAAAGGTAAGCTGAACCTAGTCCATAGTGGCTGGTAGTATTCAGTTTTGACATTCCCAAGCTGCATTCATATGCTAGTTTTACAAGTAATATGACGATTGTCTTACTTGTACAAAAAAAAAAGAAAAGAAAAAGAAGAATTTAGATCTTATACAAAATTTAGATCTGATATTTCTTCATAACCTATATAGAAGGATGTCTGAAATCTTCGAGTCACCATGTAATACTTTATCTTATTACTCAAGTTGCAGTATTTGTTCAATACAACTAATTAACCACTACTGAATCTAGTGATTTAAAGACCAATAGTTGGTCATTATCCTTGGAAGAAAAGATGGATTTGATGTTATTGTGAAGAAAAGAATTCTTGAAATAGAAATGGTCTTCCACTCCTTTTACTACATTAATGGTCTTCCAGTCACATGGTCATATTACAGTCCATTGCACGAATAGACATTGGCTTACCTGTTGATTGATCCCACCTTCCCCACAGTGTCTTCAAAAGGTTTCATTTTACACTCGAATGTTGCTATATATGACGACAAATTTGTGTCAATATCAAATGCCGTATGTGGATACATGAGATAGGAGGGTGTAAAAAAATGGATCCACATATTAGTGTTCTTTTTTATTGCTTATAGTTCCATGTTAGTCACAATCCACATTCGACATAAAAGTAGTTAATATATAAATCATTTCCTTTAGTCAACAGATTTAATGTAATGTAAGAATGTCATGAACGACATTGTAACAAGAAAAGGGGATATCTGAGAATTCACAAGTGTGCTTCAGACCCAATTAAAAAAGTTTGAATAAGTACTGTAGGTCAATTTTGTTTATGTTTAGTATTATTAAGTACTTTATGTATTTACATGCCTTACTAAACAAGGTGTAGTTGATTGGCTGCTAAACGTGTGATCGGCACTAACTGTAGGATGTTCTTAATGGAAATATACTGCGAGATCATAGAAAAATAATGTATATAATATTGTGTACTGTGGTACATTTCTCTCATAGAAAGTGAGGGTAATTATGAGAGATTTCTGAAGATGTGTTTTTTTGGGTTGGTTGCATTGCTAGAGCTGATTTTGTTAATGCCAGAGCAAGTGTTTTTAGGGGGGGTTGTGTTCAAATGGTTCACCTTGAGGTTACTTTTAAAATTATTGGTTGATTGCCTTTATATTTAGTTTTCTTGTACAAAATAATATATAACTGATGTTACTACTTCCGTATAGCAGTTTCTTGTGACTCAACTTTTCTTCCCCAACCCACCCCCCTAATTGGTCACACAGAACCAACTTGACATGCTGCATTAAAACAACACTGGTAACTTTTATCCTTGTTTCATGAAGCAAAACCTTTTGTATGTGGCCTTGGGAAATTTAAATGGATTATATCTATTGTATTCTTGTGCAGGATATATGTAATGTTGTATCATCCAGATGGATATTCCATGTAAAGGAGGGGTTGAATTCTTTCATAACTCCAACTGAGATCTTCCTCAAGTTCACTTGCATTTGCACCAGTGCTTGCATCGATGCCTGAGAAGAGTCATAAGGCAAAGCCTCCTGGCTGCCAGTATGGGCATAGAAACAAATTCCCCAAAAAGGGTAGCCATATCAAGGGTAGCATGATAAGAAAATCAGTATAGAAAAGGTTTTGAATTCGTCTTATCATGCATTTATTTTCATTGAATTATTCAGTAAACTAAGATAGATTATATATTGTTATGTGCTCTAGAAATTCATACAAATATAGTATATATTTTTGTGGTGTGGATCAACCTCTCTCCTTTATCCTACCATTTCATGCATAACTCTTTTTTTAATTGAAGTTTGTCAATTTCATTTTTTCTTATTTCTCGTCTTATAGAAATTGATTTTTGGTGTTTCTCTTGCAGCATGAAGTTTACATGCCTAACCTTCATTTTCTTGAAGAAAATGATGATGAAGTGGATCCAACATGTCACACTTTATTCCTTCTAGTTCATTGTTATTCTTTCAATTTTCTTATGTTAGTTAATAAATTTTGTAGGTATTATGGTCCTTGGGAGACCAAGATACAATAACAAATTTTAGTTATTGTGACTAACTATATTTATATGTGAAGTTTTAATTTTATTAGCTCTTTATGCATTAGCTTATCAATTAGTTTGAAAAAAGTATGGCAATATTTATATTTACTTGAAAAATATATTTAATATTTCTTATAGAGATTAATAATAATAATAAATATGAAATCAATGATTTAAAAATCAATTATAATTTTCAATGAATTTTGAATATTTAGTAATTAATTTTTATTTTACAAATTTATAATTTGTGAAGGAATTTTCTCTCATTAATTTGAAGAAAGATTCTCAATTTATAATTAGTGAGAAAAATATTTTCGTTAAATAAATTTTTCTTCAATAATATATTATTTGAGAGAATAAAAGTTATTCTACTAATTTTAATAGTCCTTAATTTTAAATAATAATTCTTAAAATATTATTTGTGAAGGAATGAAACCAATCTTTCACTAAATAATAATATTCCATTACTTAAATACAATTTACCGATGGAATAAGTTATTCACAATATATCCTTCACAAAAAATATATTTAGTTACTACTTAGCGAAGGATACCTAATCATCTAGTGAAGGTTGTCGGCCCTTAACTTAGGAAAGTTTCCCTAGTGCCAGTGTATGTTTATATACAGGAAAGTGCTCACAGTGGTTTGAGTCTCAAGGCACTACTGACTTTGTGGAAGGAGGAGACCTAGCTGGAGTCTGGATTCAACTCCACACGCATGCATGGCCATTGCTCGTGGTCTTACGGGTTGAGGGCTCGACAAGGCTCAGGGGCTAAAGAGGCTCACGTGGGTCTTTTAGTCCTGTATATAATTTTTAGACAAATTTTATTTATTTAATTCTATTATTAAGCTGCTATCCGTTTTGAGAATATTATTAAAACTATTTATTATATTATTAAAAGCGTATGCGTTTTTGGAAGCTGGTATTTGAATGAGCTACCAAACCACGCTGCTTTATCGATAGCGTATTCCGTTTGAGGCGAACATCATAAAATTGAATAGGCGGCCCATTTGGCTTCGTTGTTTTGTCGCTTTTCTTACAAACTAAAAGCAGCGGTTTTTGATTCCTGCTTGTAACTTAAATGCTATGTCGTTTTAATAAGGCGAATAGAATTGTATTTCGATATTAATGATCAAAAGCTACGTCGTTTTGACCAAGCGGATATCAAATATACCTTTTTAGCTACTTGCACCCCATGCCTTTTTAGGAGGTGAAGTGTACCCTCCAGAGGTCCTGGCACATAACAAATAAATGAGGAGGGCCGACCTTTCATTCATTCCATTCTCAAGCATTCTAGCATATTAGAGTTTTAAGTCTTTATTTCTTGGTTTTTAGTTATTTTGTGAGAGGAAATTAAGGCATTAGCTTTGGTTTTGTAGAGTATAATTTTTGTTATCTTTGTAAAATTATACTGATGTCATTATCATATCTTGAGAACAAGTCTTTATCGGCTGGCCAATGCGTCTTTAAGATAATTGTCTTTGAAGGACGTAAGACTAAGTATCTTAAGCGTTCGACCAAATCAATTCTTTGAAAGATAAATTCATTTAAATATATATAATTTCCTTTTAAAGGTGAATAACAAAATATTGTAGAAATATCAATTTTCTTTATTTAATTATTACTTTCAAACGTTGTCCATTTTTAGTTTACAGTTTACATGAGAATCACATGTTTATTGGAAAAGATGTGCGTTGTGGGAAGTTTTTTCGAAGCTGTAATATCACCCTCTGAGGACATTAGCGTGAAAAAAGGTTGCTGACTGAATAGAATGAATTAAGAACGTGTGAATTAAGTGAGGTAGGACATTTTGCTTTAATTTGAGATAATACTTCCCTAATAAGCTGTGCTCAATATTGAAATACCTTATCAAGTTATGAGTGGTCTTGGTTAAGTGCAGTTTGTGGTGATGGAATGAAAGCAAGTACATGTACTCATCAAGGAGGGCAGGTCAAACAAGTAAGTGACGAATTATCCCTGTTTAAAAAAACACAATTTGTTATATATATATAGTTGCAAACTTAATTATTATTTTACCAATAGCAGATAATAGCAAGTCAAGAATTTTGGATGCAGTTGGGCTTCTGCTTTAGGTGGTTGTCCTTCTTCTTGAGCATGCATGCATGGACTTTTTACCATCTAATTTGCTTGTTCATGAAAAAGGACTTGGGTTTACCAGAAAAAATAAAGCATGCATCAGAATGACGAGTAAAAGATATGAAATAAAAACCACGATTATGATCACTTAAAATGAAGCACTCTCTTTTTGTTGAAAATGTTGTTTTACATTTCCTGCTCTTTCAATTTGTTTAACGTAGAGCAGTTGAAGTTAATTGCCATGAGTGCATGACCTTTTAGATTTTACACTTGGACTAATTTTTTTGCCTAAAAGAATTTTTAACATGAGAAAGAATTTTACAGTGCAGTTATTTATTAGGTATTTATTCATTTAATAAGGATATATATATATATATATACTATCAAATATTGAACTTCAACTTGCATCGAGTTAAGAAAAGCAGCTGAAACTTATGAAATTGCAATTTGCATAAATAAAATATAGACATATATAAAATATTGTATGAATTGATGTAGCTTGTTCTTGCTGTGTTACTATCATCTATCCTAATTTTATCTTGTCATTGGGAAAATTTCTGGTAACTGGGAATCAAAATAAAAAGTGATGCAAGGAGTAAACAAATATGAATTAACTAGCAAGTGGAAACCTCACCAAATAAATAATAATGCATTATTTTTTTATATGTAAAATTATAACTATTTGAGTAAGGTGATATTGTAATATTTAACTATTTATCCGAGTGGTTCTTTTGACCCAATGGTATGACCCAATTTATATTTTGAATTGTGGTTGTGTGTGTTCAAACTAGTAAAAATAAAATTAAAAAATTAACTATTTGAAGTGATATTAATGGTAGACTCAGAACTTTATTTTTTTTTTAAGTACATACTGCTATTGCAATCACTTCATGTAACTTACTTTCGTTGTTTATATATGGTAATATTAAAAATAGACTATATTGGTGCTCTTCTACGTACATTTCACTC